>CM032339.1:26419745-26925520 GCA_019022885.1 Schlechtendalia chinensis | reverse complement strand
TTCATTTGTTAGGAATTCATGTAGACAAATAAGTCTATACTTGGTGTAAATTAGTTAATCGAACATGGCATTTTTTTTAAATAAAGCCATTTTCCGTTTTGAATTATAATTCAATTGAATTTCATTCACATATTAGTTGGAAACAAATATGTGCTTCATCTGCATTAAATTTTTACTGGCATATGATAATCATTATTATTATATTTAAAATAATAAAGAAGTTATACAATAATATTGTATAATATCCTTACTATAATTTATGTTATCATATGCGCCTACATTGATTTGAGGGGAAACCAATCAGAAAAGCGTATTTGCAATTCTTTTGTTCTCGGGCCGAGTGATCCATCTGTATTCATCTAATCTGTGCTAATAGACGGAGCATAGTAGTAGTTCACGCGGTCAACGGTGGCTGCACTGCACATGATTTTCCACAATTTTGGACTTGTGCAAAAGATAAACCAAGTTGTGCAGTATTTCGATACAAATGTACATTATTACTTTTTTTATTTCCTGCGCAACAATATAATATTATAAAATGAAAAAAGCCAAAGGTGGTAACGCTAAATTAAGAGAGGCCGAAAAAATAAAGCTTGAACAAGCTGCTCATAATTGTTCGCAAAACATTAGTAACATGTTTAATGTTTTGTCAAGAAAAACTACAAAATTTGAATCTCAGGTAATACTTACTAGCATAGACTTGATAATAGTAAACAGTCATTGCTAGCCATTATTCATATATTATGATATAATATTAACATTATAATTATCAGTGTTATAAATAGTACTGTAAAAAGTATTTTATGTACTTTATGTACTTTAATTAAGTTTAATAGTGTTTATTATAATTATTGGATATCATAGTTAAAGCTTACATAGTAAATAATAACGAATTTCATCATCAATCATAGTTTTCAAAATACAAATATTTTTTAGAACATGGTGTTAACTTCAGCACGGGTTGAATCACATTCAAGTAGCATTCCTGAAATACACAAAAATGAGAAACTAGAAAATATAGTTGATAATATTGTGAGTATTTCTTTAACATATTGACAGTAAATATATACACATAATAGATACCTATTGTGATAATTAATGAAGTGGTAGATTTTTTGTTTTTATTATTTATATTGCAATTGTTTACAAATATATATATATATATATAAATTTTGAAGGCCGCATACAATTTTTACAATAAGTTTTTTAATATTTTATGGTTTATATTTCATGTATATGTTGTTTTATTTACCTAGGTCCAATTACCTTCAAGTTCATTACAAAGATTTAGTGATATATCATTAGACAAAAATGATAAACCAGTACAACCTGAAAAGTTATTTTCTGATTTAAATGGTCGAAGGTTTTCTAGTAAATATTATGAAAAGTACAATTGGTTAGAATATTCAGTGTCAAGCGATTTATTATTTTGTTTTCCATGTCGTCATTTTGCTGCTAATCTTACAGCATCAGGACAGATAACCAATAAAAAGTGTTTTGTTGATTATGGCTCAAAATGTAAAAATTGGAAAGAAATAACAAAATGTTTGGATAAGCATAACCGGTATAAAAGATATATTATATTTACACAACGCTGGAATGATTACCAACTAGTCAAAAAAAATAATTCTCATTCTGTAGCAAATCAACTAATTAATTATAGACAACAAAATATCATTGAAAACAGAAACTATTTACACTTTTTATTCAAGTCAGCACTATATTTATCCAATCAAGGTTTAGCTTTTCGTGGTCATGATGAGTCTAAATTATCAAATAACAAAGAAAATTTCATTGAAATATTAGAAATATTTGCTAGTGATGACATTAAATTAAGGTTACGTCCACGGTATGGTCATTATACTAGTCCAGCCTATCAAAATGATTTTATTAGTATTATAGCAATGTTGACTAGACAAAATTTATTAAGTACAATAAATGAGTTTGGTGTTTACACCATTATGGTCGATGAAACCAAAGATCTGTCTAAAAAATAACAGTTGAGTTTTTTGATAAGATTTGTCGACAAGGATATGAACATTTGTGAGAAATCAATTGGTTGCTATCATATGACAAAATCAAATGCTAAAAGTTTAGCAACTGAAATAATCAGAATATTACAAACAAATAAATTTGAAAAAATGAATTGTATTGGGCAATGTTATGATGGTGCATCGGTTATGAGTGGAGAATATTCTGGTGTACAAGAAAGAATACGTTTAGAAGTACCTCATGCTATCTATGTATATTGTTATGCTCATCGATTAAATTTATGCTTAGTACATACTCTCCAAAACATACCTTACAATAGAAATTTTTTCAACACTATACAAGATTTGTATAAATTCATTATGAATAGTCAGATAAGATATGAGCTTTTTGTGAAGGCTCAAAAAGATAAAAATCTTGATGTTATCCATTTGGAAAGGTTGGTTGATACAAGATGGGCGTACTGGTACTTGTCAATTAAAAAAATTAATATGCGTTTTACTGAAGTATTAGAAGTACTTTCAGTTCTAAGTAACGAAGGTGATCAAACTGCAAGGGCTATTGGTATTGTAAATGAAATATCTACTTTACCCTTTATATTACCCTCACTATCGATGGAAGCTCTTTTACAAAGAGTCCATTGTGCCTCAGTAGAACTTCAAAGTTCTAATGTTATACAATGTGTGGCAATTGATTTAATAAATAGTACAAGAGAGTCCATTAAAACAATGCGAAATGATATGTTTTGGAATAATATCAATACTACAGCAAAATCAATTGCTGAAAAGAATGGAATAGCTTTAGAAAATAATGAAAGATATCAAAGTTAATCTAACTTTAAATTAAAACCTTCATCAATTTTTTGTGCAGTCTACAGTGGGACTTGGAACTGTTCGCACCACTGCTACTAATAATGTGTTACAACAAAATAATCAAAAATGTTTATTTTATACTGCAATTGACAGTTAATTAGAATTTACTATTCTATTAGTTACAAAAAACAATATTTAACAAATTCAAAAGTATCTAAAATTTAATTAAGTTTTAAGGTTCTATCTTACTTAAAATAGTTCTTAACTTGTCAATATTTTTAATATCTTATATTACTGCTTCTTAGTCATCAAATAGGTATTTGCATGGTTTGGGAGCATTTGCTTATTATTATTTTAAAATTTAAAAGTGCTTATTTTTACTTATTTTTATGGTTTTAGATATGTGAATGAGCTGAATCAACGCTTCAATAACTGCAATAACGATATTATTCTATCTTTTTCTATTTTTATTTCCTCTAGTCCTAATTACTTTAATTACCATTGTTCCTATTTAAGTACCTTCCTTAAACATTATAAACATTTTAAAATTAATAACCTCTTGCTTTAATCTGAATTTCAATCAGCTAAAAACTTTATAAAAAATCATAATTTAAACCAAGGTGGTAGTTTTCACGATATTATTTCTACTTCTAAAATTTTAATTAAATTACCTAATGCTTTTCCAGAAACTCTTAAAATAATAACAATCCTATTAACATTACCAGTTTCCACGGCATCCAATGGGCGTTTCTTTTCTTCACTTAAGCTTGTTAAAACACATTTAAGATTAACAATGGGTGATAAACGGCTTAGCGATTTATTAGTAATAGCTGTAGAAAAAGAAACTGCTTCAAAAATTAATTTTACTGAAGCTATTGACATGTTTGGCAACATGAGACCTAGGAGGTATCCAGTTATTTAGATTTAAGAATATTTTGTTAATCCTTCATGCTTTATGCTTTACACTAATATATATGATGCTTACCTACATCTGTTTTCTTTTTAAATAAAATAAAATTTGTTGTTGCTTCATTTATTTTTATATTTCTCTTTATTTGGTGTAAATACATAATTAGTACGTAAACTAAAAATAAATAGGGATAGCAGTTGTTGAATGGAAAATATAACCACCAAATCACTTTTCAAAACAAACTCATATATTTGTTTTATAATTATATAATTTTTTTTATATATATAGTATATTTTTTATGATATAGGTGTTTTGAGGTTATGAGGATCATTTATTTATAATAATACTTTAATGATATCGAGATGTAAAAATAAATTGCGAGCGAAGCGAGGAATTTTTTTTTTAACTATGTGGGCCGGTCAAAACTTTTGCCACCCCCTCTCAAGAACTGAAATGACACCACTGGTTCAAAGGCGTATGAAAAAAGAATAAGTTGTTTGTGAATGGAAGCTAAGGATTTAAAATTAACTTAACCTAGCAGTTTAGGACAATCTATAGAACCATCAATGAGTTTTCTTAGAAACACTATTTGCAGAAGTACACTTATCTGCTCGGGGTCATAGTCCTAACATCTTAAGTACTGGTTCATATTTAAAGGTGTAGTTAGAGACTTTTGACTGTCGTTTAATATTGTGACATAAATTCTTATAAATATCGAATAACATATACCTCAGTTTCTATGATAACTTGTTAAAGACTTTAAAATATTTGAAATGTTGTATTTAATTTAACCTAAATTAAAATTTCGAGAATTTTTACATATATCATTAATATTATATATTATATTTTATAATAATCAGTATAAACCTGTAGTAAAGTCTATGTGTTCACGCCTCACTGTTTGCAATAAGTGCCTTTTGGCGCGTTGTAGTGGCCAAGGATTCACCAGACAACATATGATCATTCCGCACGGTGGCAACACTGTGGAAGCTCCGTACGCCGCCGTTTTCGGCTGCCACCACTCGCTCTTTTTGTATTACGTTACTTTTGCTGCTGATCCGCTCGAGTGCACACACGTTTTGTTCTTGTGCCGCCTGCTGTCTCTCAAGCACGCTCGCTTGTTCACGAGGAGTTTTAACTCTTTTACCGTGCACCGCACCAGCTTATAAACTGGTCGGTTAACATTACGCTGCTCTGAGTCGTCCGTAGACGTACGGCGACCGAAGTACGACCCCCGATAATAATTCGCGTTTCGTGCGATCGAAACCCTTTCGATCAGTTCGTGCTGCTCTGCCGACCATCCTGTTCCGGCTCCGGATTTCAACAGCTCAAGCCATTCCACGGTTCGCTCAGCTCACCCGATATACCAGCGGTTCCACGGCGGTGTTCCATCTTGTCTCCCCCAATCCGTTCCATCGGTTTGTACACGTATCGATTTTATAGGTTCTATATTATAATAAATATTAACGGATTATGTATTGAATATTGTGTGATCATTGTCAACCCTCAACCGATTGTCCCGGATACGTGCGACTGGCGTCAACTGTCTTCGGAAAAGAACGCCGTTCGCCAACATTTGGTAGCAGAGCGTGGTTTCTTTTGGTGTTCAATCATATACGGCATATTCGGTGAGTGACTATTGATCATGTATATTGAGGTACAAGATGTGACGGGTTTTCCCAATAACATGGTTTATATCGCGGTCGATTGCTCATTAGACGCGATACTCGTCGTCACGAATAAGTCATATGCAATTAAGACTGTTATTTATCGTGCCGACCTTTTCATTAGAATGTTATTTGAATTAATAGTTTTGTAATAGTATTGAGTTAATAGAATTAATAATTATTTGAATTCATTTTGAATACGCCATTTTGAGTGCGAACTGATACGACTCTCACGACTTGATCGGGTCCAGGGTGTACATCAACAACTCGACCGAGGCTCCATTCAGAAGGTGGTCGATTAGGCGCTTCAACAATCACAACATCCCCGTAAGCGATGTTAGGAGTCGACTGGTACCATTTTTGCCGGCCTTGCAATGTAGACAGGTATTCTGACGTCCACCGTTTCCAAAACGATTGATAGCATTGTCTGACTAATTGCCACCGATTGAGACGGTTCATAGATATAACTGTAACATCTTGTTCAGGAAGCGCAAGGAGCGGCTGGCCAATTAAAAAATGTCCCGGCGTTAACGCACAAAGATCGTTAGGGTCCGATGAGAGCGGTGTTAAGGGGCGTGAGTTTAGAATACCTTCGACACGCGTGGCTAAGGTATGAAACTCCTCCATTGTTAACGTTTGATGGCCCAGTACACGTTTTAAATGAAATTTAACGCTTTTTATAGCAGCCTCCCAGAGGCCACCGAAATGTGGAACTGCAGAAGGGTTAAAATGCCACTTGCTAGGAATGTGATTTGACACGACATTTTTGGTAGATAAATTGTTAAACAGCTCCCTCATTTGTTTGGCGACACCAACATAGTTCGTGCCGCAGTCAGAATATAGATCAGACGGGATTCCCCGGCGTGCCACAAACCGATGTAACGCAGCCAAAAAGGCGGCAGTGGACAAATCTGACACGATTTCTAAATGTACGGCCTTTACTGTCATGCAAATGAACAACGCTAAGTATATCTTAGTGGTTTTAGAATTTCTCCTCCGCGTCTCCCTGACGATAAATGGACCGCCATAGTCCATGCCGACATGTTGAAATGGTCGATGGGGCTGGACTCGGCTGGGTGGTAACTCACTCATAAGTGGTGCAGGACGTTGGGCTCGGTGACGTGTACAAACAACATAAGCAAAAATAGTTCGACGGATAGCGTCACGTCTTGATAATATCCAGAATTTCTGCCGCAACATAGAAATAATGAGTTTTGGCCCAGCATGCAAGTGACTTAAATGATAATGACGAATTAAGAGCGACGTTAATGAAGACGATTTTGGTAATAAAAACGGATGCTTTGTATCGGGATCTACAGATGCATGACGTAGTCGACCGCCAACACGAATAAGTCCGTTATTATCCAGGAACGGTGCCAGCTGAGCTATGGTTGGTGGCGTGATAGTGCGATTCGGTTTATTCAGTTGTGATAATAAAACAGAGAAGTGAGTCTTCTATGTCATGCGTATTAACACGAGCATAGCACGATTAATTTCAGTACAAGTTAGAACACCGGTAGAAATTGGTTGTAATAGTATTTTAGAGTACACAAAACGCAAAGCATAAGCCATGATTCGCTGCAGCTTACTTATAGAAGAAAATCTACTTAGCAGATAATCGAATTCTGGGGCGTTCTGAGTAACGAGAGCAGACGTCATCGTATTCTTGACCTCTGGTAATTCCAGAACGTTGAGTACGATAAAATTGGAAACGGGCCACTGATCTTCAGGCAATCTAAGGAAATCCGGTCCTCTCCAATGTAACTGGCATTTCGTCATGTCAACTGGTAAAAGTCCACGTGATGACGGATCAGCAGGATTTTCATTCGTGGATATATGCATCCATTTGCACTCGGGAATGAGTTGGTGGACTTTAGCGACTCTATTAGACACAAAAACCTTAAAATTCTTTTGATCCGAGGTTAACCACGACAAGACGATAGAAGAGTCTGTCCATGCATACACCTGATTAATCTTAATCTCAGTGCTTAATGCTGTGTGTAATCGCTCAAGTAGTTGGGCGAGTAACAATGCACCACACAATTCTAGACGAGGGATGGACAGGGAATCATCTACCTTGCTAGTTTTTAATGGCGTAACCTTGGTTTTGGTAGCGAGAAAGTATACTTTAATATCGCTACTTTGGTGTTTGATGCGAAGATATGCGGTGGCAGCGTATCCCGTTTTTGACGCGTCGGAGAATCCCAACAATTGGATACACGCAATATTTATAACATCAATGTGACGTGGAAAGGCTAGTTGCTGTATGAATGGTAGTTCAGATAAAAATCGGCGCCAGGTACTAGCTAAATCGGAAGATAATGGGTCATCCCAACCTAGCTTATCTTGCCACAGCTCTTGCAAGAAGCTTTTCGCCCACATAAGCATTGGGCCCAAGGCTCCGATTGGGTCGAATAAGCGGGCGATTACAGAAAGCACCTTATGTTTCGACAACTGTGTTTCTGTCATATGAGTGTGATACGCGAAGTGGTCTGTACTTGTGTCCCAATGCAAACCAAGCACTTTGACCGAATGATCATCCTTTGGATCAAATGAGTCCTGTGTCATGCAGTCTTGTGCTGGAACTCGACGTAGAATAGAAGGGCAATTGCTAGTCCATTTTTTGAGTGCACATCCTCCCGCGTGAAGTAGTCCGATTATTTGGTCTTGGATACGTAACAAGTCTTCGGTGGTATTTGCCCCAGCGACAATGTCATCAACATACGTGGCATTGGTAAGAATTCCTTTAGCGAAAGGGAATCGATGACCTTCTTGGGCATCCAGCTTGTGAAGACAACGAATGGCCAAATATGGCGCAGAACTCACACCTTACGTCACCGTGACTAATTCGTATTCCTTGATTTCCTCCTCGGGTGAATTTCGCCATAGTATATGCTGGAACGCACGTCTTCGGGTCTAATGATAATCTGATGGTACATTTTGACAATATCTACTGTAAAAATGTACTTATTTAGACGACTACGTAGTAACAGGTCTCGAACATCTGTTTGAAGCTTGGGACCGGTACAAAGTGCATCGTTTAATGACAGCCCAGATGAAGTAATAGCCGAAGCGTCAAAGACTACGCGTAATTTTGAAAAGTCGCCGTCTGCTTTCAGGACTGCATGATGTGGTATAAAATATTAACCGGGATATTTAGCAATCTCCATGTGGCCAAGTGTTTCATAGTCAGACATGAATTGGCGGTAAGCGGTATATAACGGTAAATCTTTCATTAGCTTTCGTTCTAAATTGTAGAGCCGTTTTAAAGCAAGCGATCGAGATTCCCCAAGCCCATGGGACGATGATACTGCGCTAACTGTATTGTCTGAACACACTGCAGACTGAACGTTCATGTGGCTAACGAAAAGCAGATCACGAAATGGAAGTGCAACACAGAATCGTCCAGACGGCTCTCGTTTTGTGGTGTCAGTGAAAACCCTTTCGCATAATTGATCTTCCGTAGTGGGTGATGTGACGTTACCGGGTTCCTCCAAAGTCCAGAATTTGCGCAAAAGTTCGTCAATGGACGGAGAGGAGGTAGCTGTTAACGACACTGAAGACGATGTACCCGATTGTGCAGTGGGACCGAACACGACCCAACCAAGAAGAGTGTTTAGAGCTGATGGTAGTCCGACTGTGTGGATAATTTCTCCCTTGGAACGAATGAGTAGCGGAAAAACGTCTCCACCGATTAGCATGTCCACATTTGCAGGCGTGTCGAATTTCGGGTCAGCGAGAGGTAGATGCTGGTATTGGCGGCGGACATCAGGTGACAATGTATCAGCGGGCATCAGCGAGGTGATTCGTGGTAAGATTACTACCTCGGCACAGTTAAAGGTAGATTCGACATTACAATGTGGTATAAACGTGCACGTAGTAGTTCCTTTGATTTTTGCAACTGGGTTCTGTGCTAAGCCCACTATCTCGAGATGGCACTTACGACGGACGAGGCCCAACCGAATTGCACACTCTGAAGTGATGGCCGATATTTGTGAACCACTATCCAATAGTACACGTACATATTGATATTCTCCAGTACGATCACGTATTCGGACGACAGCTGTTCCCAACAATACCGTGCTATTTGTACATGAAGTACCGGAAAATTTAACTTGTGCTTCACTATCGATTGTGCGGGTTGCATGACCTATATTTGAGACAACACTTGATTCAGGATTCTGGCTCTCTTTACTGACATGTAAGGTCGAGTGATGGCGTTGATTGCAAGTTTTGCACGTGTATTTAGACTGGCATTCTGCAACAGTATGGGATGGGTTC
This sequence comes from Schlechtendalia chinensis, assembly GCA_019022885.1. Lineage (NCBI taxonomy): Eukaryota > Metazoa > Arthropoda > Insecta > Hemiptera > Aphididae > Schlechtendalia > Schlechtendalia chinensis. The sequence continues at coordinate 26,915,861 of CM032339.1, read as the reverse complement.
AAACACGAGAGACACAGCTTGTGCGACAAGACAAACTCGCGGCGCTGACTGACAGGCAGTTTTAAAAACTTGTAACATCGATAGACAGCATGAGTATTAGCACAGTATGTGCAACACAGATTGTTTTGACCAGACGAAGTGGAATCTGAACGCAACTGTCCTGTAGATGCTGATGTTTTGTTTGAATTAGTAATAGTCAACGATGATCGTGGATTGCTGACGGATTTAAATTTTTGAGTACGTGGATCGACCTTTTCTGAACACTTTATAGTTTCTAAAATTCTGCAATGTTGATGAACAAACGTGATTAGACTATCGAAAGTGGGAACACTTTCCTGTAAAGTACTAGTTTCAAATAACTGTCGTGTTGTTGGATCCAATAAGCGTGAACCGATAGAGAATAATATAAAATCAGCAAGGTCCACAACACCAAGTGCCTTTATCGCAGCGATATTTTCTTGGAAAGTATGAACGAAGCTCAACAGAGACGGCAATGACTCCGAATTCATTGGACGAAAGGCAAATAATTTTTCCAAATGTGCTGTTGCTAATAGCCGTTGATTCTCAAAATGATTGGAAAGTGTCGCCCACGCAATATCATAATTTTCTTCCGTGACTGGTAATGAATTAATGACAGAGAATGCAGTACCGGAGGCATGACAATAAGTAATGAAATTGATCGATTCGACTGAGACTATCATTTCGGCGTATCAATGACATGGATTTATCGCGAAAAGGTCTCCATTGTATTAGATTTCCGTCAAATCTTGGCAACTCAATCTTGGGCAACGCAAGAATGGACGACGAAGTAGAAACGCGTGATGTTTCTGGTACAGAACTGAACGCGTTTTCGCGTGAAGCACACGCGCGGCTATGGCGCAGGTATCGTAATATACTTGTTCTATTCTGGTCGTAACATCTGAATCGACGGCAAACTGCTCGACCCCGTCGTCAAATCCCATTAAAATATCTAAAATAGTGTTTTGTTGGTCTTGAAACTGCTTGAAAAGCGACTGTAAATTTCCCATACGGACTGATAAATTTTCTTTTAAAGTTTTGTTGTCATTGACTTGAACTGCAATTGAGTAGATGTTATTTATTGATCGGGTTGTTTGATCGCGCATGACACGGACGCGCAATAACTCCTTGTGAGCCATTACACTTCTACTTGACTTAACCATAATGTTGCTGTTTAAACAAAACAAAATGAACAAAAACAAAAAAAAATATATATATAGATATATCCGGCCCGAAGGACCAAAATGTACGCACCGACCTCCGTTACGCGAAACAAATCGCCGGAAAGGGCCGGATGCTAAATAATTTCGTGGCCGGTGGATTAAAAAAGGAAAAACATATATATAAAATAAAAGACAATATATATATATATATATACAAATAGTGGACTGTAATATAACTAAGCAATGATAAAATCTATACAAAATAAGGTTCTTACTAGCTAACTGAATAATTAAAAGGGGGGGAGACACACATGCGATAAAGAACAGAAAATCGACATGCTTTTATTTTAAAGATTTATACAAAGTAAAGAATATGTACAATAAGATATTAATATAAGTGAATATGCTATACGACCTGTTTACTAAACAAACGGGCATGTAACCATAGTTGAAACCGCGTCGACAAAAAGGGTTTCAAAAACCCGTAAATCGTAAAAAATTACGCTTTAAATCCGGCCCGAATGCCCATGTTTCGGAGCTTCTTTTATGCTGACGTATCTTAAAACGCCAAAAGTGGACTGTATAATTTAAATTCGAAAATACATAAGTTTGTGGAAGAATAAACTTTATTTACATTCGCACGGTTCAGCATTCACATCGCAACTACGACTAGTACAGGTACATGGCCCGCGTCGGGGCACAACAATTATTGAAACAGTTAAGAGCACGATAATATTGTCGATATGCAAATATAATATAATTATAATGTTTGTAATAATTAAAGCACAATATATATATTACATCTTTTTTAGTTGTAGCAATAGATTACTATGGATGTCTGCTTAAAAAAATCTTGACATTTTATTCGTTTTTGATATACTGAAAATTACTTAAAAGGATGTTCCACAAAACTAGGAGCACTAATTATTTTTTCATTCAAATCTTTAATTAAAATTGATAACAACCAACTTGGGGCATTATTTACAGATTTTAAATCATAAATAATATTTATATAATTATAAGCAAAATAGTATTTGAGCTTCAGATACGCATGATATTTTGCATAAGTAAAAAATCATGTAGTTTTAAAATTCTTCAACATTTTTTTAAGTTTTCACATTTTTAAATATACACAATTTTACATAAGTACAACTTCCGTTAATATAATATAAATTTTTTAACTATAATGGAACTCAATGGAAACAATTCAAACTTTGTAATGAAACTCAATAAATTGAGTAAAAAATCTGATTAAGTCTCACTGATTATCGTATTTTTGTAAACATTCTTAAATAGTGTTGACTAAAGTTTATTGAATTGAATATTCGTGGCTATTAAAACATAGAAAATACCTGTTAAAAATTAGTTTTGGCTAGCTATAGCTGAAATTTTTTCAGATAATAACAATTGTACCAAATTACGCTTATTCTTTTTAGCAGCAGTCAATTATTTATGTCCTGCTAGTAAAAAATTAAAAACCAGTCAAAAAAATAGTTAGTAATTATCGACTATAATATGGAAATGTTAGCTAAATGCAGATATTAAAGAGAAAATCAGTGTGAATGTACATACTTTAGTTGCAATGCGCATCAACTTGTGATTTACGTTCACAACCAATAGATTTATTGTACGACGAGTAAAACATCATTTGACCGTCTGTATTAAGTTATGGGTATTTTCAAATTCAACACTTTATTTTATAAGAATGACTGCTATTGATTTTCGGTATTTTAAATTAAATAATACGTAAAATATATGATATTCGTCAAAAAATACGAGTATATATTAGCTATGGCTGCGACGGAAAGACTGTACCTACTAGTCATAGACTATGTTGATGCTAATTAAGCATCAACATATAATTGTTGCGTCGCCACCGCCACTGCAGTCGATAACGCGTAACCATACCCGGTTATCTGTTTTAAATACGTGAATTTTATTTGTATAGAAAGATGGTAACCCCGTGTTATTTCAAAGTTCGTTTTCGCAAATGTTCGATGAGTCCACCGCCGTACGTGTTTCCGAGTGCATGCCGTCGTCGTAGTTGCGCGACATATATTGTTACTTTTTCATACATTTATTTATTATTGTTTTTTTTTTCGTGTGCGGTAATCGCTATTAATATATTATAAAAAGTTATTTTGTAATCAATTTGTTGTGAAAAGCGAGTCGTGCGCGCGTCAATCTTGTATTCTCCGTGTATCTTGTATAAATAATTTGGTTTTAATCGCCACCTAATATTGCTATTATTCCTAATTTATTTTTAATATAGTGAAGTATTAAAAGGCTCTAATAGCCGAATCTACATTAATTGATACGACTCTAATAAACAAAACTCGTGTATATAAATTTGCATTTATATAGATTTAGGTAGTGGCTGGCCAGTCTGTTACCCGACTTTTGTAAGTATTATTTTATTTACATTATTATTATTATTTTTATTGTTTAGCTAAAGTGGTTAATTTTTTTTAAACAATTAATTATAGATTTTTTGTGACTATTTATTGTTAATTTATTATTTCTTATAAATGTGAGTTTTTAATTTGTGTATATTAAAATTACTGGACCAAAGTGTTTTCTACTTATTTATTATTTTTATATATGTTATTTCAACAGTTTACCATATTAATTTTTTGTGTGATTATACATTTATTAATTTATTTATTTTAATTGTTTTTTTTTATTGTTGCATGCATATTAAAATATTATTATTCGGAGTCCGAGCGCGCGTAATACTGTTGTACGCTCCCGGCCCTAACAGAATACATGTGCCATAGCTACCCGTATATCTGTCACATATCGTCGTTATCTTTACTACACTGTATTACATTTAGATATAAAAGTCCAGTAAAAATGATAAAGTAACACAGATTACCAATTGTATGTATATAATACCTGTAATAACAGATTAATACGAAAAATAAAAATAATAATCGAGAAAATATGAATTCGTGCATTTTAATGCAAAAACTCTGAAACGTACAATTTTGTACAAAATAAAATTACATTTAAATTAATCTACTTCACTTTGTTCGGATTTATAACTTGTTTTTATAGGTTTTGGAACACCGAATCAAAAGCAAAGAATCCGGTCTTTAGTTATAACAATACTACATTAATAAATAGAAAAAGTGAGGAAAAACATGTATTATATATAAGAACAAGATTAACAATAGTTATGGATAATAACTTATGCCAAACAAACCTCGGAGATTATAAATTAAGGCGAGATGATTGCCCCGAATGCGTTTTTTCTCGATCAGCGAAGACGCAGACTTTGGTATGATGTACGCATATGGAAATTATATAACATTATAATATTGCGACGACCAAAACGCGCACTCGCGAAATATATTTTTTACGTATATTATTATAACGGTTTTACTGTGTGGTATGGTTATTCTTTGTGGAACAGACACACACACTGAATGTATTTTCACATAAACACGTTCGCGGACCTGACAAATTTTTATCTTCCGCGATTAAATAGTGTCGCAAAACCCTTCATTAGTGCGTCCATTCTATTTATTTTCGTGCATGTATTGAACAACAATTATGACCGCCGATAGTCGAAAATACAATGTATAAATACAAATAACACAAATAATAGGAATAATTGAACAAATGCTTATATAAAACAAAATCGATTCGCGTATCGATGATGAACGTAAACGCGCAATTAACAATAACAACTATGCACATACACAAACACGGGCATGTGTCCGTGCTAACATGAAAGTACGATACCGAAACTGTTTGGCTAACTCCCTGGCGACGTTGGCAACGCAGGTTATGTTCAAACTCCGACCAACAGGACACTCGGGCGCCAAGTCAAAGTCAACCACGAATACAAATAGCTTCGTGAACGCCACGCTAGCGGATCGAATACCACCAGACACTACCGCAAAATAACCGTTGTACGCGTAAGTCAAAACAGGACACAATGCCAATTACACAATACTGGTTAACCAGCGAACGCGTACGTCTTCGTATGAACGCAATGTCATGTGCGCATCAACGTTTTTGGGACGATCACGAAGATGACACCACTGTGAACGACGCACTTCACCGGTCACAGCGATTCTCGGATATCCGCGCGCTCACGGTCAATAAAGTTGAAGGTGCACACACGACGTACAACGATACAAAAAAACTGCAACGGATCACTCGTCGTATACGAAAACATCGTGCGCCGACAAAAAACACGTCGTATACGGTTCGTTGCCAACGAACGACACACCATACGCACATAAGGTACGCGGTACACGATTCAATGCGAACGCGATTACAATACCGGTTCCAAACTGAAATAACTTGCCTAAGAATGAAAGTCCAACAACAATCTGAAGCAAATAATAGAGATTGCCCCGCGAATACGTATATGGCGCGAACAACAATTAATAAATACTAATAACATAATTTAATCTTGATAATTAGGAGATAATATAAGAATAAAAAACTATTGATATTATATAAATACACCTCATTACAATTTACTATTATCCGATTACATGTAGAACAATTTAAATAGTTTGTATTATGGTTTTTGACATAAAATACATTTTATGATCTGGTATATTATTTATGTATTAAAACTATCAACTGATTATTTATTATATGATTGAAATTCAATTCAATTATTTTGAAAAAAAACTATAATTTAATTATGTTGAAAATTTTAAAATATTTGACTTGTTGAAGCCAAATTTTACCACGAAATAAAAAGTAAACAAATTATTACAGTTAAATATATGCTCACGATTAGTTCTTTAATTAATAAATAATATGTAATAATAAGACAGGATTACATATATTAGAATTAGATAATGTAATAAATAGTGAAGTAATGTTTAAAAGCTTTAGTAAAATCTGAGTAAATAACATTGTTTTATTTACCTTGGAAAAGATGTAATAATAATAATAATAATAATAATAATAATAATAATAATAATAATAATAATAATAATTATTATTATTATTATTATTATTAAAAATGATATATTTTATTGCAATAATTTTAATTCTTGTGGTTCAGTTAAAAATATAACTGAAGTATACTTTATATTACTATAATTTTATAAAAACATATAAGCTTTATTGATATTTAATTATAATTTAAACTTTTTTTTCTGATAAAATTGAAATATTTTTTCGATAATTGACAAACAGTATAAATTGATATTGTGACCCTGAAAAGTTAAACAAGTCGTTATCAACCATTAATCGAATTTAGGAATTATAAAAATAAATAATAGTTCGTATTGGATAAAATTCTATTTGCAATATTTTTTAATTACAATTTTATGCATAACTACAGATATTAAATATATACGTATATTTGCAAATGTGGCTTTTGGAATAGAGTTAATAGAATATTACATTGCTTAAATAATATAATGTATAGTAATATATATATTATCTTTGTTCAATTGGTTTTATAATAAATTAATTACGGTAAATAAGATATCTTTAATATTTTATTTACCATGTTTTGGTTGGTCTAAGCTATAGCCAGACTGATTAGTGGGGACAGAATTAATATCACCTCTAGCAGATGTATATTCCGATAGTGGGAAGGAATTATAACTGTAATCCGGATTTTTTTTATACAAATCATTCCATACTTCATCTGTATAGTCTATAAAAGCAAATAATAATAATTACATTCTGTCAACATCGTTACCAATGAATAGAGTATATGCAAGTTAATCCTTAATAGGATGTGGTGAGTATAAAGATGGATAAAAACTAATTCATACAACGTGATTTGCTGTAACATTCTTTCCGAAAATAACGTATCGCATTAATTTTCAATAAAATATCACCAAGTGACACCATCATTTTAGAGTAGAATTTTTCAGAAAATAGTATGGATTATATTTTTATTTTATTATATTATTTAACTAATAAATAGGTTAATTCCAAAAAATTATGGATGAAAAAAAAACAAAAACAAATTTTCTCTATTTTTCACACTACAGAATATACAAACTAACAAGTTAACACATTCCAGATACATGCTGTATATTGCAAAATTTTAAATCCGAATAAAAACAATTTTATGCATAATAACAGTTATCTAATTAATATTGAAAATGCGATGTAGTAAATAGAAACGTATTCTATCATGTTGCTTGTCACTATAGTGATTAACAGTGTATATCAATTTAAATTTTGCTCCGATATTGACGAACATCTCTAGGGGGAAACACTGTATAGTACGGGTATAGCGAATCCGGGGTCCCAAGCCCCAAGTTGACTTTAATTGATTGGTATCGTCTGGCTCTCCAGAATGGGAATTGAGTGTAGAGCTGACTTCTTACCTCATGAAAAAATGTACCCTCAACAAATTTCTCACTAAAATTCCTTGGATACCTATAGATAACTCGGAAAATATACATGACAAACGGATTGGAAAATCTAAAGTTTTAAAATACGGAACACAGAATATAAGAATATTATATAAACCTAGAGCATTGCAAAACATAATTCAGGTAACCTTAGTAATTTGTCAGTTATTTGAAATTATTCATATACTCAACGAAAGAATGCTACAAGTTAAACTGTGTCTGAAATGTCTATACTTTCATCAAATGATAAGGAAAAATATTTGAAATCTCAAATTCAATCACGGAGTTCTACGATAATTTTATTTGAAATGTCATTAATTTGACGACACGCTGTTGATCTGGATACAACAAATCGAAAACAGTATACTTTTATCAGAAAAAATATAATTTGCTACAGATTCCAAAACATTCTTTCACAAATTTACCATCCGAAAATGTTATCATTTTTTTTTTCTATCAAAAATGAAACAGAATAGCTTGCATTAACAATATTGGAAGGTTGCTGTAATGCTGAACAAAATATATTTTGTTGAGTTTTTAATTGCAACTTAAATTCCTTGAGCTTCGATTGTTTCACTTCATCGAATTTCAAATAATCATTATATTTTGTATCGTAATGCCTTTTAACATTATATTCCTTAAATATAACGACGTGTTTTCGGCAAATTAAACACAATATTTTGTGATTTTAATTTAGAAAAAGTACTTATCTTTCCATACCTTGTTATACTTTCTATTCTCGCCCATTATTTTTCTTTTCTTTCCATACCTTGTTATACTTTCTATTCTCGCCCATTATTTTTCTTTTCTTTGCACTCATAATGAAAATTAGAAGGAAATAAAAGTATTTAAATTTTTTAATTTAATAGAATTTGTATTAACTGTCTTCGTTGAAAATGTATGAAAATACACAACACACAACAAAAATGCACACAAAACGAAACCGGAAAACAAATTGTCATTTCACACTGATTTCAAAAGTCAAAGTAAGCGGACAATTATAACAGTTATTGGCCACGTTTTAATCACTTCTACACTTTTTTCATAACGATCAATAGTAGTATATATACGTGCAGGCATTCTAAAACATTTGCAAGCCGCAATAACTCTGGGTTTTTCATAGATAATCCGCGAACATTCTCGAAATCCAACATATAATTTGTTATTAGCTGGTAAATATAGGTTTTTTTTATCAGAAATTTTTGTTGAGTTATCCATCAATTAAATTAATAAAGATTAAAATTATTTTAGTTGTGGTGATAACGTAGTCAAGAATACGGGCGCAGTATTATGCGGACATTCAGAAATATTCTATGCTCGCCATGTCAATATAAACGTAAATTTTTGACATGTAGAATTTTCTTCACAAAAATAAACATATTTTATAAGTTCATTGTAAAGAATAATTACTAGTAACATCGAAATGAAACACATTTAATATAGATGTATCTGGACAACAAATATAATAATCATGTATTCCGTAATTATTGGGTAAATTATTTTCATCGAATAGCCAATTGACAAATTATAAATGTGTATTAAGAATTGATATATCAAACTATTATTATTAATCCTAAAGTAATTTTTAGATAGGGGTTTTAAATTTGGCGTCATCAAAATAACTATTACCTGGTGCAGAAAGAAATGTAGATGTTGAAAAGGGAATATTAGGATCGATGAAAGATTGCTCCGGATTTTCGACATCTATAAAGCAAAACAAAATTAATAATTTCCTATGATATAGATATTTAAACATCAACTGCAAATAAATGATATTATTTTTAAATGCAATAAAAACATTTAATAGCATAACCATAATCATATTTTTAACTATATTGTTTTAATGAAAATGTTTCTTATTTTCATAATAATTCTATGACATTTGTTTTATTTTATTTAAGGAAAATTATAGTTGTATGATGTGATAGTAAAATTAATTCATTAATTTACAAGAGAATTACAAGATAAATAATACTCTATTTCTGAATATATATATTTGAATAATAAAGGTTTCAGTAAAAACAATAAAAACATTTTCATACAAAATCAAGGTGCTCAAATAAATATCAAAATTCGACAGAGTAATATTAATCGTTATATTAAACATATTATATTTATATTAAAGTTTATTTCTGTAAATCGTTTCATTTTTTATATGTTATGGAAAATAAGACATCTTGAAGTATTATTTACCAATTCCTAATTGGCCTTGACCATAGTTTGGCCAATGGGAAGTGGAGAGATAAATATCATTTCCAGCAGATGTAGGTCCCGTTTGTATGTAGATATTTGAATAATGATCTTGATATTGAGCGCTGGAAAAACCTAAGAATGAGTAAATAAATATAATAATTTATTCTATTTATTCTAATCATTTTCAAGACTTAAGTATACATATTCGTGTATTTTTTTGTGCACATATACATCCAATATAAAATGTGTTTTTTTACATTATTTGTGATTTTTTTCAAGTGAATATATATATCAATCTCTGGTAGTATATTTTACGTTTCAATATTAGTGATTTGTTGAAATATCGAATTAATTTTTTCATATTAAGTTTTAATATTTCAGATATTTTAATTTTTTTTGTTTTATTACATTACATTGAAAAATGAAAAAAATGTTTGTATTTTTTATCAGTGTTTAGAATGTGCAGCGTAGTAAATAGTTTTTACCATATAAAATGACATTCTTATATTATATTATAGTCGAGTTCATAGGGTTTATAAATACATCCATTAATACATTCTTATATAGCTCTTGAAATTAGAATCGTATACAAGCCACGAGTTTAAAAACTACGATTTGGCCATATAAAAAAATTTAAAAATGAATTCATATAATTTTTAAAATTAGTTTTATATTAATAATACATTAACGTTATCTATAAACATTTTTTCACAAGGTAGTTTAAATTTAATAGTGAATTAATTAGAGTAAATTAACAGATCGTTAATGAAAATCTGAAAATACAGACAAATCGTTAATATTTATCTAATCACCTGACGGATTTTGGTTTTGGTTAGGAGTAACAGTGCTACTTTGATCATTGGCAGACATATATTCATTTGATATATTCTGACAAAACTGCTTTGGTCCTATTACTGGGGAATAATCTAGAAAAGAAAACAATGAATATTAGTCATTGTTTTTATGTTTATGAGAGATAAGTAGCAAAACAACTACCATACACTAAAGTATATTCAAACATGTATTATATGACATGATATTAGGTGTTTATCTGGAATTATTCTAATTATGATATTTTCGTATTAGTTAATTCAATTTGAAAATTCACATCATTCAGTTTTGTAATATTGTTGTATAATTTTGATTCATACCAAGAATTGGTTTAAATTGAGTAAACAAGTGTACATGGTATTCTCTTATAACTTCTAAAAAGGAATATAAATATTAGTATTTTATTATTTTATTATTATTTATTTATAAATTACAAATTAGCTATTAATTTTGTTGGATAAATGTTTATATCTTTTTTTAGTATATTCTAGTTAATCAAATAAAAATTAGCAGACTTAATTGATATATATATACAGTCAAATCTGCTTAATTGGGACACTGCATAAAGGGGACAACCGCTCAATGGGGACAAATTGACATAGTCCCGATGTATTCGTTTATCGGGGACAAACCATCGGTTATAAGGGACATAAATAAAAGCGTCTAATTAAATATTCTGACCTAAATTATCTACTTTCTTATTGAAACTGTAATTATCTAATCTTTATGTCTTTATTATATTTTATACACGTACGTATATGTACAATGTACAGAATTCTGATAATGTACATTGTATTTTATGTCAATCATTTCTTTATCTTTTAATATCACGATAAGAATCAACTACAACATCGAAAAACTTTAGTTCACGGTTTTTCGTCTCTGTGTATTAACGTGTGTATAAATGTGTGTTTTTATTGATCCCAGTTTGTGTTAATACGTAACAATTATGTCTCGCAAAAATTTAACGTTGGTTGAAAAAATTTCTATACTAGATAAAATTAAGGCTCAACCTCATAATACTAGTCTTCGTAAGTTAGAGAAGTTAATAGGCACGTCTAAATCGGTACTAAGCCGATTGAAAAATAACGAAAAAGCTATTCGTGAACAATGGGAAAAATTAAACGACAACAAAAGTGCATTAGTTATTAGTTTTACGATTTATTAGTTATTCGGTTAATCGGGACAGTCGGATAATGGGGACAAATAGGATACCGCCCGATGTGTCCCAATTAAGCGGATTCGATTGTATATATATGTTTCCATAAAATTTAAGTTTGTTCTTAATTATTTACATATATATTTTGATATATATATTTGATGAATATATATTGTGATTTAACACATAAATTTGATCTTATACTAAAACTGCTTCACAGGGAAATAATTCATAGTAACATTCAGTACAAGAATTGTGATGTACACGGATCACACATACTCTTTAGTTTAGCCTTCGAATTATAATCTACAATTTAAAAAAAATAAAAATATATTATTTATACTTTATACAATGCCATTAGTTAGTTAAGAAATATAATTTATTCTAGTTTACTACCACTAAATGTAGAGAATAATCAAAATATATTTCCAAATTCAATCATAAATATTTGAAAAAGTTAAAATCTTTGACCAAATGTTGTTTTCTTGTGAATACATTATTTCCAATATCTCACATATTACGCAATTTAAACCTGATTTTATTAACATTAAATTTGATTATAGTATACTTTACAACTAAATGTTGTTTTTTTTAAATTTTGTATCATACAAATCTAAGACATATTTTTGTTTAGAAATATATACTTGAGTTTTATATTATAATAAAATCTAATGAGGGAAATATGTAAATTTAATTTATTCACTTATATGAAAGTATGCATGTTTAATAACCCCAAAGACATCGGCAAAATCTAAAATCAAAAAAATGACTTAATATTATTTTTATACCTTGTTGCTGATAACAAATTTTAATGGTAACCTACGACAAAGCAAGTACTAAAGTACATGCACAATCTCGGTCTTTACTATTGCTTATCACTTTCGATTACATCGATTAAGGACGTTCAGCAAGCTACGATACATAGAAGTCGTCATGGGTTCTAAGGCGAATAGGTCTTTAAACATGAGCATTGTCTACTCTTAGACTCACTACCTACCAACCAACGCCATTCACACACCCCTTTAATTATTATTACACACGGAAACTTTTCAAGTAGCTGTTGTTGAACAAAACCAATAAAATCGAAATTATAGACGAATTAAACAAATTGAAAACAAAACAAATGGAATTATACAAATTCCATTTTACCACCTTCAAATACTCCATAGCATGCCATAACCTCTAAAACCCATCATATAAACGAACTCAATAGCTTCGATTACAATGTTTAGATTTTCAACCACTATCACTCACCACACGATGGTTATTAACGTTGAATCATATTTCCGCCCATAAAATTTACTGATGCAGGGGCAAAAGCAACAAAGAATAGTGCAAGCATCTCGATAAGTAACAGAGGTTCGTCTGCTAGTATATCATACACCTTCGTGGGAAATTGACTTGTTGCAGTAGAACGACAAAGAAGCATAGAGGCAACCTAGTTGGTTATTTCGTTTATATTGCTTTATACCGTAAAAGAAATTTCCGATCTCGTAGTTCAAAAATGTTTCGCAAAGTTCTCTATCTCAAAAAACGTCAAGCAAATATGCCTGGACAAAAATTCTGATCCCAGCTGTCGAATCCGAATTTGGATTAGTTTTCGTAAAGCCGTTATTAGGCTCAAATACTCAAAAGTTATAAGTAAATTCGATCATAGTACCTTAATTCAGGAAACCTTTTTTGAACTATTAGTTACGTTTTAAATGGCAAATGGACACACCGCTACACATAACGGCACTGGCTTGTTGGATACCAGAATAAGTGACATATATTTATCATTTTTCCCCACCATTTTAAATGGCCTATATGGCAATTTATTATTAGGACATGACTTTATGGTTAAAATCGAAGTCTTCGGGGACTACTCTGCATGTCTATTCATCTAGGTTAACAGATTAGGATATAAGCGTACTCGAAGTTACAACGAAATTCACGCCGATCACGTTTATATCACATCCCAGCTCGTTACAAAAAACAAATAACTATCGACAAGATAGTTAGGAATATAGAAGTTCAGAGTTTCATTGAGACAAGCTCTATTCGCTTAGGCCGCCGAGTACGACTTCCGGATTACTTTAAGCAATTGGTAAATATACTCCGAGGAGGGGTGGTGTTGACAATGTGATAATGGAACATCTATCTCTAGTGAGTAACTTTTAATTATCATTTCAGTTGACATTAACCAGTGTTATTGTACAATAAATTACATACTGTTAAATCCTGCTTCACTCAAATATTCTAGAACATTTTTTATGTATTGTTTTAGTATTACTAATTCTACGTAGAACATTGAACGTTAAATTTCTTAACAGAAGTAATTATATAATTTATGTTATATCAAATTGATAATGTAATTTTGTACAGTATTTTTGATATAAAAATTCATTTGGCGTACCTAATTTGGATTTATGATAAATTAGATTAGATTGACTATTGATAATTTTTTTTAAATTGACTATTAATAGATTACTATTGCTAATTTCATACTATTGTTTATTCATAAATTTACCACGACAGGTCGATTTAATAGAGTGAGGCTTCAAACTTGGATGAAAACCTAGGATCATAAATATTAGTTTTATTCATAATTTTCATAAAAAATATCATGTAATTACAATTAATTTTACAATATCTTTCAAAATTGGTAATAATCTCGATTTTAGATATTTTATCTACTAATTAACAATATCTTTTTTATATGAATTCTTTTTATTCATGTAATTAGTGATTTTAATTAAATCATATGTTGATGCGATATATCGATGCATCGTGCATATCAAATGTAACAGCACTGATTGTTTTCGTCGTGTGTACTCTGCCCCGCTTCCTTTGCTGCCTATTTCGGTATGCTTTGCGACTTCTCGTTAGTTACGACTTCTCGCGATCGAGCGCCAAGTGACTACCCTCCAATAGTTTTTGTGTTTTGGAAGGGTCGCCAACCATGTACCGAGATCTGGGAGACCGGAGTACATGGATTTAAACAAAATCACGGAAATAGGAAATAAAAGGAAAAAAAAGAACAATGAAATTATATGTTTGAACGATTAATGTAGTTTATTAATATGAAAATGAAAAGCTTTAATTAAATAGAAGGAAAAACATAGACATATGGTCCTGCATTAAAAACCTTCCCTAAAAAAAATATGATAATAAAATAACACCAATAATTCAAAACAACAATAAGAATTCAAATACACAAATATATAACTCACGAACGATTAACGATAGTAAAAAATATCACAAACGTGATCTATTATAACTAACCACGCGAGGGACTTTCCGACCACTCGTAGACGTCGGAAAGACAATTATAAATTTTATGTATTGTATTCTTTGTTTTTGTAAAAAAATAATAATTAAAAAGACATAATAATAACGATCGTAATGTACCGGCCAAGTACCACAAAAAACATATATATATCCATTTTACTCTACTCACCTCATGATCCTAGAGTATCTAGGACCACGACCGTCTCTCCCTCCGTGGACAGACCTCCACCACGGGGACAATTCCCTGGATCTACTCCATATTGGAGTATTGGACCATTATGGAAAAATAAATGATCACGACAAAAATAACGAAAAATACGGGAGAAGACGGAATCGACACGTTGGCGACCGGTGAGAGAGTGGGCCGAGGTAAAAGAAAATATATATATAATTCACAATTGTATTGCGTAACCAGCCCGTAATTAAAATGGTGATATTTTTACTCGGTTCTTATCGAATATTTCTAATTAATTATGCTGTGACGGCGGAGAGGTGGCGACGATGGTCGGGAATCAGACGTCGAATACATACCTCTCCCATGAGAACACCCGACACGTATTTATATTGAAAATACCGTCTCCATCCACAATTAATAGTTTCTAGGTATACATAACTTGTTCTGAAACGTTACAGAAACCCCCCTGCAGAAGTTATAACCTTTAGGGTTAACTTCTGCATAACAAAACGAGAAGAAGCAAGTTGGTTTCTCCTCCTTTTTTTTTTTTTTTTTATAAACGAATTGCAAGTCTAGGGTACGGTATACACATGAAAAGAAACACCAATTTTACTAGTTGTGGTTCAACGACGATACAGTCTAAACTGATTTTGATGGATACTTTTGAGGTGACACATAACAACGAAGAAATATGACATTGTATGTCCCACGAACATGATTTGTGTTTGGATCGGCTAAGAAATTTTTCTGGATGCAAAATTTTGATTGACCCGTTGAACTCAGAGACAGCATCCTGAAGTCTTTCGGGTGACCCAAGAAATGAAGACCGTGAGGGATCAAAAACAGTCATTGGCATTGACATATTTTGATTCCCATATGATAATGAAGAATTTGTTGGTATGGCAGAACTTGTCGGAATATTGGCAGTACTCATCGGCGCCGTGGTTGACGTTAATGACGTAGGAGCGAGTATTTGCGACAAATCCGATGTCACAGGAAGATTGCCTTTTGTATTGATAGGAGACAACTCATTCCGGATCGATAGTACTTCACTTTCGAGATAATTCAACCGACTTGATACCTCCTCATTTTTTAATTTTTGGTGGGTGATTTCATCGCCTTGTTTTAAACTTCTCTCTTCCACTTTAGAAAGTCGCATATCCGTCAGCTGCCAACGTTTGATACATTCTTCAAATTGGTCAGAAGATTGTTTTTGATAATCATCAATCTTCTTATCAATTTTCGCAGACGATGCCTTTGTCTCCGCTATTAATTGAGTAATCAATCTCTGGAGTGTCCCATCACTAGATCCAGTCACCGATGATTGACTTGATGTAGTCATCGTCGGAGAAACAGATGTAATCGAAACAGTTGATGTCGTTAACGACATAGACAATGATGTTGTCGTCGCCATGTTATCACTAGAGGACAGTGCGGCGTTATGTAGAAAATCCGGTGGACGAGTTGTACGTTTCCCCGCACTTTCCATTGATATTCAAGATAAATTTTGATATAGTCGCAATGAATGAAAAAAATATAGATAAACAACCAGTATAATAAAATTATCACAGACGCAATAACAAATTAGAACAATGAAATTGTCTAACGATGAAAATTGCAAAAAAACTTCAAACAAAATAACAAATAAATAAATACATAAAATATGTATAATAAATAAATAATATAATAAATAAATAAAATACACGCCTCTTGCCCCAAAACAAGATCAATGAAAATAACTCACACAAAAAAATCAAAACCGAATCATATCAGAAAATTAGTATTAAAATAATTCATTCATCGTTTATGTACTATATGAAACTGAAAATTTTCTTTGATAAATATATATATATATATATATAGATATTGTTGATACTCGCGCTGTGTGGATGGAGACGATATTATTGTACACTTGGTATAGACTCTTAAACTAACCAGGTATGTGTGTCAAGGGCGCACTCAAGGGGGGGGGGGGCTAACGGGCTTAAGCCCCCCCAAAATAGTTGACCTAAAATTTTTGTAATTATATAAGGTACCACTTTAAATTTTGATATTAAAATAATTATTAACTATTGAAACTGTATCATATTAAATATTAAATATATAATAATATAATATATATTTATAACGGGCATACCGGTGACCCTTGTCCTTTATTCTTATTTTCTTAATATTATAATTCAATTGCTACGATAAATAATATCGCAATACGCTCGGGTACGGAACAACATGTGGTGTTAGCATATTATATATTGTATATTATTTAATGACTATTTATTGATAATCTCTCAGATATCAGTCGATCGAAAAATTATTTTCTTTTAATTATTTAAACGGAATATCGCCACTATTATCGCTTGACCAATTCGATGAACGCATTAGAAATCGTCATAATGCTATCTGATTATAATGAGATCCTGGGGAAACCCGAATATGTTTCGACTTAAATATTATCAATATTATATGATTATGTTTTTATTATAAATGTATACAAGTGAATTATGATTTTCAAGTCAAAATTCTAATAATATAAAAATATTTAAGAAAAACCTATGTTTCATATAAAAGTTTATCTACTTATCATAGGTCCATGTGGCAGGGGGGGAGGGGTTATCCCCAAAATTCCCCCTGTGGATACGCCACTGTATTGAATAATCGTCCAGTATTGTCGTGGAACTGTAAAAGTTGGCGTCATTGATTGTCCGCGAGTTTGTTATTTCATTATTATAATTTTTCATAAGTGGTATTAAATACAATGAATCAGAAACGTACTCGTTCTGGTTCATTATTAAATTACTTTAAAATTCAGTCAAACACTACAACAAATGTGGAACTGTCAGAAACCTCAAACAAACCAATCGCCTTAGAAAATTCCTCTTCATCAACGACATCAACAACTTCATCAGCTACATCAAATAAACCTAATGTCCAACTGAATGACGATAATAACTTTGTACCGAAATATGATATTTCTTTGTATGTAAACAAAAATATAAGTGATCATGAAAAAATTAACATTGTTCAAAATATGTGGGTTCCAGATAATAGTTATATTTTTAAAGCTCAACAAATAGGTACACAAAACAGAAAATTTAATCGATTTTGGTTAACAAAATATAAATGGTTGGCGTATTCTAAATTAGAAAATAGTGTCTATTGTAAGACGTGGGTTTTATTTGCTCCTTCATATGCCGGTCACTGTTCTTCACAGGCACTTAATCAATTAGTAAAGACGGATTTTAATAATTGGAAAAACGCTTTAGAACGATTTGAAAAACATTTACTTTTAAATTATCATAAAGATGCTTCTTTAAAATATGATACATTTATTGACATTATGGGTGGAAAATTGTTACCAATCGATAAACAAATTGATAAAGATTCAGAAAAACAAGCCTTAGAGAACCAGGAAAAACTTAAACCAATTATAAAAACGGTGATTTTATGTGGACGTCAAAATTTGTCTTTAAGATCGCATCGAGATTATGGAGTTTTTGAAACAAAAAAAGAGCCCGAGAAAAACGAAGGAAATTTTCGTGCATTATTGAGGGCTAGAATAGAATCAGGCGATGAAAGTTTAAAGAAGCATTTTGAAACTTGTGGTAAAAATGCTACTTATATAAGCTGGAATATTCAAAATCAAATTATTGAAGCATGCGATGAAATTATTATTCAAAAATTAGTTACTAAAATTAATAAAGCTAAATTTTTTTCTGTCTTGGCTGATGAAACTACAGACGTTTCAACCATAGAACAATTTTCTTTATGTGTGCGATTTGTTGAATTAATGTGTAATAATGAGTACAGAATTGTTGAACAATTTATAAAGTTTGTTCCTGTGCAACAGGTGAACACTTGGCAGACGTTCTTTTAAAAACATTAAACAACTGTGGGATTGATTTAAACTTTTTACGTGGACAAGGGTATGATGGTGCTTCTTCTATGAGTGGCCAATTTAAAGGTGTGTATGCGCTTATTGCCAATAAATACCCAACAGCAATATACGTGCATTGCGTTTCGCATAGTTTAAATTTAGCTTTATCAAATGCAGCTGAAGTAGTTCCAATTAGAAATGCTTTAGGAATTATCGAAAAAATATATACATTTTTTAATACTCCGAAGCGTCAAAATATTCTTCAACATAATATTGAAACATTAATTCATGGTTCAAATAAAACGAAATTAAAGCAACTTTGTCCTACCAGATGGGTTGAACGCCATGATTCTGTTATAATAATGAAACAAATGCTGTTACCTATAGTTGCAGCATTAGAAGAAATACAGTCATGGAGTTGTAAAGAGTCATCATCTAATGCGTTTTTACTATTAAGTGGGATTCGACAGTCAAGTTTTATAATTGCACTGTTATGTTTAGAAAAGCTGTTAAGTTATACTTTACCAATCAGTAAAATTCTTCAATCGAGTGATTTGGATATTTTGGAGGCTTTAAATAATGTTGATAGTGTAGTATCTATTCTTCATGACATACGAACTAATATTGAAAATGAATTTAAAATTATTTTCAACGAAGCAAACGAAATTGCTAATGCTTTAGAAATAACTATAATTATGCCTAGGCTAACTAAAAATCAAACCAAACGGTGCAATGTATCCGCAAAAAATGAAGAAGAATATTATAGACGTGCCATTTTTATTCCATGGCTAGATTCTTTTGTAAATAATATACCGAACGTTTTTTAAAACACAAAAATGTTATTAAAAGCTTTTAAAATGCCTCCTACCAACTGGAAATTCTCCTAATCAAACAGAAAAATCACAGTATTTAAATTTATTAGAATTTTACAAAAATGATAAACCACAAAATGGTGTTAATGCTGCAGGAGCTGAGTTGGACTTGTAGTACCAAAAACTTCGTTGTCAAAATCATGTATTACCACATAATGCAATCGATGCATTAAACTTGTGTAATGTCAATCTATTTGAAACTATTTTTATACTTTTAAAAATATTTTCAACATTGCCTGTTTCAAACAGTACAACAGAAAGATCATTTTCTACTTTAAGAAGAATAAAAACATATTTAAGAAATACAATGAGCCAGAATCGGCTGAATGGATTAGCTATGCTTAATATTCACAGAGAAATTGATGTTGAAACATCAGAAGTGTTGACACTATTAGGGAGAAAAGGATCAAGGCGGCTTAACTTTATTATTTAAAATATAAGATCTAAAAAAAAAAATCACCATATTCATAAATTAATAAAATAATAAAAATCTTTTACAGGTATAACTTCACCGTAAAATACAAAAATTAATATTAAGATATATTAGAATATAAGTTTATTTCATTATAAGTGTGCTTTTATTTTTGTACATATTAAATAAATCTTATTAAATATCACAAATATCACAAAATAATTTTATTTAGCCCCTCCCAAAAAAAAAATCTGGGTGCGCCCCTGATGTGTGTACAGACCTAACGAGGGAATATCACATAAACATCATATACGTAATCGTAAGAGAACAAATATACATCGTATTATTCGAGTGAGGGAACAGTAGCACGAACGCATTGGAACGACTGCACCAAACCCAGAATAATTTAATTGGTACTTCAAAATATATAGAAAAAATAATAATATCAATGGCCACATTTGAACAAGATAAAAGTCGGGCAATATTCACACGATTAAGCCGGAATGAATACACCCGTGAACTTCGCGAAATGGGCGTATAAATAAATGATTATAACTAATATTAAAAAAAAATTACTTTAACCTAAACTCTTTTGGTAATCTCATCGATGGATATGTGCATATGTGATAAAAAAAATATATATAGGGTTATCCGTCCGATGTTACGACATCTGACCGGACCCAAATAAAAGGAAAAAGTACATTTTATAGATACACACACACCTGTGTACATAGATTTTCTTATAAACTACGATTTACGTTAACGTTATCGCTCGAATCCCCCAACATGTCAATACTGCAACGTCGATTGCAGCGCGTTCACAACATTGGACTGCAGTGGGCAAGTGGCATGACGTCATCGCAGCAAACCCGATGAACCGCTAGGCACCACCTCTCCAACCATCACGTCACATCAACATGAACAAGGCAAACGAGACCAAAATACTCATACAACATTATATCTCTGAAATAACACTCGAGCAGTAACAGTTCGATATTTGATTTTTTTTTCTTTGATAAAGCCGGTACATTTATATATGGGAATGGAATTAATTAAATTTTATCATTAATAACGGTATAATTGCTTAATCATTGCTTTTTCAGATATTGTTTTTTCTATTTGAATTAAATTTTAATTTTAATGAGTTTAAAACGACGGCGGAGAGGTGGCGACGATGGTCGGGAATCGGACGTCGAATACATACCTCTCCCATGAGAACACCCGACACGTATTTATATTGAAAATACCGTCTCCATCCACAATTAATAGTTTCTAGGTATACATAACTTGTTCTGAAACGTTACAGCTTTTAGTGCCATTAGGCAAGGTAGTTAGCGTACGGACGTCCAAGCGGCCGAAGCTTATTATTGTGTTGATTATTTAAGTCAGCTGTGTTGTTCACTTTTGCTTTTGTGTGTGTCCAAATTACGGTTCTTGAAGCTAGAACTGCAGCTGGAAGCTTTCAGTGTAATTTTAGAGGACACA
Source organism: Schlechtendalia chinensis (assembly GCA_019022885.1). NCBI lineage: Eukaryota > Metazoa > Arthropoda > Insecta > Hemiptera > Aphididae > Schlechtendalia > Schlechtendalia chinensis. Next base: position 26,894,059 of record CM032339.1, on the reverse strand, counting down.
CCTGCCGTCGTCGTACTCATCAGCAGATAGCTAAATAACTGGAGCAGTTGATTCTATCTTAGAATTGGAGCAGTTGGTTCTATCTTTGAATTAGAGACTACTTGATCAACGAGTCGATGTCGATCGACCAGTATACATGAGAGATGACATCTTTTTTATATTTATAATATTACTTATCATGTTTTTCTATTCGGGGACACTCGTACAATAAGTATTTTATGTATCAAAGAATAAATATTGATTGATGAATACCATATACTTAAACTCTGTAATTTTAATTAGGATAAATTCATGTATTTGGAGTAAATGCTTTCGCTAACCGGACTAAATTAGGAGCGATACGTAACATTTTGAGCAGAGTGGCAAAGTGGTAGCGTAACCCAGAGGTCCGTGGATCATAAACACGCTCATGTACAGTGGTCGATCGACATAGACTCGTTCATCAAGCGGTCTCTAATTCCAAGATAACCAACTGCTCCAGTTATTCAGCTGTCTGCTGATGAGTACAATGACGGCAGGTGTATCCTTCAAAACTACACTGAAAGCTGCCAACTTCAGTTCCAGCTCCAAGAACCGTAATTTGGACACACAAAAGCAAAAGCGTACGACACGGTTGACTTAAATAATCAACACAATAATAAGCTTCGGCCACTTGGATGTCCGTACGCTGACTACCTTGCCTAATGGCACCAAAAACATACTGAAATAGGCAGCAAGGGACGCGGGACAAGTGGGACACACAGCGATAACAATCAGTGCTGTTACATTTGATGTGCACGGTGCATCGATACCTCGCGTCATCATATTTAGTCTATATTAAGTAAGATACTTAAAATGAATATTTAATTGTAAAGAAAACAATATGTTTAGTATATTTATATGGATAAGAAGATAACATTTTTCTGCTAATTACATGAGTATACAAGTATATTTCTTTTCTTTTTTAATATTTCTATATTTATTGGATGTTAACTATATTTTTGATTGATTAAAATATTGTTGAACAATGCATATTTAACATAAGCACTAACAATTAATGCTATTTTACGAGGTCTGTTCAAAAAGTTCCCGAACTACGTTTCTAAAAATAGAAAAATTACATTATCGTAAATGTTATTAGATTAAAATAAAATAGAGATAAGCAGCTATCTTTTCAATTCAATTCCAAATGTTTAATGCTATCTAACCATTAACTGTGCGCGTTTAAAGTAGACGAGTCGTGTGTATTGTGCGATTTTTGAGATGAATAATATTCACGAACAACGTATTAATATTAAATTTTGTGTTAAACTTGGTAAATCTTTTATTGAGACTCACAAAATGATGCAAAATGTTTATTATGATCAGTGTTTAGAACGTACTCAGTGTTACGAATGGTTTAAACGTTTTAAAGACGGTCGAGAATCAGTTGACGACCCACGTTCAGGACGTCCGTCGACATCGACAGACGATGCTCATGTGACTAAAGTCAATTAAATTGTGCGGTCTAATGGACGTTTAACTGTTCGATAAATTGCGGAAGAATGTAACATAGTTCATGTCATGAAATCTTGGTAGAAAAACTTGAAATGCACCGCGTTGCAGCAAAATTTGTCTCTCGGTTAATGTCGCAAGATCAGAAAGACAACCGCGTAACCATCTGTCAAGAATTGTTAGATCGCGCAAATGATGATGACATGTTCATGAAGCAAATTATAACGGGTGATGAGACGTGGGTCTACGGCTTCGATGTTGAGACAAAAGTCCAATCATCACAGTGGGTTGGTAAATTTTCTCCAAGACCAAAAAAAGCTCGTCAGGTCAGATCAAACGTCAAAGTCATGCTAACGGTTTTTTTCGACAACCTGGGAGTTATTCATCACGAATTTCTACCTGCAGGATAAACTGTTAACCGATGATACTATCTAGAAGTATTAAAAGGCCTGAAAAAGGCCTGAAGTGTGGTAGGAAAACTCATGGTTTCTCCATCACGACAATGCTCCGGCGCACTTTCCCTGTTAATTCGTGATTTTTGTGTGAAAAATCACATGACCGTGCTTCCTCATCCACCATATTCTCCCGACTTGGCACCAGCAGACTTTTTTTTATTTTCAAAACTGAAATCTCCGTTAAAAGGACAAAGATTTATCACGATAGATGAAATACAAGAAAATTCGCTAAGAGAGCTACGAGCAATTCCAGAAACTGCTTTCCAGGACTCCTTTCAGCAATGGAAACGTCGTTGTCAAAAGTGTATAAACCAAGAGGGAGAATATTTTGAGGGTGATAAGTCTTAATAATTTGTAGGTAAGCACCATAAATAAAAAATTGAAAAATTTCGGAACTTTTTGAACAGACCTCGTAGAATAATTAATAATTATAATATGTATATAGTAATAGTAATATCAATCATTGAAATACACATTCATTTATATATAAAAAATGAATACGAACTTAAGAGATATTCCATACACCATTTCATAGGTTTTGTAAACAACTCTTTCTTAAAATCTAAAAATTAAACGATTTTATTTAAAATCTATTTAAACGTACTTTGGTTAGATTGAAATTTGTTTTATAGTCTTAAAATAGTTGATGCATTTATTAATTGTAATAAAATTACATTACATACCCGTAATGGCTGCAGCAAAGAGATCATTAAGATATTGACGTAATAAAGCTAAAAAATTTCAAATTTTTCAATAAGACTGTTAATAATGTTTGAGCACAATATTTGTACTGATAAAATATTTAAATTAAAAAACACAAAATACTCATTATTTAAATACTGCTTTTTTATAGTCAATATTATCCATAATGTCAATATAATATTAATTGTGTTGTAATGAAAAATAATCACCATATTTTGATTGTTCCACAGCAATCGAATACACTAAAAAATGTAATAAGAATTAATTTCCATTTTTTTAATGTGAATACACGCTTTGTCTTTTATAAGGAAACAAAATTGTTTACATGTATAATAAATTCGTGACTAAAAAGAGTAATGTCGAAATAGCATTTCGCATCTAACGGATTGGCTAGATTACTGATAATTTATATATTTAAAATATTCATATTTTGCAGTTAATAGAAATCACAGATTAAATTAATTTATAAAAATGATGATAGTTCGGCAGCCATGCGCAATGTGTTTTAAAGACATTATATTTTTGAGCTTCACGACCTTGTTTTAAATTTCAATGTGATATCCATCATTTTCTCTACTTACATGAGTTTATAATTTTCAAAACAATAGTTTTAAAAATCTTAAGAAATTCTAAGGTCAATTATTAATTTTTAATTATTGTTTACTTATTTAATTTAAAATATAGAAAGAGAAAAATAATGAAAACGTAGTGATTAAAATTCAAAATATATTAATATATGTAGACAAATTATGGGTTTGACTTATATAAGTTAGTATATTTATTAACGAAAAGGTTTCCATTTAAATTTGTCAAAATAACCTACATTTTATTAGGGGTGGGGGAATTATTAGTAAATTACTCACAATAAAGAAATGAGTGTTGGAATGCCTGTGTACCATTGAAATTTACTATATGATGAAAATAATATAAAATTTAAATTATACAATATTGAATTATATTGAATATAATAACATACTAATATAATTATTTTTAAGTAAAACTATAATAGAGACTGATAAATATCACTGGTTAGCATAAAATATGCATTTACAAAATACATATATTTTTGAACTTGAATAATACATGTATTACGTTTTACATACTATAAATATAAATGAATGACTATAAAATATGATAATACTAACCATTTAATATATTATTATTTACAAATTGATCTAGATAATCGTTTAATATAATAATAATAAAAAATTTATATATTTTTATTTTTTAATTTTAAGATAGCTTACACACTAATATACATCCAAGCTAAATAATTATAGAAAATTATACATAATTAATTAAAATATATATATTACAAGTATAACTAATAACTAGAAAAACATGAATCTATTAAATTCGTATTTGATAATAGCTTTATAGTTTTTAAGCTGTTATTTTTATAAAAAATGGTTACAGTTATATATACATTTCATCATCAAATACTTGAGTGATATTATATATATATCTTTATACTTAAATACAAAATTATGAATGAAAAATATAAAAAGACATTTTTTAAAAGGTATAAGATTTTAATATGCAATACACATCAAGATTGTTAATGGTTTGTACTGTATGCATCAGTTAAAATTAAAATTATTAAAAAGGTTGACAAAAAAAGAATTGATAAATAAAAGGGCAACCGATTCTCTTATATTTATTTATTTATTTATGTAATATAATTTTTTTTTAGTATCTGGAAGCGTTGAGCATTCGTTCCAAAAAAAAAAAATTAGCATTATAACTTGATATATAATTACTCATCATAATTATATAAAATTAATAAATTAATCAACAATACTAATAAGTTCCCAATAAAATTTTGTGATCTTAAATTTTTTTTTATTTAATTTACTAACAAGGAATCAGTCCATATTTAAATTAAACACAAATCGGTTACTTTACTTGTTTACATTTTTGTGCAGATTAACCATAGTAAAAACCAATAACTCGTGTTGTATCGTAATATCGAATTATCATATTCATAAATTTAATGAATATTGTAATTTCCCAAAATGTTTTACCATAAAAATTGTTATACAATATACGGAAATATATTAGATAAATGATAAGAAAAATTATGAAAGAAAAATAAGAAAGAACAATGTGTACTACACGACTTCATGAGAATATTGTTGGTATTATATCATATTTAATAAACATGACAGTCCGTACACAATTCATTTATATTTTATTCACACTATATATATATATATATATATATATATATATATAAATTCAATTATATTTTATCCTTTTTACCTTAGTTTTATTTTTTAATTTTATACAGATTATTATTTAAGATTATTATATATACTTAAATATGTATTCTATACTATTATAATTAAAAAAAAATTGATAATCAATATTCTTACTTATACATTCTAAAACAAGATTGTAAAAAATACATTTGTAATTTTTATTCTTATTGTTGTTGGATATACGTTTTTGGTAATAATAATAATTTGAGACCTTTATATGGACACAAAATCCGTCTTACATCAATGCTATCTTAAAGATCAAAAAATAAAAAAAAATCAACAACTTAATTATAGTCAATAACTTTAGTAATAAAAAATATATATATATATATATATAAATTATTTTTATTGTGATATGCGACTATGTGTTTTAATATATAAATTGTTTGTAACTTTAAATATATTAACATAAATAATTTTATCAATATTGATAATGATACCATGTCTATAGTATTATTGTTTCGCTTTTAAAAAGATTCTTTTCACTACAGGTAATTAGATACTTGCATGATTTCTATAGATGCCTCATTATTTACACCCTAGTTAAACGTATTCCCTCTTTTTAAGTTCATTTTGCATAATACAACTTTTATTTATTTTAGTTGATTTAAACTATCGGTTAGTATTTTATACGATGATTATTATTATATTATTTTCTTCTAAATTTCAATTGTTTCGTTATTGGGATTTTTCGTGATAAATATTGTTCTTTTTAGAAACTTTTTCTAGATTTAAGACAATACACATTTGTGACCTATGCAATATGTAACAAGCATAATGATTTTAGTTTTCTCCTAATTATCATATACCGATCGTAGATTTTTGAAGGAATGAATTATATAAATTTACTATTAAAATAGAAATTAAACGTGCAGATACATTATTAGTTCAACAAATGTATACAATATCCTCTAGAAAACATTGGACATTTCATATTTGATTATAGACAAAAAAAGAAAATATTTTTGTTACCATTGAATTTTAGACAAGAAGCATTTAATAAATTATTTATCATTACCTGATATATAGTGATCTATATAAAATTGAGTGGAATTCGAAGACAAGATGATACGATTACAATATGCTATAGGTCCTTCTGCTTTTGTATTTTCTAAAAAAACAAAATAGCATAATGTGAATTACACATTGCCGAATTCGATTTTCTATAATATATAATAGTCGATATCAAACTGTGTTATACTTAATGTCTTTGTAAAAAAAAAATAATTTTTATTTTATTTGATTTCACAATTCAAAAATTATAATGAATTCATTTAAGATTAGATTTGGAAATATCAGCAAATTATTCAGTAGTTTGGGAGAGAGTGTGAATTATGGAAAACCCATTTCCGTACCCATTTCCCATTTTAATATGATATGTAATTGATTTATTATTTGGAGTTTTAACCATTATTTACGGTTAATATAACCATATTACTGTAAGATCCAAAAGTACCTTATTTTTAAAATTTGTGTTAAATAATGACACTTACTGATAAATGGTAAGAATTTTTTAAGGATGTATTTATAATATCCTTTTGCTACATCTAAAGAAAGATGTAACTTATATTTTTTGCATTAATTATTGCAAACATTAAAAAAATCCTATGCCTTTTGCAATAACTTTTATTCATTACTTAAAATGTTTCTTAAAATTATTTCTACCTTATTATTATAATTTTGTTTTTAATGTAAGTAGGGTAAAAAACGAGGTTATAGACCATAGGAAAACCCATAGTTCCTGCAGGAGCTATACTTTTATCACGGCCGCCCAAATGGCCGATGCTGGAGTTAAATCTTATTCAACCCTGGTACCTCAATATTCTTTCATCGCTGTACTTAACCCTTACATATCTCTATAACCCCTCTCCCTCCCCACCACAATAATATATCTAATGGCTATATGCGATTGATCGCGATTGATAACGAACAAACATTATTAACCCTTGGGACCTTCCATTGTACTTATCGCATATACATAACGTATATTATTATAATAATTAACATATATTACAATATTTATAGTACTACATAACAAACTCTAAAATATTATTTATAACTATTTATCCATATATTATAGGAATTTATATAATTCACATAAATATATTCATTTCTTAAATTTTTAACGACTTTATTAACTATGTGATTTTCGGAAATATCCATGTGTATAATGTTTTTACTCTGACGTTTCGGAACCGTTGCAGGTTCCATCTTCGGAGTGATGTAGTACACGTCTGACTGTACTTCAGTGTAGTCGCGACAGTCAGACGTGTACTACATCACTCCGAAGATGGAACCTGCAACAAAGAGTAAAAACATTATACACATGGATATTTCCGAAAATCACATAGTTAATAAATTCTCAATCCATGAAAGCTTTAATAAACTTTTAACGACTTATTAATACATTAGTAAAATATAAAATATAAAATATATATTGGCTGAATACCCGTGCGTTGCAAGGGGCAAATATAGATTTGTATATTTATATTTCTGCCATTGATGATTTTTATAATTCCGCACGATATTTGGGAAAACGTTATGAATTAAATCGTGTTTGGTAGATGTCATCTTACAAAAGTTTGTTGGCAATGTAATACAATCTGTAGAATAGTCAATTGCCAACTTCCCATTCCCAATATCCAACAATTGTTTTGTGAAACATTCAGCGAATGCATCATTTTATAGTTTAACACGCATATTGGTTTTCAAAGTCAATTTGTTGACATGTCATTATAGAACTGAAGATTTGAAACATGCATTAAGTTTATCTGCGGGTGTTGAACGCGGTATCACTGGCAGAATTTGTCGAAAATCGTCTGACAATAGAATGAGTGCTCCAACAAAAGGCTGTCTATTGACCCTCAAATCTTGCAGTATACGATGAAGCACTTTTAAAGCTTTTTTGTGAGCCATTGCACATTCGTCCTATATGATAAGTTCACATGTTTAAAGAATTTAGCCGAATCCAGAATTTTTTTTGATATTGCATGTTAGCATCTCAGTGGTTTGCAAATTCAACGGCAATTTCAGTATTGAATGCGCTGTTCGATCACCGTCCAATAGTGTTGCCGCAATTTTTGATGATACAATTGCCACACATTCCTAATTGCACCAATCCTTTGTTAGTGATTGCCAAATACATCCTTGATCAAAAGCAACGCCTCATTATACACGTTTGGTGTGAATCGCATGTTGATATTCGTTGCTCGCAAACGACGTAGGATGTCTTCACTCATGTCAACTTTGTATTTTTCACAAAGATCTTTTGGATTGGATGGGAAACACGTTATCAATAATATCGCAAATAATGCACGTATTTGCTGTGGTTGAGCAGTATTTGATGCATCAGCGAGTGCTGTGTCCCAGTGGACATCGTTCTCAAGAAGATTTAATTCCTGGCAAGCTTCTCGATAGGTCGCACATACTTTACCATTGACTGTTCTCAGTTCTTGGAAGGATTTCGGTCCACGTACAGTAACTAATAGTAATCGCATATAAAAACATTCTTGATTGTTTGGATGAACTGTATAGAGACGGCCTAAAGCGTCGAACGAATATAAATTTGGATGTCTTTCAACTGGTTTGCCCTGTCTACGACGTTTGAAAAGACATTTAAGTATTTATCGACTTCAATGTCAAGTTTGCGCACGTTTAGAGTGTTGAGTTTGCTGCCATCTTCAGTTGATCGTCGACGATATTAGGGATATCCATCATTGCCAGTGATAGTTTCGGCGTGTAAGTCTCTTGGATAGCGTTTCGTGCATTTTCCATCCTTCATGCATGAAGATTTGGTTTTGATCGCTCCACATGGGTCATGAATCATGTTTTTGGTAACGACTTCGAATAAGCCTGGATCAATGTCGACGTCTGGTATTTCTGCTGAGATGACTGCATCAATTTTGTCTGGTGTAATTCTGTCAATTAACCAAATAAAAAGGTGTGCATGCGGCAATCCTCTTTTCTGCCATTCAATGGAATACATCCAACAACGTGTTTCCCCAAAAACACGATACTTGTAAATGAAATCTATAAACGATTTTAATTTTTGTTTGAACACACGTGCAATGATGTCATGGGGATCCGAAAATGATTGTCCAGGCAACAAAAGTTCTATAGTTTCATCCCACGTAGGATTGCACGTGAATGTTATGAAAAAATCCGGACAGTTGTATGCACGAACGTAAGTCATTGCATTTTATGCGTATTCATTCATATGTCGTGGGCTCCTCAAAATAAAGCCGGAAGTATGACAATTCTTGCAATTCCACTTTTCCACCTGCGCAGCACATTCCTGGAGTTTCGTTTTTAAATTTTAATGCACGGAAAGGTTCGCATAACTTGTCCATTTTTCCAATGGCGAAACTTCGTAGGCCACTGTAATCATATTCTGCATCGTAATGGAACGCAGCAAGATCCAATTCAACGTGCAGCGTTCGTCTGGATCGATCATAGTGTTCTCTTCTTAAAGTCAGACTTGCTCTCCGTTGGTCAATGTTATAAGTCGAGCGAGCTTGAGCAGTTCGTTCTCGGTCGGTTTCTAATTGTGATGCTCGCTGCTCTCCAGTTTTAATTGATCGGGCATGAGCAGCTCGTTCTGGCATGGTTTCCAATCGTGATGCTTGTGCTCGGTTGTTTCGGAAGCTCGAAAGGCCTTTATCGTTCGTGCTACAGATGTAGGTCGGCCAATCGATTTCCGTTTGGGAGGCATAACTGTTGATGATATAGTGGTGAAATTTGTAATAAAAATCTGACAGAGGTAGAAGCACGATGATATATTTGCCCTTGGTTTTTGAAGGTTGGCATGTAATTCTCACGTACGACGCTAAAACGTTGACGATAAAGATTGATAAAGGTTACATTACCATTGCTACTACACGCAAACTATCTACATATTTGCAAGGAAAAACATCACTTATTACTCATAAAAATTGAGAATTTGTATTTTCTAATAACAAACTAATAAAAAACCACGTCAGAAACTTTATAAAAAACATGACGGTTGCCCTTGGTGTTATCTGACGTCACACCCTTAGTTCCGGCGAAAGCTAAACAGCTCGTAGTTGCGAAGGACCACCGGTTTACCGGTGTCGGGTTTTGAAAATTTTTAAGAGATAAAAACTATCCCGGGACCACAATGAGTACGTAGGAAGAAACCCTATCAAAATCCATTCAGCGATTTGGCCAGACATCGATAAGATACATAGAGATAGACACCAATTTATTTTTGTATATATAGATTATTTTAACCAATGTAATTTTTAAATATAATACGTATAATTATTATAATAATTATCAGATATCGGATTATTAATAATGCTATATAACAAACTATATCTTCACCTAAAAATATTATTAATAGCTATCTATCGATATATTATAGAAATGTATTTCACTTTCACACACATATTATAGGAATTTAACTAATTCACATAAATATATCCAGTTGTTAAAAATTGAATGATTTATATATAATGTAGCGAAAAATTCCTTTATCATATCGACCGTTAAATAATAATATACGTTATATTTTCATAATATGAGTCATACGATAGGGTGGTGCAGACCTGTAGCGACTCGCAGAGACCTGAAACCAAAAATCCGTAACTCATCGGGTTATGTTTTTTAATACTTTGAGTATTTGCACCTTTATTTTCCATGCATTTTATAAGAAGATCTTCAGAATCTGCGTAAATCACTATTGGAATTTTTTGTGCTTTCGACCATGCCTTAAATTTGAAAGTTTCTCCTTCTTCCGGTAAAACAGGTTGTATGGGTTTATGAGCTCCACAAATCTTCGTATGCTCGTCGAGGACCATGGATTATCCATGGAATTTGAATTTATTCAAGCGATCGTTAAATGTAGTAAAACGTCTTTTACATATATAAATTACATGTTCGTGTGATGTCATTTGAGAACATACGAGTCTTGAGAAATTTGAAATGTATATATAATATGTGTTTTTCTTGTAATCAATTAAAAGTAAATCGAAGTGTTTTTTTCTCCTCATCGACAATATTGAGCAGGTATTTTTTACAATATTATTTTGTTTTTTTTTCTCCAAACCATATACATTGACAGATATTTTTGTATTATTTTTTTCGAATATTTTTATTTTATGTATAGGTGTGAGGAAAATTAACCCAGAAAAATCATATTTTTTTTCATGTAAAAAATAATTTTCACCTACACGATATTTGTGTTCCCCTGTAGCATGTCTTGCCAGTATTGCCTACTTAAAACAGTGTTGATCTTTATTCTGCCGGTTTTTAACTGCTTTTTTATTTATAATGTTCGATGGTAGTGGAATATATGATGGGCTGCACATAAGAATATTCCAGTATATGGTTAACAATAATCTGTCCATTTTCTCTAGAGAAAACCCACTACCTCTACTCATGTATATATCTTCTTCATGAAAAAGGTTTGTAAAGTTGTCATCAATTAATTTTCCGATGTCTGTATCTACGAAAACTTCTTTTGCCAATGTTTTAAATGCTCTGTTCTCCGAGGAGTTTTCTATGTATGGTATATTGTAACTGCTTTCCAGTCTCAAATTCTTTTTAATAGGACGAAACATTGCACTGATATGTAGTATTGTAATTAAATCTTTCTTTATGGAGTTAAAAAATGAACGATAACTACTTAAATTGTTGATATTTTTTGCAAAGTACCAAACAATTTTACGGTGATGTGATGAAGAAATTTCTGTAAAGCCGGGTGTTATTATCAATTCCATTTGAGCCTTTTTTAAATTAATTACATAAGTAGAATTTTCGTTCCCCATATACGTGAATTAATAGTATCTGTAATATAACTATGAAAAAAAAAACTTAATTAAATTTAATATAAAGATATAGTATAGTATAATAACGAAAATAATATAGCAGGATATAATATTTATACTAAAAAATAATGTTAAATATAATAATATAATATCCAATATACATTGATTTAATTAAATAGATATTTATACAATCTTACCTTTTTTCATCATAACTATGTTTTTTTTCAGTCAGCATCGTATGTTTGAAATTATCAGCGTTATGATGGACCGATGAATGTGTGGTTTTTGTATTATTTTTAGTTACATTTAAATCCGGGTTTTGTTGTTTAACTGGTAAAGTAACATTGTTGTGTGTTAAAAGAAATGATAAATGTGTATAATGATTAACATACAAATAATAATTAAAATACTTACTCTGAGTTTTTTCCGTATGATGTGTTAGGTATTCCTTACGTATAAACATTTTTGAGTCTACATTGCATAAAAATTTGTGTCTTACTAAATTACGTTTGGCTGTAAATACTTTATTACATACCGTACAAATAAACAATTTTCAAAAGAATATTATAATATAATAGTTATATCAATTATAAATGTAAAAAAATAGTAATATAAACACGCGAGAACAAAAACGATGTGATACAAACGAGTAGATAAAATAAAAGAGGACACAATTTTCAGCGCGATGCAAATAACGATTGTACCGTTTGGAAGTGAAGGCGATACTGACAATGGGACAAAGCCGATTTAGCATATACATTTGCTAACAAAACATATTATGCAGGTCTCCGCGGGTCGCTACAGGTCTGTACAACTCTATCGTAAGACTCATATTATGAAAATGTAATGTATATTATTATTTAACGGTCTATATGATAAAGGAATTTTTCGTTACATTATACATTAATCATTCAATTTTTAAAAAATCGATATATTTATGTGACTTAGTTAAACTCCTATAATATGTGTGTGAAATTTTTTTAATTTTTAATTTAGTTATTATACGATCTGTAAAGATAAGTTTTTACAATAAGTATAAGTGATGATATAGAGTTACATAAAAAAAAGAAAAATAAGATAAAATAAGTAAATAAAATAAAATAATATAAATAAAATAAGATAAGTAAATTAAATTAAATTAAATTAACTGTGGACTGAGAACTTGAGTGAAGAAACCATCCAATGATGGGACTTCATGACATGTATTAAAGACGGTTAATCAATTAATAGATCACGACACCATGTTCGTTTTAAGCGCCTTCTGGGGTCAACAGGAATAGTGGGAATGGATAGTTCTGAAATCAGGGGATTACGATGGTTTTGGAGATTGTAGTGGAGATATTTGTAGGATATCTTGGCAACGTTTTTTACTGTTGGGAGGTTGAGATCTTTGTGGAGAGTATCATTTGAGACATAGTATGGGGCTTTGGTTATTTGTCGAAGGCATTTTGATGCTTGGATGCTTGGATTTTATTAATATTAGTAGGTTTAGCAGCTTCCCATAACTGGATACCATAAGTCAAAATTGGTTTGAGGAGCAGTTTGTATAAGAGAAGTTTATTTTTAAGATTAACATGTGAGAAGAAAACGTAGTTGACGAGACCGGTTGTTTAAGGCAAGACGTTTAGAGTGGATATGGGTTGCCCAGGTTATAGTCGTCGGTCTAAGTGAAGACCTAGGTAGCGAACGTTTTGAGCAGATGGTAAGGGTAGTTGATTGAGGTAGATAGAAGGGCAGATCGTTTGTCGAAGCGGAACATACAATGATTGGATTTTGTTTCGTTAACTTTTATCCCCCAATCTTTATACCAGATTGATAAAAGATTAACGTGGTTTCGGATGAGATTTGAGGCCATTAAGGAGTTTGAGTGAAGGGCTAGGATCGCCTTATCATCAGCAAAGTCACCAGTAGTTTTATAGGTAGTAGTGGGTTGGTCTGAAGTGAATAGGTTAAATAGTAAAGGAGCTGCAACCGCTCCTTGGGGTACACCGGCACAAATCGATAATATCTCGGATATAGAGGATCCTGAACGCACGGTAAAGTGTCTGTCTTGAAGGTAAGATTTAAACAGTAAATAATGGTAGAGAGGAAGAATAGTTTTTAACTTGAAAAGGAGACCTTTATGCCAGACTGTGTCGAAGGCTTATGCTACGTCAAGAAATGCACCTGTACATATTAACTTTTTTTCTAATGCGTAGGAGATATTATCAACTAGACGATGGATTTGATGTATGGTTGAATGGTTGTGGCGGAATCCAAATGGGGTGTTAGGTATGTTGGCTTCGATGACAGGAAAGATTCGTTTTAATATAATTTTTTTAAAAATTTTGGGGAATAATGTGAAAAGGCTGATGGGTCTGTAGGAGTTAGGGGAGTCGAGTGGTTTGCCTGGTTTAAGGATCATGATAATTACTGAAAATTTCCATAAGATCGGGAAGTATGAGAACCTAATCATGGAGTTATATATGTGAGTTATACTTAGTAAAGTTTTTTTGGGCAATTGTATTGCTACTTCAGCTGAGATTAAGTCGAAGCCTGGAGTTTTGAGTCGAGGCGAGTGGCGTATTGCATGTTCGACCTCACTCGGTCGAATGTGTTTGGGTGGGAGAGTCATAGGTAGCGAGGAGGATAAGGAACGGTTTACTTTTTCGATTTGATGTGGGCATATATTATTATGTGGTTGGAAAGTAGAAAAGAGGTGATGGGAGAATATGCTAGCTTTTTCCATATCACTGATAGACCAATTTCCATCAGTTTTTTTCAGAGTAGGTACAGAAGGCTGCTAGCGTAGGACTTTTCTTGTAGTTTGCCAGACTGAGTTATCACTAGTTGATAAAGAAACGAGATATCTAGTGAATTTTTCTGATCTAACTGAGGCCAAAAGTCTTTTAAGTTTATTTGTTAAATTGTTAAATTTGCGTTTATCTGAGGGGTATTTTGTTCTTTGCCAAATGGCGAGGTCTATGTCGCCAGCACCCCCCATTTGAGTAAAATGGCCAGAAATGCGCCAAACATTAGTGTTTCGTTAGTGCACGTTAGTACACTAACAATTTTCGTTAGTGCTTCATTATTTTTGGACTTATTCAAAAATCCAAGTGGGGGTGCCAGCGACATGCTAGCACCCCCCATTTGAGTAAAAGGGCCAGAATGGTGTCAATCGTTAGTGCTTCGTTAGTGCACATTAGTGCACTAACAATTTTCGTTAGTGCTTCATTATTTTTGGACTTATTCAAAATTGCAAGTGGGAGGTGCCAGCGACATGCTAGCACCCCCCATTTGAGTTTAAAGGCCAGAATGGTGCCAATCGTTAGTGCTTCGTTATTTTTGGACTTATTCAAAAATCCAAGTGGGGAGTGCCAGCCTCCCTTCATTTGAGATAAGAGGCCTGAGGGAAAACGTGTTTCTTATTTTCCAAATTAATTTATGGACCCCTGATTCGAGTAAAACCCATCACTCTGTGCGCTTGTTTAGAGTCGCATTTGCTGTGAAACATATTATAATATTACTAATATTACTAATTTTGTAGACCAGGTTTTTTTTGCAATAGCGTTAATAATATGCAGCTGCCAAGATGATTTATTTATATTTATATTTTATTATGGTTTTTTTATATTTTCTCGTGGGTTTTGCCACGGTACCCACGCGTCAAAACACGCGGTCACCCGGTATTTTATTGTTTTCAAGTGTTCAATGATAGGACACAGCGTTTATATTTCGCCATCAGTTCTACATTTATGTCAACGTGTGTCACAGACCAATATCATTATTATTATTTTTGTAGTATTAAAATATTATAATAATAAAACACATTTATTTTATAAATCATCTTCTGAAGTCATCTCACCTCACTGCGTTTAATCCGTCATACATTCAGGGGCGTATTTGAGGGGAGATTATAGGGGCCCCCCCACAGACCTACTTTAGCCCCCCCCCCACAATCGACTATTTCTCTATTTGTAATATATTACCTATAATATTATAGTACTTAACACTTTTGGGGATTTAGGCTTTAGCCCAACTTGTATTACTCCTTTAAATACGCCCCTACATACATTGCCGGAAGAGTTAAAATCCGAAAGGCACTCTTCTTGACAATCACAAGTTACAATGCAAAGAGTGAGGTAAGTGAACCTTATATATATTGCATCCAAGTTAATTATTTCAACACAAGTACCATGATTCTCATTCTCACGATCCCGGACGTCTCCTAGTTGTTAATAAAAGTAAATTACTTACCATATTTTTTTTTCTTTAGCACCCCCAACTGAATTTTGAAATAGGTCCAAAAATAATGAAGCATTAACGAAAATTGTTAGTGCACTAACGTGCACTAACGAAGCACTAACGATTGACACCATTCTGGCCCTTTTACTCAAATGGGGGGTGCTAGCATGTCGCTGGCACCCCCCACTTGGATTTTTGAATAAGTCCAAAAACAATGAAGCACTAACGAAAATCGTTAGTGCACTAACGAAGCACTAACGATTGGCGCATTTCTGGCCATTTTACTCAAATTGGGGGTGCTGGCGACATGGACCTCAAATGGCGCTGGCTTTTCATTTTTCTGAGATTAGAGTTTTAATATGTAGAGGAAGATTCATTATGTGGTTTTTAGGGGGAAGAGGAGAGGAGGAGGATCAAGCTGATTTTTGTATTGACTTGGTTAAATGATCTACAGCTTCATATATATCGTCAGTCGATTTTAAACTAACTTTTAGTTTAATTTGAGTGTCAATGGAAGATCTAAATTTTTCCTAATCTATTTGGCCTTGAATAATACTAGATTCATTAGGTTTGTTTAGAGGGGCCGTTTCAATTGTTAAGAGAACAGATGAGTGATCAGAACAAAGGTCATCTAAGTTGGTCGTCATGGTATGTAGTCTGTTAGAAATTTTTGTTATGAATATATCAAGGATATCTGGCCTTTTTCTGAGTGAGGTGGGCCAGTATGTCGGTGACTGCGAAAACAATAAAATGAATCGGATCAACGAAGCACATACGCACATGACGACTGTCGTAGAACGACTTTAATGTGTGAAATTTAAATAAATGTCTATAATTTATCGATAGACATCTATGAATAATATTTTTAGGTGAAGATATAGTTTGTTATATACCATTATTAGTAATCCGATATATGATAATTATTATAATAATTATATGTATTATATATAAAAATTAGATTGATTAAAATAATATATATACAGTGGAACCTCGATAAGTCGGTAATTCAAAGGAAATGCAATTTTTTCGACTTATCGAGGTTTTTGACTTACTAAAGTTTTCGAGTTATCAAGGTAAAAAAAATCGACTTAATGAGTTTTTAAAATTATGTACGTATGTATTAAGGTTTTTAACTACATATTATATAGTATATAAATTGTATAATTATAGTGTGTATTGTTATTATTATTATTTTTAAATTATTACTAAAAAATTATGATGAAAAATGTGATTAAATAATTTATATAAATAAATATATAAAAAACTAGTCGACCATGCTTTCTTATTCGCTCTGTAGTCAACGGGAAAAGATTTGACACCAACAAAACACCTAGGTTTTTTCGATTTTCGGATTATTAAAGGTTTCAATTTATCTGTGTCAGTCATGTTAATAGCCAATAATAGTGTAAGTCGTTCTTTGCTATGCTTACCACCACTACATTTATCATTTTTAAATGCTAAACTTTTATCTGGCATACATTTATAAAAAAGTGCAGTTTCATCTGCATTGAATATATCACATGGTTTATATCCTTCCAGTAGTTCACTCAAATTTATTTTCAATTTATTTACAAAATTGACAGTTCTTTTAGCAATATCGTGCCGTTTTTTAAATTTTCAAGCCACCTATTACTGGCTTTTAATTGCTCGTGGCCTAATGATATTGCGAAATGTTCTGCTTTTTCTTTTAAAATAGGACCTCCGATACTGACATTGGCATCTCTGCATTGCTTGAACCACATTACTACACATTCTTCTATGTTTGAAAATTAGGGCCTCTTTTCCTCTTCCGCGCTGTTGGTAAGTTCAAATCAATTTCCTTACTATTCTTTATTATGGTAGATAGTGTGCTTGCTGGTATTCCAAATCCTTCAGCGACATCTTTCTTCTTTTTTCCACTTTTCACTGCTTCAAGGACCTTTTGTTTTTCTCCAATAGTAAGTGTTATTAAATTACGAGGCATTTTTACATTCACTACACCGTACACGTGTAACCGATCGATCTCAACTGACAATACGAATAAACCGAATGAAAAATACGATAATAAACACAAGAAACGCGATTAGATAAAATTATCGGAACGCATAAGCCGATTAGACAAATGGTTTTAAAAAGTATCCGTCATTATCCGTCTATATTCAGAGCATAGAATATTCGAGTTATCTATAGTTTTTCTTTCGAGTTATCGAGGTTTTCGCAAGGGAACGGCATTTTTTTTCAACTTATCAAGGTTTTCGACTTATCGAGGTTCGACTTATCGAGGTTCTACTGTATATATATATGTTCAATTAATTGCGTGATTTGAAAGTGTTTACAAACTAATATTGTACCAGGGGCAAATGTGAATTTGGATGTTTTTAAGAATATATTCTATACGATAATCAGTAACTATATACATTTTGATATGTGATTTTGAATGAACCACCCAAATGCACATTATGTGGAGGACCCCTCCAGCCAATTATCGTGAGTGCCCAATCTATAAAAGTTTCCAACAGCGAAAATATTATAATTTAAAATTATTTATTAAGCCTATCCATACACAAAACCAAAACGTTATATCTAAAGAAAATTATGTACAAGTCCTTATTGGTAATCGTTCCACTTCAAACAATTATATATGTTTATGCCAATCTAATATGCCCGGTCACACTAAAAATTATGCAAATACTTTAAAAAAACTAACTCAAATGACACCCCAAAAAATCATTATGATACCTCTAACACCAACGACCTAATAAAGCAATTTTCTATGTTCATAATTGACCTCAAATCAGTTATCAATCCCTTAATATCACTACTAACTACAGTTATTAATAAAACGTTCATCCTTAAAAATGACTAACAACCAATTAAATAAATCAACCTCGCTAAAAATTGTATTATGGAACGCAAATGTCCTATTAAAACACAAAAATGAACTCCAAATAGATTTAATCGATTTAAAAATCGATATTGCACTATTAACGGAAACTCACTTTACCGAAAAATCTCATTTTAATATCTTCAACTACATTCTTTACAAAACGAACCATCCTGACGGCACAGCCCATGCCGAGTCCTGTATTTTAATATCCAATTCCATCCAACACAATGTATTTACCTCTTTCCAAGAATCCTCTATACAAGCAACAAATATTTCAATAAAAATAAATAATATCCCAATAACTGTTTCTTCTGCATATTGTCCACCTTGTTGTATCATTCACCACGACGACTTCGTCAGATTTTTCAATACTCTAGGGCACTCATTCATAGCAAGGGTGACTTTAATGCCAAGCATTCTCTATAAGGTTGTTTCTCTAATAATCAAAGAGGCAAAACACTTCAATCCATTCTAAATAATGGTCATCTTTCGTTTGCGTCTCTTACTGGACCCACATACTGGCCTTCCCATTCAACTCGTAACCCTGACATTCTCGACTTCTTTATAACAAATATCCCAAACCAATTAAATACAGTTGTCAATAATATCAGTCGCATATCTAGCGATCACACTCCCGTAATTCTTTCAAACGGAGGATCACCAAAATTAAATATTCGACTATCGCTCACTAAAGGACCTATTGCCTGGGATAAATTCCAAACTAATTTAGACAACTTAATAGATCTTAAAGTTTCACTTAAAACACATGACGAAATCGAAAATTTGGCCCAAAACTTGGTAAAAATATTAAAATATGCAGCCGGTTCCTCAATTAAAACTTCTCTTTTTCTCTCTTTTTGTTTTCAACCAAATAATATTCTTCCACATAATTTACGATTTCTTATTAATAAGAAAAGGCACGCAAGATCTACGTGGAAAAATTTACGTCTTCCCAATGATAAACAACTTTATAATCGTTTTTCTAATTTTTTAAAAAAAGAACTTTCTAAATATAAAATCGATCAATATTTAAATTATGTAAAATCTTTAAATCCTATCGTTAATTCCGTATGGAAAGCCACGAAAAAATTAACTAAAATCCGTGAATCCATCCCGCCTCTCATCAAAAGAGATAATACGCTAGCTTCAACAGATGAAGAAAAATCTTTAATTTTTGCTGAACATTTAGCCAATACGTTCAAAACTCACCAAGATATCTTTCCAAATCCTGACCACTTAAACCAAGTCAGTGCATCTATTTTTTTTTCGCTTCCAATGTCTCTACCTAGTAAACCAATTTCCCCAAGTGAAATCGTTTGTATTGTCAAGAAATTACCCACACATAAAGCACCTGGACATGATTTAATTACTAACAAAGTATTAAAAAACCTGTCAAAAAAATGTATTCTTTCATTAACACATATCTACAACTCAATGATTCGGTTATCTTATTTTTCCTTCTTCTGAAAATTAGCTGTCGTAATTCTTATACTAAAGGTAAGAAAACCTAAAAACCAAGCTTCTTTTAATAGACCCATTAGTCTCCTACCAACTCTAGGTAAATTATTCGAAAAATTAATTCTTCTTCAAATTCGACACTTTTTACTCAAGCACCAAATCATACCAAATACTCAGTTTGACTTCCGAACTAAACATTCCACAACACATCAAATTCATAGATTGATTAACACAATTTCCACTGCTTTTAAAAGGAAACATTTTTGTATTTGGCTCTTCCTTCATATTGCCCAGGCTTTTGATAGGGTTTGGCACGATGGTTTACTTTACAAATTAAAAAAATTCATACCCACTCAATTATTTTTAATTCTGAAATTATTTTTACTTAATAGAAAATTTACTGTCAGACAAAGCAACTCTTTTTCGCCCCAACACAACATCGCTGCTGGGATCCCACAAGGTAGTGACATTGCACTAGACCTTTTTAACATCTATACCTTCGATATCCCTTTAACCTCTAATATTATATTAGCTACCTTTGTTGACGACATTGCCTCATTATCTACATATAATGATATTACTACTACTGCATAAAAATTTGCAATATCATGTAAGCCTCATCGAAGCTTGGTGCAAAAACTGGCTAATAAAAATAAATGAAAGTAAATCAACTCAAGTCACGTTTTCCCTTCGCCATGATATAAATCCCTCAATTGAATTAAACAATGTAAACATCCCTGTTTCCAATGAAACAAAATATTTAGGCACTATACTCGACAAACGCTTTACCTGGGGGCCCTACCTTAAAAATAAAAGGAAAATAGCCAATATTAGACTTCATCTTTTCCAACCTCTCTTAAAGTCCAAACTCAAATTTAAAATAAAAATACTTCTCTACAAAACTATCATGAGACAATTTTGGTCGTATAGTATTCAAATATGGAGTCCAGCCAAACCCTCAAACATTCGTTCAATCCAGTCATTTAAAAATATAACTCTACGTATAATTACTGGTGCCCCTGGTTTACAACAAACCAAGCTCTACATAATGATCTACAAATAAAAACAGCTAACGAACTTTCAAAACTGCATTACAAGCGTTTCCACACCAAACTATCGCTAACTAAGTACTAACACCTTAATTCAAATCATGTCTTCAAATATTATTTCTGACAACTCCTCTCGTAGATTAAAAAGAAATTAGAATCGTGACTTACTTCTTTTAAAAAAAAAATATTAAATTTTTTTTAAAAAAAATCTCTCCTTAATTTATATATATATATAATAGATTATAATCTAACTATAATTAGGGGAATTACTAATGGGTGACTTTCCCGATCATGTGATTCACGCTATTTTATATTCACTATTATAAAAATAAACTACTATACTAAAATTATTAGTGGTATGGAAAAAGCTAGCATATTCTCCCATCACCTCTTTTCTACTTTCCAACCACATAATAATATATGCCCACATCAAATCGAAAAAGTAAACCGTTCCTTATCCTCCTCGCTACCTATGACTCTCCCACCCAAACACATTCGATCGAGTGAGGTCGAACATGCAATACGCCACTCGCCTCGACTCAAAACTCCAGGCTTCGACTTAATCTCAGCTGAAGTAGCAATACAATTGCCCAAAAAAACTTTACTAAGTATAACTCACATATATAACTCCATGATTAGGTTCTCATACTTCCCGATCTTATGGAAATTTTCAGTAATTATCATGATCCTTAAACCAGGCAAACCACTCGACTCCCCTAACTCCTACAGACCCATCAGCCTTTTCACATTATTCCCCAAAATTTTTAAAAAAATTATATTAAAACGAATCTTTCCTGTCATCGAAGCCAACATACCTAACACCCCATTTGGATTCCGCCACAACCATTCAACCATACATCAAATCCATCGTCTAGTTGATAATATCTCCTACGCATTAGAAAAAAAGTTAATATGTACAGGTGCATTTCTTGACGTAGCATAAGCCTTCGACACAGTCTGGCATAAAGGTCTCCTTTTCAAGTTAAAAACTATTCTTCCTCTCTACCATTATTTACTGTTTAAATCTTACCTTCAAGACAGACACTTTACCGTGCGTTCAGGATCCTCTATATCCGAGATATTATCGATTTGTGCCGGTGTACCCCAAGGAGCGGTTGCAGCTCCTTTACTATTTAACCTATTCACTTCAGACCAACCCACTACTACCTATAAAACTACTGGTGACTTTGCTGATGATAAGGCGATCCTAGCCCTTCACTCAAACTCCTTAATGGCCTCAAATCTCATCCGAAACCACGTTAATCTTTTATCAATCTGGTATAAAGATTGGGGGATAAAAGTTAACGAAACAAAATCCAATCATTGTATGTTCCGCTTCGACAAACGATCTGCCCTTCTATCTACCTCAATCAACTACCCTTACCATCTGCTCAAAACGTTCGCTACCTAGGTCTTCACTTAGACCGACGACTATAACCTGGGCAACCCATATCCACTCTAAACGTCTTGCCTTAAACAACCGGTCTCGTCAACTACGTTTTCTTCTCACATGTTAATCTTAAAAATAAACTTCTCTTATACAAACTGCTCCTCAAACCAATTTTGACTTATGGTATCCAGTTATGGGAAGCTGCTAAACCTACTAATATTAATAAAATCCAAGCATCCAAGCATCAAAATGCCTTCGACAAATAACCAAAGCCCCATACTATGTCTCAAATGATACTCTCCACAAAGATCTCAACCTCCCAACAGTAAAAAACGTTGCCAAGATATCCTACAAATATCTCCACTACAATCTCCAAAACCATCGTAATCCCCTGATTTCAGAACTATCCATTCCCACTATTCCTGTTGACCCCAGAAGGCGCTTAAAACGAACATGGTGTCGTGATCTATTAATTGATTAACCGTCTTTAATACATGTCATGAAGTCCCATCATTGGATGGTTTCTTCACTCAAGTTCTCAGTCCACAGTTAATTTAATTTAATTTAATTTACTTATCTTATTTTATTTATATTATTTTATTTTATTTACTTATTTTATCTTATTTTTCTTTTTTTTATGTAACTCTATATCATCACTTATACTTATTGTAAAAACTTATCTTTACAGATCGTATAATAACTAAATAAAAAAAAAAAAAAAAAAAAAAAAAATACTAAAATGTGTATAGATAACTGTCTTTTTCTAAAAAAAAAAATATATACATTTTATATTTTGAAGGCTACACCTATTATTCATTTGACGACAAATATTATGCAGGTCTGTACAGGTCTATACAACCCTATCGTAAGACTCATATTATAAGAATACTACTTTATTTGCATATGGGGGAGTGAAATATATTATTATTTATTGATGCATATGACAAAGGATTTTTTTTTTTACTAACTATGGGTAACTATAGTAACTATGGGTTTTCCTATGGCATAGAACCCCTCTTTTTAGCCTACTAATATTTATTTCTATACTGCGCTATAATAATTGTATACAAGAATTAATTTTTTATAACTAAATATTAAATAATTAAATAATGTAAAATATCTAAAATATATATTGTATTTAACAGTTTAAAGAAATAATTTATTTTTAGATATTATTATGTAATATAATTTTTGATTTTCTAAAATATTAAAATTTATATAAATATAATATTACATGTTATGTATAATTATATAATTATCTATTTACATAGAATCCAGGAAAAATCAATTCAGGGAGTTTATGTAAAACAAAGAATAAAAATATGCAATACATTAATTCGGAAATAATTTATGGTAAATGTGATATTGTAGGTTTGTGATAGCTTAAATAATCTTTAAATATTTTATCTTATACTATGAATGGTGTACATTTATAAACTTTTATCATATAATAACACATGTTTTAACCGTAATAAAATGCGTAAATGAAACTGAAAATTGAATTGATTTTTCGATTAACTGAACCAAAATAAAACAAACATAAAAGTTAGACGATTTATTTTTATTGAATTACATGGAAATTAGTTATTAATTATTTACTTAAATTAAGAAAATATATAGTGTGATAAATATTTTGGCCATGATGAACTAATTTTGTATACAATTTTGGAGTAGAATTGTTATTTTCTAGATCAGATTATAAAATAAAATATAATATACCATTGGTCTTCTTGAAATGACTACCTACATGTTAAAAAAAAAAAGATTAAAAATGTAATAATATGTGAGTAGTATAAAAAAGGGGTTCACAACAATAGGAAAACCCATAGCACCTGCAGGTGCTATACCTTTAACACGGACACCCAAACGGTCGATGCGAATGCTGTACCTATAACACGGCCGCCCGCCGGCATCGCTGCAGGCACTAAACCTCATTCAACCCTGGTACCTCAATACTTTTTCATCGCTGTATTTAACCCAAACATACCTCTATACTTCTCCCTCCCCCCACTTCCATGACATACTTAATGATTATACGTAATTGATCGCGATTGATTACGATCAAACCTTATTCACCTTATTCAAATTATGGCCTTCCATTGTATTTATCACATAAATATGTAAGATCACACACATAATGTACGTTATAATATTAATTACATATATCTCATTATTTATATAACAAATTCTAATGACATTATTCATAACTATTTACCCATATATTATAGTGATTTATATAATTCATATAGATATGTTCATTTTTAAAAATTTTAATGACTTATTACTTAATATATAACAGACCAGAAATTGCATTACCATACATACATAAATAATAACATGTTTCACTCATCCTCGTGCAAATGAAGTAATATACATGAACTACATTTTAATAAAATGAGTCATACGATAGGGTTGTACAGACCTGTTCAGACCCGCATAATATTTATCGACAAATGTATAATAAGTGTGTCCTTCGAAATATAAAATGAATATAGTTACCGACTATCGTATTGTCAGTATCGTCTTTACTTCCAAACAGTACGGTCGTTATTTACATCGCGATGCAATTGTGCTCTCTCTTTGTTTGATACGCTCATATATGTGACACCGTTTTTCGCGCATGCGTGCATTAAATAATAAAAATCATTCTTTTACTAACTAAATCAATATAATATAGTCGTCAATAACGTGTACACATCCAATCAGTATAGACGTTTTATGCTCACGTTAAATTATGCTTTCTCTTTAATTAATCCACTCGTTTGTGTCTCATCGTTTTTGTTCTCGCGTGTTTACATTAATATTTTTATTACATTTATAATTATTATAATTTTCAACCATAAGCTTCTGAAAAATGTTTATTTGTACGGTATGTAATAAAATATTTACAACCAAACGTAGTTTAGTAAGACACACTAAAGCTCACGACGAGAACAAATTCTTATGCAATGTATGCTCAAAAGTTTTTACACGTAAGGAATACTTAACATATCATACGAAAGAAACTCATAGTAAGTATTTAAATTATTATTTGTATGTAAATCATTATACACATTTATCATTTCTTTTAACACATAACAATGTTATTTCATCAGTTATACAACAAAACACGGATTTCTGGGTATCTAAAAATAATACAAAAACCAAACATTCTTCGTTCCACTTTAACGTTGATATTTTCAAACATATGATGCTAGCCGAAAAAAATCACAGTTGTAATGGTAAGATTGTATAAATATTTATTTAATTTGATTAATGTATACTGGATACTATATTTAACGTTATTTTTTTTAGTTATATATTATATCCTGCTATGATTTTTTCAGTATTATACTATACCTTTATATTAAATTTAATCTATTTTTTTATGTTTATGTTATAGATACTTTCGATAACCGTAAACGGGAAAACGAGAATTCTGCTTGTGCAATTAAGTTAAAAAAGGCTCGAATGGAGCTAATAAAACACCTGGTTTTATAGAAATAAATCTTCACATCATTGTAAAATCGTTTGGTATTTTGCAAAGAATATCAACAATTTAAGTAGTTATCGCTCATTTTTCAACTCTATAAAGGAAAATTTAATTAAAATATTACGTAACAGCACAATTATTCGTCCTATTAAATACAGTCTGAAACTGTTAATTAGTTACATTATACCATACATAGAAAACTCGTCAGAGAACAGAGCATTTAAAACATCAGAAAAAAGTTTTTATAGATACGAACATTAGAAAATTAATAGAAGACAATTTTGCAAACTTCCTTCATGAAGAAGATATATATATATATATGAGCATAGGTAGTGGATTTTCTCTAGAGAATATCGACGGATTGTTGTTAACTATATACCGGTATACACCTATGAGCGATTCGTCATATATTCCACTACCAGTTGATATTTGAAATAAAAAATCAGTTATAAACCACAGAACAACGTTCAACACTGTTTTAAGTGGGCAATACTAGCAAGACATGTTACAGGGAAACACAAATATCGTGTAGTTGAAAATTATTATTTACATGAAAAAAATATGATTTTTCTGTGTTAACTTTCTCCATACCTATACATGAAATAAAAATATTTGAAAAAAATAGTACAAATATATCTGTCAAAGTATATGGTTTGGAGAAAGAGAAACAAAAAAATAATGTAAAAAACACCTTATACCCGCTTAAAGTTGTCGATGAAGTAAAATCCAATCACTTCGATTTACTTTTAAATGGCGACAAGAAAAAAACACATCATACATATATATCAAATTTTTCAAGACTTGTAAGACCACAGAAGACGAACTATAATGAACTTGCATTTATTTGTAAACGGTGTTTCACAAGCTTTGATAACTGCCCGAAAAAAATCAAATTATATGGACAGACTGCCCTCGAAGAGTATACGAAAATTTGCAGAGCTCATAAATCCATACAACCTGTTTTACTGGAAGGAGGAGAAACACTTCAATTTGAGTCATGGTTGAAAGCACAGAAACATCCAATAGTGATATATGCAGATTTTAAAGCTTTTCTTATAAAATGCACGGAAAATAAAGGTGCAAATACTCTAGTTATTCAAAAACATAACCCTATGAGTTATGGATTTTTGGTCAAACCTTCAGACGATATACCAACCGAGTTGTTGGAGAAATTAAATACATCACTAGAACCAATAATTTTTCGAGAGTCAGAGTCAAAAACTGAAGTGGCAAAATCTTTCGTGGAAACGATTGTTGATGTTGTCCGCAGAATCGATAAATTATTAAATACAAATATACCTATTATTATGTCGGATGAAGAAAAAAGAGACCACATGACGAAGAAAGAATGTAGTCTATGTAAAGTGGAGTTTTCCAAAAAATATCATAAAGTCGCGGACCATCAACATTTAACCAGTCATTTTAGACAAACATTGTGTAATAATTGTAATATGAAACTAAAGAAACCAAATTTCATACCATGTTTTATACACAATTAATCACATTATGACGCACACTTTATCGTACGCGAGCTCGGATACGATGAAAATATTATTCCGATTATTCCTAACAGCGAAGAGAAATTTATTTCATTTTCAAAATATGTAACCTCAACCTTTACTGTAAGGTTTATCGACATATATCGTTTTAGGGCGTCAAGTTTATTAACATTGGCAACGAATCTTCTTACCAAAGATTTTTCTATGTTTCGTGAAACAGCCAAAGTTTTTGACTCTATGGATTTACCACTCGTTACACGAAAAGGTATATATCCATCCGAGTATACGGATAGTTGGGATAGTCTAGAAGAAATATGTTTGCCGCCAAAGGATGCTTTTTATAGTACATTGACAGAAACAGAGATTTCCGAGGACGACTACAAACACGCGGAAAAAGTCTGGAACCACTTTGGATGTAAGACTTTAGGAGAATATTCAGAATTATATCTCTAAGTGGACGTCTTGTTGTTGGCTGATACCTTTGAAAATTTCCGTCACCTATGTTTAAATACATACAATCTAGACCCGGCATATTATTATACGGCACCAGGGTTTAGTTTCGATTGTATGCTTAAACATACAAAGGTGAAATTGGAACTCCTCACAGATTATGATATAGTGCTTATGTTGGAAAAAGGTAATATTATTTAATTTATTATAGAATTTATATCTAACTAATTAATTTACAGGTATTCGAGGCGGCTTAACACAGGCAAGTATGCGATACGCGAAAGTGAATAACCCAAAAATGGCCGATTACGATAACACTAAACCAAATTCGTATTTGGTATACCAAGATTATAAGTATATAATTAATTTTGTATAAAAAAATATTTTAATTTAACTTATTTTTAGGTAATAACTTATACGGATGGGCCATGTCGCAATACATGCCCTCTGGTGGTTTTAAGTGGACTGAACCGTCACTCGATGGTATACACACGTTAACCGATACATCATCTATAGGCCGTATATGCGAGGTAGATATTTCATATCCACAACATCTTCATGACAAACACAACGATTTACCGTTCCTCACATATAACGGGATACCACCCAGATCAAAAATTCAAAAACTAATGGCAACGTTAGAGAAGAAGGAACGATATGTCGTACACTACCGAAGTTTACAACAGGCTATTGCTAATGGTCGAAAAGTTGAAAAAGTAAATTTAATTTTAAATAATGTTATAGGATTATTTATAATTTTATTATATATTATAGGTGCATAGAGTATTAGAGTTTAACCAGTCGCCATGGCTTTCCGAATATATTTCACTCAACACCGAAATGAGGAAAAATGCAAAAAATGATTTTGAAAAAGCAGGCTTCTTTTGCCGATGTTTTAAATGCTTTGTTCCCTGACGAGTTTTCTATGTATGGTATATTGTAACTATTTTCCAGGTTCAGATTGTATTTAATAGGATGAATAATTGTGCTGTTACGTAATATTTTAATTAAATTTTCCTTTATAGAGTTGAAAAATGAGCGATAACTACTTAAATTGTTAATATTCTTTGCAAAACACCAAACGATTTTACAATGATGTGAAGATTTAATTTCTATAAAACCAGGTGTTTTTATTACCTCCATTCGAGCCTTTTTTAAATTTAATTGCACAAGCAGTCTCGTGCACGACGCCGTTCACGACACACGTCTTTAGATCCAGTCTGTCTGAATGTGTTATACACTGTTTTTTTTTCTTTCAATAAAAAAATTTAAATTTCATACCATCGAATGCGCAACGAAAAAATCTGTTAGGAGCAACTCTCACGCAGAGCAACCAACTTCGGATTTGTTGTACATTTCTAAAAAACTGGTAATTATAATTACAATTAAAATACTAAGTAACGTTGGTATCTACGGGATTCGGCCTGCCGGCGTGGTATCGAACAGTCATTAGTGAACGCTATCTCGATACGATAACGCGCCACACGCAATGAAACCCAACAACTTGTTTTGTCCTTCTGATAAAACAAAATTAACTAAAGATAAGTTGTCAACCCGAAATCAAAGCATCTTACACTCTGAGCGTATACAGAGTGTGTCAAGTGATGTTTTTAATTCCTCAGTGGAAATGGACGAAACAAATTTCGAATTTCCAAAAACTAAAAATAAGCAACAACGTCTTCTCTCTTCACCGAAACCTGACACACCAGAGTCTAAGAAAAATAAACCATTATTTATAACGATCAATCGCTACTCTCCACTGGCCACGAATGATGATACATATGTACCACACGAACTTCCTACTAATAATAATATTATAAACAATGAAGAAGATCAACCTATTAAAATAAAATTACCACCATCAATATTTGTTTGCGGAATACTAGATTTTGTCGGCTTTCGTAATCAACTTATAAATTTGATCGGTTCTAAAAATTTCGTATTTAAATCATCCACTAATAATTTAAAAATTCAAACTGCCAAACCTGAATTTTATCGCAAAACAATTCACTTTTAAAAAAAAAATAACGCACAATACCATACCTATCAACCGTTAGAAGATAAAGCGTTCAGAGTAGTAGTCTGTAACCTACACCCGTCAACACCGACTGTCGAGATGGGAATTGCCATAGAAGAATTAGGTTTTTCGTTGCGCCAAGTTACGAACGTCCTTCAAAAAATCACGAAAAATAATCTTCCAATATTTTTTGTCGATCTTGAGCCTGCGACAATCAATACAGAAATATTAAGTATGATATCGCTTCTTCACACTAAAATAAAAGTTGAAAAACCCCATAAACGTAGAGACATATTAAAATGTCTAAACTGCCAGGACTATGGTTATTCAAAAAAATATTGTTCCTACTCGCCAAGATGCGCGAGTGGTGCTGTGGCAAGATGCGCTGTGGCGAAGAACATCCATCTACCCATTGTACTAAAACCAGGGACTTGCCGTCCAAATGTGTCCATTGTAAGGGAGACCATCCCGCCAATTACAAAGGTTGTCAAACATACAAAAATCTCCAACAGCTTCGTAAACCCACTTTAAATAAGAATAGTAACTATCCAACTAATAATGTTGTTGTAAATAATACTAATTATGTTAAAAATTCCAACTGTGAAGCCACCCAACAACCAACACTCAACACTAATACATCTCCAAAACTTTCTAAGTCATATGCACAGGCTACATCTTCCAATTACTCAACCCAAACATAAAATAATCCTATAAACGACAATACACTCCTTAACTTCCTTAACGAATTTAAATCACTTATAAATCCATTACTTTCTCTCCTCACCACAGTTCTCGACCGTCTTTTAAACCAAAATGTCAAATAACTCTTTTACTTCTCAATCTTTAGCCATCCTCATGTGGAATGCCAACGGCTTATCTAACCATAGGAATGAACTCATCACAACACTAAATGAAAAAAGAATAGATATAGCTCTGATTTCTGAAACACACTTTACAACACACACTAAATTTTCAATACCCGGTTACAACATTATTACCTCAAACCACCCAAACAACAATTCTCACGCTGGTGCTACTATCATCATCAAATATTCACTCCTATACACCTCCTGTCCTAGTATACAAGAAGACTACCTACAAGCTGCAATCTTAACTATCAAACTGAACCATATACCTATTACTACCGCAGCAGCTTACTTTCCACCTAAACATAAAATCACGCTAACACAATACGAACATTTTTTTACCTCAATCGATCACAATTTCATAGTAAGAGGGGACATGAACGCCAAAAATCAATCTTGGGGCTGCTACACCACAAATCCTAAAGGACGCACCTTATTTCAGTTAGTTAACTTAAAAAAATATTCTGTCCTAGCTCCCCCTGAACCAACCTATTGGCCAACATCAATAAGCAAACGCCCTGATATATTAGACATATTTATAATGAATATCCCCACCAGCTTTCATAATATTATTAAAAACTTACTCGAACCATGCTCAGACCACACTTCAGTTCTCCTATCCCTGGATGCTCAGCCTCTCCATCGGCCTACCCAAGCTAGTCTCACAGATGGCTCCGTGAACTCGGAAAATTTCCGCGAAATTATTGAACAAAAAGTTAATCTGAAAACTCGACTTAAATGCCCAAACGACATAAAAGATACCGTTCAAAACTTTACAGATATTATTCAATCAGCCGCTTGGAACTCAATTATTAAAAAACCACCTATTTGCCAAGTTTTTTCCCCCTTCCTATTCACGTCCGTGAGCTAATAGCAAAAAAAAAGACGTGCCAGAGCTCTCTGTTAATGAACAAGACTTCCATCTGATAAACAAATATTTAATAATCTTGCATCTTCACTTAAACGTATCTTGAGCCAATTAAGGACCGATAATTTTAGTTCTTGGGTTTCTTCTCTATCGTCAAAAAATGGTTCTCTTTGGAAGGCAACTCGGAATTGTTTAAAACTAAAGCCCATTAATTGCCCCTTAAGAAAAGAGGATAATACTTGGTCTAAAACAGATGCAGAAAAGTCAGAACTCTTTCGAGACCACTTGCTTAAAGTTTTCCAACCACATCATGACATTGTCAACAACTCATTTGAAGAGTGTATTGAAAACTTTCTAATGTCCCCTCTTCCGCTCTACCTAGCCCCTAAACCATTTACACCTAGCGAACTTCAACATCATATTAAGTTATCCCCTCCCAAAAAATCTTCTGAACTGGACATAATCACGGCTGAAGTAGCTCGACAGCTTCCCAAAAAGGCAATTATTCACCTTACTCATATATAAAATTCTATTTTAAGGCTTTCTTACTTTCCTCTATCTTGGAAAACCTCCGTTATAATCTTAATCTTAAAACCAGGGAAACCACCCGACCCGAAGAAATTTCTTCATATCGCCAAATTAGTCTTCTACCTCGCTTTGCGAAACTTTGTGAAAAACTAGTTTTAAAGCGTATATCACCCTTAAGAAATGATGTACCAATCATCCCACAAACCCATTTTCGTTTCCGTAAAGGTCACTCGACTATCCATCAAATACACCGGTTGACAGACTCAATCGCTAACTCTCTAGAAAGAAAAGAATATTGTTCAGCCGTTCTTCTTGACGTGGCCCAAGCGTTTGACAAAGTTTGGCACCCCGGCCTTTTATACAAATTAAAAAAAATCCTACCTCCGCCTTACTATTCATTTTTTAAATCATACCTCGAAAACCGTTATTTTATAACAAAAGTAGGGTTTGAAATTTCGTCTCTAGCTCCAATTGCAGCGGGAGTCCCGCAAGGTGCCATATCATCTCCTATTTTGTTCAACTTATACTCAGCAGACCAGCAAACGACCCCACATACTTCCGTTGCAGATTTTTCCGATGACAAAATTATCTACTTGTCAAACGAAGATCCAATAACTGCTGGTTATAATCTACAAAATCATTTAGATCTCATGTTTTCCTGGTACAGTAAATGGAAAATAAAAATTAATCACAATAAATCTACACATTTGACTTTTACCTTAAAACACGGAATTGTTCCACCTGTCACCTTAAATAATCATTATATCCCAAAATCCACAAGCTCTCGCTACTTAGGCTTAATACTAGATCAACGCCTAACCTGGGCAGATCATGTTAAAAATAAACGGATCCTTCTCAATTCGAGGAGGAAATCCCTTCATTACCTAATCGGTAAGTATTCTAAACTCAGTATGAAAACTAAAATACTCCTTTATAAAACTCTTTTGATGCCCATTTGGACATATGGCATCCAACTATGGGGGGCAGCCAAAAAATATAATATCTACAAAATTCAAACTTTTCAATCCATAACTCTCCGTATAATCACAAATGCACCAATCTATATCTCAAATCACACCCTTCATACCGACTTAAAAATAAACACAGTAGAAGAAACTGCAAAAGCCCTGTATAAACGGTTCAGTTCTCGTTTAACAAACCATCCAAATCCCTTAATATCAGCGCTAAATTCTGACTCCATTCCTGGAAATCCTCTTCGTAGACTTAAGAGAACATGGTGCCGTGACTTAGCCTTATAAATGCTAGTCATAACTAAACAAATCACGTTATGAAGTGTCGTCATTGGGTGGCTGCTTTTTATCAAGTGTTTCAAGTTAAATTATATATATTTATCCGCATACATGCTTATTGTAATAATTGAATTACAGATTGTTTGTTTTAAAATAAAGTTAAAAAAAAAAAAAAATTGCACAAGCAGAATTCTCATTTTCCCGTTTACGGTTATCGAAAGTATCTATAATATAAACATAAAAAAATAGATTAAATTTAATATAAAGGTATAGTATAATACTGAAAAAATCATAGCAGGATATAATATATAACTAAAAAAAATAACGTTAAATATAGTATCCAGTATACATTAATCAAATTAAATAAATATTTATACAATCTTACCATTACAACTGTGATTTTTTTCGGCTAGCATCATATGTTTGAAAATATCAACGTTAAAGTGGAACGAAGAATGTTTGGTTTTTATATTATTTTTAGATACCCAGAAATCCGTGTTTTGTTGTATAACTGATGAAATAACATTGTTATGTGTTAAAAGAAATGATAAATGTGTATAATGATTTACATACAAATAATAATTTAAATACTTACTATGAGTTTCTTTCGTATGATATGTTAAGTATTCCTTACGTGTAAAAACTTTTGAGCATACATTGCATAAGAATTTGTTCTCGTCGTGAGCTTTAGTGTGTCTTACTAAACTACGTTTGGTTGTAAATATTTTATTACATACCGTACAAATAAACATTTTTCAGAAGCTTATGGTTGAAAATTATAATAATTATAAATGTAATAAAAATATTAATGTAAACACGCGAGAACAAAAACGATGAGACACAAACGAGTGGATTAATTAAAGAGAAAGCATAATTTAACGTGAGCATAAAACGTCTATACTGATTGGATGTGTACACGTTATTGACGACTATATTATATTGATTTAGTTAGTAAAAGAATGATTTTTATTATTTAATGCACGCATGCGCGAAAAACGGTGTCACATATATGAGCGTATCAAACAAAGAGAGAGCACAATTGCATCGCGATGTAAATAACGACCGTACTGTTTGGAAGTAAAGACGATACTGACAATACGATAGTCGGTAACTATATTCATTTTATATTTCGAAGGACACACTTATTATACATTTGTCGATAAATATTATGCGGGTCTGAACAGGTCTGTACAACCCTATCGTATGACTCATTTTATTAAAATGTAGTTCATGTATATTACTTCATTTGCACGAGGATGAGTGAAACATGTTATTATTTATGTATGTATGGTAATGCAATTTCTGGTCTGTTATATATTAAGTAATAAGTCATTAAAATTTTTAAAAATGAACATATCTATATGAATTATATAAATTACTATAATATATGGGTAAATAGTTATGAATAATGTCATTAGAATTTGTTATATAAATAATAAGATATATTTAATTATTATTATAACGTACATTATGTGTGTGATTTTACATATTTATGTGATAAATACAATGGAAGACCATAATTTGAATAAGGTGAATAAGGTTTGATCGTAATCAATCGCGATCAATTACGTATAATCATTAAGTATGTCATGGAAGTGGGGGGAGGGAGAAGTATAGAGGTATGTTTGGGTTAAATACAGCGATGAAAAAGTATTGAGGTACCAGGGTTGAATGAGGTTTAGTGCCTGCAGCGATGCCGGCGGGCGGCCGTGTTATAGGTACAGCATTCGCATCGACCGTTTGGGTGTCCGTGTTAAAGGTATAGCACCTGCAGGTGCTATGGGTTTTCCTATTGTTGTGAACCCCTTTTTATACTACTTATGTAATAATATGTATGTAAAGAGATTATTTAGAAGTGTATTGACTCATTACTAAATATTATAGATTATTTTAATATAATAAATTTTTTGATATATATTATTATTAAATATATGTAATTATATATTTTTAATAATATTTTTTTCTATTTATAACAAGATTTTCTTTACAAATCGAGAAAATATAACGTATTATTACAAAAAAAACCACTCAGTTGTTTACAATTTTCTTACAAAATTGTTTTAATCTACTTTAATATAAATTTTGTTAAAATATATGCGATTCATTTTATATTGTTACGACATAAGTAATTAATAAAACTAAGTTATCTAAATTAGGATAATACTAAACTAATGATTTAAGTTAATGACTTAAATATTATACTGTTATTTATATATTTAAGTACAACTATTTTTTAATATCCACACTACATATATGTATAAATAATTAAAATATAATTTATTTATAAAAATATTCACATGTGATTTACTTACTTATTTCAAAATACGCATAATGTAGAGTTGTTCTGGCATTTTGATTATCTAAAAAAAAATAATTTTGATTTGTACAGTATTGTTAAATGTAAGTAAATATGTAGTGTAATAAATGCCATTCACTGATATGAACTTATATTTGTCGTTTGCTTAAATATTTAACAATGTAAATGTACAATTAAATTACTTACAATCAATACCTGCATTGTACAAGTATTCTGGAAAATCGTTTTATGTTTAAAATAATTTTTGTTGGCTGGTTTAGTGGATTCTGTCTCAACATATAAATTACAAGATCCAATGTATCCTATTAATAAACGAAACTAACTTATGTGTAATGGCGGTGGAGGGCGGTGCACGTAAATATGTTGTTATTAATTTAATCGTTAGTTGACCAATTAGTCTAATCTAATATTGTTTTACCGACTAATTATTGTTGTAATAAGCACCTGGTTATTGATGTGCGTTTTGTAAGGCTAGAGGCATGATAAAACCACCAGATACATTTATGTATAGAAATATTAGTAGTTATGAATACGCCGACACTTCTGAACTATCATAGCACATTATGGTGGTGGTGGCATTTTTTGCTCAGTTATCTTGAGCAATGGAGAACACCTCTTTAAATCGGTAGGCCTCTCTATAAGTTGAAAAAAACACAAGTTTTTTTTGTTGCCTTTATTTATTGTATCGAAAGTATATTTAATTTTTAATATGATTATCCTATTCGGACGAAGAATTAAACTTCTAACCGATAAAATTATATTTATCGTACATACTCAACTACATAGTTTTTAAATGTAACTCAGCTCGATAATGATTATAAATTATGTATAATATGATATAAAAAAATAAGACGTTTACATTTAATCAATAACACCTATCAATAATTATCTTGAATAACATTTCTACTCTTGTTGCAGTATTATTTAAAATGTTATTGCTTACATTACCATCGTTAATTTGATTAAAGTAATTTTAAAAGATTTTAATTATTTAGTACACATGATAATAATTATTACAAACGATTTTCGTTTTACCCTATTCTATTATTTATACTATAAATTTCTCGATTATATTTTTATTATAATTATTAACTTATGTACACCATATCGAGATTTGTAGTTTTTTTGTATAATATAATTTTATCTATCTCGCATTATTTGATCACGTTATTTTAATCTTAGGTAGAGCTTTGTTGAAAAACATATACATAGGAAATAAATGATAATGATATACTGTATTGACATTATTACTTGAAAAATATTGCAGATAGATTTAGATCAAATTAAATAGACATAAAAATTATAGACAAATCATTTTTTTATACTAAAAAAAAAAAGTTTATAATTAGTTTCTTATATTTTTATAAATTATTGGTTTATCTTTTTTAAGTTTTCAATCAGATTTATCCATGAGCGGATGTAGCGGATGTAGCGACATAATAGTTGCGTGTTAAAGATAAGAATAAACAAAGCAGTGGCGCAACCAAGGGGGGTTTTTTGGGTATTTCAATACCTCTATTGAACCGTATTGATGAAAATTACATAACCAATGAAAAAAATGACCAATCTTTTTTAAAATTTACAACGTTCAAGTGTAGTCATTCCTAAAGTTTATTAGAACGCATTGTTTAAAATACTGTTATAACAGAATGCAAATGTGTTAGTGTTATAAATATTATAATGTCTTATGTCCATAGTATACCGACAAATTTGGAAATTTATTATGATAAAAATAAACATATTATTACTACGACCCATAGATATCAGATCTAAGAAATTAATCTTATTGTTTAACCGTGTTTCTAGGACAAATTGAATATGTTCTTTATTTTATTTAAACTATTAATCATAATTTCTGCTTGTCTATTTGTACCTCTGAATAAAATTAATGTATCGTCTACATATTTGAAATAAGCTTTAATAAATGGACTATATAATTTGTTGAAAACTATATTATTTGTTTCATAATCTATCAATTATAATTCCGATAAAAGTGCACTTAAAGGACCACCCATTACTAGACCTTCTTTTGAGTATATAAAATATTATTATATTGAAAATAATAATTATAGTTAATAATAGCGTTAATTGATTATATGATTTCACGAATTTCATTTGAATTAAAATCACTATTAAGAATAAGCATATTTTTGAGTATATTTAATGCATTTAATTTAGGAATTGATGTTAATATTAATTTAGTTATATAAATTTTTTACATTAAGGGAAATCATTCTACAGTCAGGTATAATATTAATATTATTTATTTTTTCAATAAAATCATATAAATGTAGTTGTTATAAGTTTTATATTGGTAAAATGAATATAAATTTTAATACAAAAAATAAACAACACATCTCTGAAATAAGATTAAAAAAAACTAATAAAAATTCAAATTTTTCAAAACATGTTTTAGAAAATATTCATCTTATTACTTTTAATATAGATAATGTCTTGGAAATTTTAAATATACAACATAATATTTGTATAAATTCCGTTTTGGAAGAATTACATATTTATAAAAAAATTAAACACAATAAATTTAAAAATATCGTTTATCAAACGCCGGACGCCAGTAGTGTATTCAAAAATAATTACGGTGGAAAGTTTGATTAAAATGGTTTGATAAAATAATATAATAAATATTAAATAATAGTCTTCTGAAATTTTATAATCATTAACTTCTTTCTAAAAATAATTGGGGAACTACGGTATACGGCTACTGGCGGACACCCCTGAGACGATCCGCTACTCCCGGTCAGATTGCTCGGTGGCGTATACCGTTTTGTACTAGGGTCACCAAATGATGATGAGGTCTTCGGCCACACACCGGATTTTTTTAACAAATGAATTTTAATATAGGAACATAATCAAATGCATATCAAAATTTATATGGAAATAAATTTTACAGACGACTGTCTTAAAATTTTTACGTCCAATACTTGAATATGGTGCCTTAATTTGGGATCCTCATACTGCCGATAATGCTCGCCAATTGAAATGGGTTCAGTGTAGGTTTAGGCAATTTACCTGTTATCTATTGGGAACAGCTTGACCACCCCATGACTATACTCCCGTTGTCGATTAAAACTTGGTTCAGCTACGTTGGCTGAGTGCAGGCGCCATATAGGTTTTTATTTTCGTAAAGCGTTGTTAGCAAGTTGATTTTTCGACCTTACTCCCATTATTAAATTTTAAAGTATCTCAACGTTCTTTTCGTCCCACTTCAACGTTTTATATTCCATTAAATGCCACCAATTATATGAAAACGAAACAATAAGAAGTTTGATGTTAAATGCCAATACAAACCCACCATTAATTTTTATTCTTAACTTGTTTCATTATTTGGTAACTCTAACTACATATTTGATTATATGTGCGTTAATTTTTAATGTGTATACATATAATTGTGTTAAAAGGCTTAACCTGTATAATTTTTAATAACTAAATAAGATCGATTTTCAAACCGAACGGAACACCCTAAGATTGGTTCGAAAATCAAACAGATAGTAACATCACTTATATTAGAAATATGAGCTTACATTTTAGTAAAATTTTTAATGTTAACTTGATTGTTTTATACAATAACTAACGTATAAAGATAAACATTATCAAAACAATTATAATATGTGGTGCGTTTATAGCGGAAAACCTAAAATGCATTGACTTGTAATATTTCCTAATTATAAACACATGAAAATTTTATTTTAATATAGCTTCTTTAATATTAATATTCTTTAAATACTGACTTCCAAATACCAAAAAAAGAACACGTATCTTAATATATGATTACGACAGTATTTTTTAATTACAAAATATGTGCATTGAGATCGCCATATGGTTTATTTTTAAAATAATCAAACTTTTAAAACATTGTTATACAGCTACCTTTTAATGTATCTGTGAATATATGTGCGTTAAGAATAACGTAGATATATACCTTATGACTTATGATCAGGCATGTATACAAAAAATGAATTCTGGTGGGGGGGAAGGAGGAGCCATAAAATACAACTTTATACAAAATGTATGGAAATAATTACATCATTACGTGTAGTAACAAATAATTATTACACACATAATTTTACACGACATTATTAGTTATATAAAATGTACTGAAAGATATAAAAGCAGAGTAGGTACTTTAAAATATTTCGGGAGGTTTAAATCCGCAACCTCTCCCCTGTTTATATGCCTGCTATGATGCAAAACTATACAGGTTACAGGGGGTATATGGTAATTATAACATTTTTTAGAATGCTAATTTTAAATTTTTTATTAGATTGTTATTTTTAATTTGGCAGTAAAACTCAGCCTGATCTTTACAAGTCTCTATAGATCTATCGAGTCGGTGTATTTCTTGCTAATTATTATTTATGCAATATAAACATTTTCAAAATGATTAGAAGTGCATAATACACCCACATTTTTTATGTAATATACATGTATAATTTTTTACAATGAGAGTGAAAAGATGGTATTGACGTTGAGTAGCATAATGTTGATGATATCACTAATATGTTGAAATTTTAAGAGATATATGCAAGTTAAGTAATTATTCAGAAATATATGTGTTTTATGTAAATTAAAAAAAAGGGCTATTTACATTTATACTAATATTCAAGAAGATTTGAGTCAAATTAGGTTATGTTTAAGCGGTGACGGTTGACAGTATATTAGATTAGGTTAGATAAGTTTTAAGTGATGTGAGAGATGAGTAGTACATAGGAATACAGTAGTGTTTGTGAAAATAAAGTCTAAGGGAATGAGCTATTGATAGTAGTGGCGGTGGCAGTGGCAATAATGTGGCGGGGGGGGGGGGATGGAGGAAAATGGAAATTCACAGACAGAGGTTTTAGCACCTGCAATGTATTGTATCTACAGGTTGGTGTTACAATGGAATTATGTATAGTGCAGAATTGCTTTTTTCATACAACTAATAACTTATCACAAAATTAATAAATCGTTTGGAAGTATGAAATAAAAGAGATTTTGTAGCAAATATCATTTCATTAGTAATTATATTGGATATTTTATATGCTCTAAATGTAGGTATTTAAATTTAAAAAAGACATTGAAATAACTGACCTAAAAGTAGAAAAAAATAAACTTCAATTTATATATATCGTTTTGACCATAAATAACTAACATAAAATCAGTATAGTAATCATGTGATCATGATCAAAGACTAATATGTCACTATGCATAGTTAAAGTCCTCAAATAGTTTTACACTCTTTCATTATATAATATTATATGTCTAATATATAATATATATATTTTATATGTATGTCGTAATTACTATCACATTTTTGACGTTCTTCGTTATTCTGAATTGTTGTATCTATTTCTAGGATAGTAAATATTAGTATCGTTAATAACATTCATAATTTAAAATCCTGTATTTTCAATAATACAAAATAATTCTCAAATTATACAGAAAGACAATTATCAATAGGTATAATTTGAAATATTTTATTTATCTATATGTTTAAAATTTAATTGAAGATTGTCTAGATGTGTTTTGGTAGATTAATAATAATCAACCTTAAATATTCATCTTTCTTTTCGCAATCTCTTAACTCAGTCCCCCGTATCCTCAAGTCATACATCAGTTCTCTTCATATCACTCTCAATCACATTTAATCGCCTCTTTTTCGGTTTTCTTTTATCTCTTTTCTTCTCACATAAATTTGATTTATTAATCTCACTAAATCCGTTTTTTATCTCCTTAAAATGTGCTCGAGTCATCTTTTTCTATTTTCTCGCAGTTTGTTTACAATAAAAGTCATTAAAAATAAATAATAATATCTTGAATATTAAAGTATAATTTTTATATAAATTAAATAATATTACGAACTCGATATGTTTTCTATACACCAAGAAAATGGATTTTGATAATGTTCATCCTCAAAAGCTACAAAATGAAGGTATTAAAATAAAGATCATTGGATTTATATTCAATTAATCTTAAAGTAGTTACTCAATATATTTGTGAAATGACAATAACGCTACATACCCGAAATAACCAAATAATAGAGATCTTGGAAATATTGTTTTAAAAATACTACAAAAATTCATATTCCTTTATTAAAACTGTTATTTATGTACATTAATTATATGATATTATTGAGATTTTCTTCTTTATTATTCTTTAGTTTTA
Source organism: Schlechtendalia chinensis (assembly GCA_019022885.1). Taxonomy (NCBI): domain Eukaryota; kingdom Metazoa; phylum Arthropoda; class Insecta; order Hemiptera; family Aphididae; genus Schlechtendalia; species Schlechtendalia chinensis. The sequence continues at coordinate 26,851,964 of CM032339.1, read as the reverse complement.
AAAAATAAGAAATCTGTACTCTTTTTTATGATACACTTAATATTCATAAGATACAAACTATATCGTAAAGAAAAATTATTTACGTTTGTTACGACGATTAATAATATTTGTGTTCACTAAAATAAAATAAAATTCTATAAATTCAAGCAAAAACAACAATTTCCATTTATGAATGAACAACAAACGACTTCGATTACCAAAATTCTACTTAAATGAATTTAAGATTACCACAGTTGACAGAAAATAAATAAAGACAAACGTACTGCAAAGATTATGAAGATATATAAAACTCCATTCGATGTTTGTCAAAGTTCTGTTAAAAATTGACCTTTTTTTAAATCAGCAATACACCTACTGCCCTGAAGGTTTATTAAGCAGTACTTGGGGGAGTGGGTCATCATTTATATATAAAAAAACAAACAATATTACATTGGGCATCAATATCCGGCCACTTGGGTACGTATTATATATGTAACAGAATTAGTTAAATGTTCCTTTGGATTTCATAATGTCAGAAAAAAATACACAGCTCAATGTTTATTTAATTTAGTTTATTCTGCTTTACATAAGTTTGATATAGAAAATAAATTAGTTGGGTTATAATGTTATAATGAGGAATGTATTATGTCTGGTGGGCATTCAATAAGTTTACAGGCTAGAGTTAAAGAACTTACACCTAATACTTTATTTGCACACTGCCTAGCTCATAGGTTAAATTTGGTATTGCAAAATGGTTATTGTATCAATACTAAATGTCATTATTTTTTGTTAATCTAACTAGTACCACTGCTTATTTTCCAAATTCTACTTCACATACTAATATTGTAGATAATATTTTAGGGAAACAAATTCCTCAATTTATTCAAACTAGATGGTCCTTACGGTAAAATATTTTACACACAGTAGTTAATGAGTGGTCTGGGTTTATAAATGTTTTTGATTATTTGGCAATGATCCAAAATAGTCGTTTGAATCTATTTGTGGTGCTATAGGTAATTAAAAAAATTAAAAAACTTGAATTTGTTATTTCAGCATTGATGTTTAGTATTATATTCATGTATACCGACATTTAATTTAACATATTATATATTTAACAAAATAAATCATTTGATGTAGAATTTTACTTGAAAAAATAAATATAACATGTAATTTTATAAATAAAAAAAAATGAGTGAATTTTTAAAATTATTTAATCAAGCCGTTACTTTTACAAGACCTCCAAAAGCTTCAAGAAATGAACCTAACAATCAATCAAATTTTAAAATATTATATAATGAAATAATTGATAACACTATAAAGCAATTAAATATCAGATTTCAAATTAATTAATTTTTTTACAGTTAGCTGATGTAACTAAATTGAAAGAATATTTTTGTAAATTTCCAGAAAATGCTTTAAATAATTTTAAATCAACTTATTCTAATATACTATATGATATAAATAAATTAAAGGTTGAATTGGAGGTTTTGTATAGTGAAGTAAGATATCAAAATGTATTACATATTTATGACATTGTTAAAATTATTGAACATGATGCATTGAAAGACATTTTACCTGAAGCTTATAAATTATTTATTCATATTTTGACCATACTATCAACTAGTGTATCATATGAAAGAAGTTTATCTTGTCTCAAATGAATTAAAACCTATTCTCAAAATAGTATTTCACAACTTCGTTTAAGTTCTCTTACAATAATATCAATTGAAAAGTCCTTGATTCATCAACTTTAAAGAAACTGAATCATTTTACGATAATATTATAAACATATATGCTAGTAAAAAATACAAGACTATAAATTTTACATACAAAACATAACAGTTTAATATAGTTTTATTTAATAATTAGTTTTAGGATTAGACATATTAAAAAGTCCTATTCAGGACTACCAAATTTTAAAATGCTCTGTTTATTATCCATTACTTATTATATTATTTACTATACAAATCAAGTATATTATTATTATATATAAATATATATTATTATAATTATTTTTATGGTTTTCAATTTCATTATTGTGAAGTTTAGTTTTTGTTTATAAAGGGGGGGGGGAGTGATACATAAGTCGCCTCACCAAAAAATACAACCAAAACCGCCATTAACAGAAAATGTTGATTACATAAACAGATAAACATAAAGTGGAGAAAAGTTTCAAAATATTAAAATTTCCTGATTAAAAGCAATTTCTATAAATGTATATGTAACCAAAATTAACGTCAATAATATTATCATATCCTAATTAATCAACGATTTTGAAATGGTAGTTGAATTGACAATATATTATTTAATTTGTATTTAACTATTGCGTATTACTATAATTTAACTTAGAATTGGAATACTAAATTTCAAGTGATTCTAATTTAAAATTTATAATTTTGTCACAACAGAGTATATACCATTATACTCATGATGTCATTCTTAATATACACGATGACGACTTCAAGCGGAATCCGGTCATTAATAAATACATTTTATACAACATTTTTTTATTTCATAATTTATTTAAAAATATTTATTGACACAATTCTATATTTATAATTGTGTACAAGTAAATAAATATATATATTTATATATAAAAACATTTTCATAATTTATTTTATTTTATTAATAGCGATTATTAATTTAAACTAATTTTATTTTATTACTTTTGTATTATTTTACTTTGCTTTTTTTTTAACTTTCTCTTTATTATTTTATTATCTATATATATATATAAATGAATTGGTGTCTGTATGTATGATATCGATGCCTGGCCAAACCGCTGGATGGATTTTGATAGGGTTTTTTCCTACGTACTCAGCGTGATCACGGGATGGTTTTTATCTCTTAAAAGTTTTCAAAACCCGAATCCTTAAAGGTTGCAAAACCCGGCACCGGTAAACCGTTGGTCCTTCACAACTACGAGCTGTTTAACATTCGCCGTAACTAAGGGTGTAACGTCAGATGGTTACCAAGGGCAACCGTCATATGTTTTTTATAAAGTTTCTGGCGTGGTTTATTATTAGTTTGTTATTAGAAAATACAATTTCTCAGTCTTCGAGAGTAATTAGTAATGTTACGCCTTGTAAATGTGTAGGTAGTTTGCGTATAGTATCAATGCTAATGTAGCCTATATTGGACTCGATCGTCAACGTTTTAGCGTCGTACGTGAGAATTACATGCCAACTTTCAAAATCCAAGGGCAAATCTATCATCGCGCTTCTACCTCTGTCAGATTTTGATTACAAATTTCTTCACTATATCATCGACAGTTATGCCCCCGACGGAAATCGATTGGCCGATCTACATCTGTAGCACGAACGATAATGGCATTTCGAGCTTCGTCATCGACATTGATCCAGACTTATTCGAAGTCGTTACCAAAAACATGATTCATGGCCCACGTGGAGCGATCAGCATCAAATCTCCATGCATGAAGGATGGAAAATGCACGAAACGCTATCTAAGAGACCGAAACTATCACTAGTAATGATGGATATCCCCAATATCGTCGACGATCATTTAAAGATGGCGTCAAACTCATCAATTTAAAAGTGCGCAACGTTGACATTGAAGTCGATAATCGTTGGGTTGTGCCGTATTCGACATTATTCTCTAAGACGTTCAAAGCACACATCAATGTCGAGTATTGCAATTCAGTAAAATCGATGAAGTACATATGCAAATATGTTAACAATGGATGCGATATGGCAATTATTAGAGTAGGAAATGTATCTACACCAATCGATGAAATTTAAAGATATCAATTAGGACGCTACATTAGTAGCATTGAAGCTGTTTGTCGTATTTTCTCATCTCCTATTCATGAATATCATCCAACAGTTGTTCATTTGGCTGTGCATCTTGAGAATAGACAGCGCGTGTATTTTACAACGGCAAATGTACATGCAAGAGCATTTTTGCCACCGCAAACAACGTTAACTGCGTTATTCTCTTTGTGTACAGATGATTTGTTCGCAAGAACGCTTCTTTACTCAGAAGTGCCAAAATACTATATGGAATGCATAAAACAAAACTTTTCGACGTCATAGACAGGGCAAACCAGTTGAGGACATCCGAATTTATATTCGTTCGACGCTTTAAGCCGTCTCTGTACAGTTCATCCAAACAATCAAGAATGTTTTTACTTTCGATAACTATTAGTTTATGTATGTGGACCGAAATTCTTCCAAGATGTATAGTATGAGTAATATTAGTATGACACTAGTATGAGTAATATTAATAAGGTAACAATGAGGTATTAGAGATCTAGTTCTAGTTCCTCCAGCCATTTAATAAATGTGGGAGGGATTGTGAGGCAGTCGATTCTGGGACCTCGATAGGCGTGGAAAGGACATACAAAAGCTATGTGGTAGATAGTCTGCTTCTCTGCTCCGCAGTCACATTCTGGTGAGTTTCTCATGCCCCATTTGTGCAAGGAATCTGCACACCTGCCGTGCGAAGTACGTATTCTAATTAAGTGTGCACCACAGATTGCGTTGTAGGTCAAATGCTGTGGGTATATGTCCTGGTGATATGTTACCTAGGATGTTGTCGTTCTCTACCATAGCTGCCCACGTTTGTTTCCATTTCATCATCATATCGAAGTTTGCGTTGATTAGGTCCTTAGCTGTTTTTGATGGGGGGTTTCTGACTTCAATCGTGTTTTGGTCGCATCATCAATAAAATTATTAATGGGCAGTTCGTGATTGAGATTTATTTTTGAGAACTTTTTAACTAAAGCGGTCGCTCTGCGAAGTGGTGGGGTGGGGGGCAATTGCTGTTAATGTTGAGAGCCAGTGAGTAGGTGTCGATTTTATCGTACCAGATATTAGTCTCATGGTAGCGTTGAGTTGGGTGTCTACTTTTGCCACATGAGCGCTGTTTAACCAGATGGATGCGCAGTATTCAGCTACTGGGTAGACCAAACCAAGAGCCGAGCATCGCAGAGTATGAGTCGAAGCACCCCAAGATGTACCGCAGAGTTTATGTATTATATTATTTCTGGAGTTAAGTTTGGCGGCGGTATTTCCGAGGTGAGTTTTGAAGGAGAGTGTGCGATCCAATGTTATGCCGAGGTATTTGGGGTGGAAATTGTGGTTTAGAGCGTCTCCATTGAAAGTTATGTTTAGTTGAGCGTTAGCAAATTTAGTGTTGAGGTGGAAACAGGACGCTTCTGTTTTGCTGGTGTTAGGTTTTAGTCTTCAGGCATGGAAGTAATTACCTAGAGTGATGAGATCGTCTGTGAGTATCCTTTCTGTTTCATTGAGGTCTTTGTGTTGAGTTACGATAGCTAGGTCATCAGCGTATGCGAATTTAATGGAGTGAGTCATTGGGAGGTCAGCTATATATACATTAAATAATAGAGGTGCTAATACCGAGCCTTACGCTAGGCCGTTATTTAATGTTCTTGAGTTGCTAATTTTATCATTCATGTGAACTTTAAATGATCTATTAGTAAGCATAGTGTTGATTAGCTGGACGATATTTCGGCAGCGAATAGTATGAAGAAGTTTGTATAACAGGCCGTGTCGCCAAACGGTATCGTAAGTAGCTGTTAAGTCGATAAACACCGCTGCAGTTTTTATGCGGTTTTGAAAGCCTGCCTCAATATAAGTGGTCAATGAGAAGACTTGATCGGAACAGCTTCGGCCTGGCCTGAACCCGGCTTGTTCTACCGGGATAGTATTTAGTATAATTGGGCTTATTCGATTGTAGATTATTCTTTCCAGTAATTTATAGCACACGCTGAGTAGTGTAGTTGGTCGTTAGTTTTCTGGGCAATCGTTTGATTTCCCGGGTTTGACGATAGCAATTATTTTAGATTTTCTAAATTCTGGAGGCAATGTACCGGATTATTGAATATCAGTGTAAAATTTAGATAGCCATCTTCTGGTGTTAGGACCACAGTTTATCAAAATTTCTGGGTTCATCCCATCTGGCCCTGCAGCCTTCCCGGTTTTTAAGTCCTTTAGAGCTGTGGTAATTTCCGCTTCTGAGTAAGGAGCAGAAAGTTCATGGATTTGGGTACATCCTTTTTTAAGGTCTCTAAAGCTTTTTCTTATCTGAGTTGTGTGTCTCTTGTTCGAAGGCATTCTTGATACATTTACTATGTGGTTAGCAACTTGGTTAGGTAAGATTGATGTTCCCTCTCGTCTAATGTGTTGCTTACCTCCAAATTTCTTGAGAAGGCTCCATGCTTCCCTACCAAAATGTCTGAAATCAAGGGCTGTCATTGTTTTATTCCATTTTTCCTTCCTGGATTCATCAAGGCTAGTTAAGAGATCATCCGTCATATCAATGTTTTCGTTCATGTATTCTCGGTATAGGTTTTCGCTTAGTTCGTTCCAGACAGGGATGTAATCTTTCCTATAGCCTCTTGGCATTTGGTTTTTAGCAATAGCAATGATGAGTCCCAAAAATCTATTGTAGTTCGAACGTTTAGGTGGGATAAACCGGATGCATTTGTCTAGTTCATTTGCATAGTCTTCCCATGCTGCTTTGCTAAAGTTCCATCTGGAGTAAGGTGTGGAGTTAATTAGTGGGATTTGGAGCCCAATTTCAGTTAGGATAGGCCGATGTTGACTATTTGGGAATTCGTTCATAACTGTTCGGCTAGATGCCATGGGTAAGTTGTATGTTGTTACTGAAACAAAGCAGAGGTCGGGATTATACTCTCTATTCCATCTACCTGACTTAAATTTGCCTTTTGATTTAGCATCGAAAACTAAATGAGCGTTATTAGTTTCAGCCCAGGATGCGAACATCTCTCCATTGATGTTGTTGCTGGAATACTTTGAATTCACGTGGTGGCTGTTAAAGTCACCAATGACTATTGTTGGATGAGGGATGTCTTCTAGGACATGGTCTGGCCATATGGTAGTTGGTGGTTTGTACACGTTAACAAATGTGGTCGGTCCGACATTGACTTTGACGACATGGATGTCGTGTAGGGTTGATACGCTTTCAAGCTTGACTTTTTCTAGGTTATTCCGGTCGTAAGTTGCTATCCCGTAGGAGCGGTGGTATGTGGCTCCGATTATAGTGTATCCATGTATCTTGCCTCTGGTATTGAGTTGGGTTTCGTCTTGAGTGTGGGTTTCTTGGATTGCTACTATGTCGACGTCTTGTTCCCTGAGGATACGGGAGATGTAGTCACTTTTGGATCTGCTAATACCTTCGATATTGATTTGGCAAATGCGTAGGGTAGGCCCTAGCTTTCTTGTCCGGTGGCCCTGAAAAGGGCCGGTTTTGGGTCGAATCTTTCGATTCGATTGTGTTCGGTTTAATTGCATGTAACCAGGCCAGGAGAGCGTTATAAACGCTAGTTTGGCCACCGAGTTGAGAGATCTTTAGCCGTTCGTTTTGAGAGGACGAACGTTGCCCAAGGGGTACCACGAGGAGATGCACCCGGAGGTACAGGAAAAACTTTTCTAATTTCTATGATATTGGCAAGTATACGATCACAGAAAAAAATAGAGCTGGAAATTGCATCATCAGGAATTGCGGCAACAATATTGGACGGTGGTCGAACAGCGCATTCAGCACTGAAATTGTCGTTGAATTTGCAAACCACTAAGATGGTAATATACAATATCAAAAAAGAATCCTGGAATCGGCAAAGTTCTTCAAACATGTGAACTTATCATATGGGACGAATGTACAATGGCTCACAAAAAAGCTTTAGAAGCGCTTCATCGTACACTGCAAGATTTTAGGGATAATAGACAGCCTTTTGGTGGAGCACCCATTCTATTATCTGTGGATTTTCGACAAATTCTGCCAATGATACCATGTTCAACACCTGTTTAAAGCATGTCTCAAATTGTCAGTTCTATGATGACATGTCAACAAATTAACTTTGAAAACCAATATGCGTGTTAAACTACAAAATGATGTATTCGCTGAACGTTTCGCAAAACAATTGCTGGATATTGGGAATGGAAAGTTCGCAATTGACTATTCTACAGAATGTATTACATTGCCAATAAACTTTTGTAAGATGACATCTACCAAACAAGAATTAATTCAAAACGTTTTCCCAAATATCGTGCGGAATTATAAAAATCATCAGTGGCAGAAATATAAATATACAAATCTACATTTGCCCTTTGCAACGCACGAGTATTCAGCTAGTAAACTTTAATAATTACATTATTTAAATCAGTCAATTCATCAAAAACAAGGTGTTCATTTAATGAAATAACCTATATTTAAATGTGAAAATAATTGTTTTAAATCACTCACGTTTATTATATGCATGTTTGAATGCTTGTGTGCCATTAAAGTTTTCTAAATGAAGTAATGAAAAATAAAGTTATTAAAATTGTTATAATATATCATGATGGACATTTTAAATTATTGAATCATCTATTTATAAGTAAATCTGTAATATAGACACACACACACACACACACACACCACACAAGTCTATTTGCAATAAAAAAAAAATTCATAATATAGAAGGATCTATTAAATAAATTTACATTTTTTGACATTTTATGTCTTTACTTTGGCACATTAAAATAAAAAACCGTCACGAAAAAGTGTCTACCAAAAAGTGTCCACGAAAAGCGTTATCTAAATTAAGATACTCACTGGAGACTGTCATGAAAAAGTGTTACAGAAAAAAAAACCTAAATCTCCCTTATGGTTTGTTTCCATGGCAACCATTGTTTCGATTTTGAAAAAATTTAAATTTGAATTTGAAAAAAAAATTTTAACACATAAAATGTCTCACTTAACGCGGACTCGTATGCGTTAATCATTTTTTTAATTTAATTAATTGTATATATTTACGTGCTCCAATATTGTATTAAAAAAAAGCATCAAATATCATATTTATAATAAGTACATTTTTTAAACTTACTTTAAACGTATTTAATTAATTTTTTATTCTTAATTTATAATAAATAATCAGTGAATTGCATTGATTTTTTATTTATATAAATTGTATTTTTTCTTAAAAAGTTTTAATTTCATTTAGTTTAAAAAATATCGGGAATATTTCCTTGTTATCTAAAACTATTTCTCACAGCAGAAAAAGCGTTTAATTTCTCTTCTTCTATAGGTTTGGATAGTTCTTCTGCATGTTCCTCTTCGTCGTCTTCTTCATTTTCGTCAGAATTGTCTTTTTTAAAATTCTTCCACAATATATCTTCGGTAGTTAAACTTTAAACAGCAATATTTTCATTGATATTCAAATAATCTTGTAAAGTCACGCCATCACAGTGAACTAATTCTCATTATAGTTGTACATCTGGAACTTCTACATCGGTTTCAATAATTTCATTTTTAAATCCGGCTTTAGCGAAATATTTTTGTATAGTTTCGGATGTCACATCATTGCTCCTAGCTTTCGATTCCTCAGAAATATAATCCCGTAAAGTAATTGATGTCTTTTGTTCAAGATTCGAAATAAATTTGTTTAGGATACGTTTTCGATATAACACTTTAAGATTTTAAATTATTCCTCGGTCCATTGGTTGGAGCTTACTTTTATTCCGTGTAAATATGCAAATGTAACTAATTTTAACTTTATATAGATAGTGTACGTAAGTGAGCAGTACAATTATCCACAAATAAAATTATTTGTCACTTATCTTGACTCATTTTGTTATCATTGTTGAATAACCACTTTTCAAACATTTTTGATGTCATCCATGCCTTCTTATTAAAATCATAATTTGTCTCAAGTGATATTATTCCTTTAAAACATTTTGGATTTTTGCTTTATCCAATGATTAGAAGTTTTTGTTTTTTTGTTCCAGTCATAAGAGAAAACACCATTAAAATAAATTGCTGTTTACTATACTTGCCCACCGAAACATTTTTCATGTTTAGAAGCTAATGTTTTGCTTAGTTAACATTTAAAGAATAAACCTGTCTCATCAGCATTAAAAATATCTTTTGGAACGAATTTTTCAATTAATTTTGTAAAATATTAAATTTCCATGTATCACAGTCATCTTCCAGAACATCAGCACTCTCGTCACAAATAACTTTAAACAAAATGTTATGTCTCGATTTAAATTTATCTAAGCACCCAGAGCTACAACCAAAATCTACACAACCAAGTTTCTGAGCAAAGTAAATTGCTTTTTCTTTAATCAACGTACCTGATATTGGCAGATTATAATTTCGTATACAAGTCATCTATTTATGAACAGCTTTGTTAACTTTTTCATAAACATACTTTCATCGTTTTCTATTGCTGAGGAGAGAAAATTTTTGCACTTTGTAACGTCCAAATAAAATAAAATTTAAATATATACATAGATGAAGCCGTGCCATGATCGCGGACAGGTGATAACTGTGCGCCCACCTCCGCTGTCACCGGTCGGCGTACAGTCATAATCGGCATTAATTAAAATATATAATGTATCGGCCGATTTAATAACATAAAAAGAGTCCCAGTTCTTTTTCACCTATGCTCCGGAGTGTCTTTCTTTTCATTGTTTTCATACAAAATTATCATGTCCATGGAGTAGAGACTTTTTCCGTCCCCGCGGCGATGCTCGCCGACGGCTGAGAGCACCATGGGCGGGGGTAAGTAGTGTTATTTAATATTCGGCCGATACAATTTTTCTATGCTTGTTTTTCTTTTTGTTATTTATTGAATTCTACATAATCCACGCATTTTTTCTTTTTTTTTTATATGTGTGATTTCTTTTCTAATGAATTTTTGTATCAACATAATATTGGAAAGAAGATTATAATTTGTTGTGCCCGTCTACGAGCGTGGGACACTCCATCCGGAGGTTTTATTTGGAAATGATAAAATAAAACAATAAGTTTCATTTTCTATGTTCTATTTTCTATTTTTCTATTTTGTGGTTTTTCTTGTGATTTCTTTTCTCGCGGAGTTTTTACGCCAACCCGAGCTTTTCTCCGTAATTACGTTAATAAATGATATTTTTTGAATTCTATTACGTCTTTATTTATTTTTATTTGTTTATGTTTCCTGAACGATTATTTCTTCAGTAACAAATCCGGTGTGTGTCCAAAGATCTCACCACCGGTTGGCGACCCTACATTAAAAGGTACTCGCTACCGGGCGATCCGACCGGAAGTAGCGGAACGTCTCAACTTGCTTAATTATATTTTCACGATTCTTCAATATGGTTCAAAGAGAACTTGTCGGTATATTATATTTTGTGGCAATATCTTCTTTTGAACACCTTTATTGACTTCGTTTAAAATTTATCGACAATTGATAAACATTTACGTTTCGAAATTTAAGCGTACGTATATGTTAATGTCAATATTGGAAATGCAGTACTGCAGTAAAATTATTCGGCTTGCTACCTTTGGTGTCTTATCTTTATCGGTTACAATAAAATTGTAGGAAAGTACAAATTTTAAAACAGTATATAATATTTAATGGTGACAACATTTACAAAAACTGTTTTGTTATCGAATAATTTATTCGTTATATAGAAATTGTTCGCGCCATACACGTATACGCGGGGCAATCTCTATTATTCGCTTGAGATTGTTGTTGGACTTTCATTCTCAGGCAAGTTATTTCGGTTTGAAACCGGTATTGTAATCGCGTTCGCATTAAATCGCGTACCGCGTACCTTATGTGCGTATGGTGTGTCGTTCGTTGGCAACGAACCATATACGACGTGTTTTTTTGTCCGCGCACGACGTTTTCGTATACGACGGGTGATCCGTTGCAGTTTTTGTATCGTTGTACATCGTGTGTGCATCTTCGACTGTATTGACCGTGAGCGCGCGGATATCCGAGAATCGCTGTGACCGGTGAAGTGCGTCGTTCACTGTGGTGTCATCTTCGTGATCGTCCCAAAAACGTTGATGCGCACATGACATTGCGTTCATACGAAGACGTACGCGTTCGCTGGTTAACCAGTAATGTGTAATTCGCATTGCGTCCTGTTTTGATTTACGCGTACAACGGTCATTTTGCGGTAGTGCCCGGTGGTATTCGATCCGCTAGCGTGGCGTTCACGAAGCTATTTGTATTCGTGGTTGACATTGACTTGGCGGCCGAGTATCCTGTTGGTCGGAGTTTGAACATAACCTGCGTTGCCGACGTCGCCAGGGAGTTAGCCAAACAGTTTCGGTATCGTACGTTCATGTTAGCACGGACACTGCCCGTGTTTGTGCATGTGCATAGTTGTTATTGTTTATTGCGCGAATCGATTTTGTACTATATAAGCATTTGTTCAATTATTCCTATTATTTGTGTTATTTGTATTTCTACATTAAATTTTCGCCTATCGGCGGTCACAGAAATATTAGATTTGTTATTCGGATATAAATTCTCGTATGATTAATAATAAAGGTTATTATTAATATTATTATTATTAACAATAGTTCCTAAAAATATTTCATAAAACAGAATATTTCGTTATATTAAACTTTCGTTCGTTATATGGAAATTTCACTGAATATATATATATATATATATATATATGTGTGTGTGTGTGTGTGTGTTCTAGATACGATATCATTGATATTCTTTACAAATATAATTACACTATATTTGTATTTTTCCACTTGAATAACAAATGTATTATTTTTAAATATTATAAAATTTAACAATATTCTATACAATAATACAAACTATGCATGTCTCCCAATTGTGTAATTTCTTCTATATGATGGTTTCATATAATGAAAATAAATATTATATTGAATAACTATTTAACTAAAACTCCATTGATTTATTAAACACGTATGTGATAAGAGGTGTACAATTTATCTTTGATCTTGTATTATCTATATTATAAATATGTTAACCTAATACAATGTACTATTATTATTTGTTATTTTGTGTTCGGCCCGTTATGTGTACATAAAGTAAAATAATATTAAAATGTTTTTATTATGGAAAACCGTTTATATATATTTTTATTATTAAACTTCCATGTTTATCAAAACTCACTAACAATATATATTTACCAATCATAATACATTTGACAAATGAAAGAACAATGATATTGTTTTTTAAAAAATTGAGTGATTGTAAAATTTAAATAATAATTGTATTTTATTTCATTTAATAATAACCATACGTTTGTTTACATTCGAATTTAAGAAAAAAATGCGTATATATTTTTTTGATAATTATTTATTATTTATTTGTAATCAATAATCATACTAATTTTGATGAATAGGAATAAATCATGATGTATTTATGACACATAATTTTATTTTGGCAAATATCAAAATTATTTTTGTAGTATCTACAAACTTTCAAATTAATGAATGATTAAATTTTTTATACACTTATACTTAACACATTCACTTTCCCCAAGTAATATTTTTTCCCATCTTTACACATCTTTGATATTACTCGGAATTTTAGTATTAAAAGTTAATATCTAAGACTGTGCTCATTTGAGTTTTGTGAACTTTTAAGAATTAGTAAACGTCTAAAAAAGTGTTATTTCAATAATGATTTACAAAGAGTATTTCCGTTTATAAAACCAACTTCAATTTTAACTCGTATTGTTTATTGTAAAATATGCAAAAGTGAAATTAATATTTCGAATAGTGTTTGCAGTAATATTAAAACACATTTTAACTTTTAAGTTTTATTATTAAAAACATAGATTAGCTTTAAATGCTAATTTATCGAGTGGGAAGGTAACCTACTACTTTATAGATAAATCTTTTGGTTCAAAAAAAGTACCTACTGCTGCAAAAGAAGGAACATTTTCCTACCACACTATCAACTGCATGCAAATCATCAGGTTTTCATATTGTATTTTAAAAATAATACCATCATTACTTGAATTAAAACTTACTCTAGTCAGAACCAAAATTGAAGTAATTTAAAAAAAATGAATTTACTAAACAGTGACAGTCAAAATTGAAATCTGCTTGACGAAAACTTAACTATTTTCGTATCATTGTAAATTCATCAAACTATTGTGAAATACATATTCAATACGTATCCTATACATATCTATATAGATATACATATCTTTCTAAGAAGGTAATAAATTAAAATTGTTAGATCTTAAAAATCTGCCAGAGGAATTGTCTCAAATATTATGTGAATATATTTGTAATACTTTTTTAAATATAGATATTGTATCTACTTGTATTGGTTTGTCTGCTGATAAAAATAATACAAGTGTTTTTTTTAATTCTTTAATTAAATAAACTTTTTCCACATTTATTGTTATTGTTTTAAGATATATTTTAAATAATCGCAATCAAAATTCAAATGATATTTTATCTTTTGATATTGAATTTATTGATATAAAAATGTATTCGCATTCTTATATTTACACCGCTCGCGTCAATATACTAAGAATATTTTGTGATTCTGTGCAAGTTGAGAATATAAAAAAAAATTTGCCATTTATAACAACAAGTTTTCTTTAGTCTTATGTCAGCAATTAAAAAAATATTACAAATGTATGAGCTGTTTAAAGAATATTTTTAATCAATAGAATTTCCAAAAATTTTAGATGAATTTTTTGAATACCCAATTGAAGAAGTTTGGTTTTGGCTTGTTCACAATAATTTATCTTTATTTCATTAAGATATTTTAAAAGTAGAAGGTAATAAAAAATGTGTAACTAAAGCTTCATTAAAATATTTTAATCTTCTCAATAAATTAACTCATTGGAAAGAAGAATGATTTTTACCCAGTAAAGTTAAAACATATTTATCAAAACTTCAGAGTTTAAATACAAATAAAGATTATTATGATTAATTCTATTAGAAGCTAAAAATTTGCATTCTACTTGTATTGCTTATTTAAACAAATGGTCTATAAATATGAATAATTTAAGGTTATTTTATTAGAATTTTCTCCATTATCAAGTTACATGAGACCAAATAACAGCTTCTTGTGAAATATTTACGAATTTTTTGGACAAACTTCTGAATGAATATCTAACTGTTCGATGAAATTGGTCAGCTAAAATTGTATTTTACAACAGAACAAACTGTTGATTGGAATACAAATAATATTTAGTCAAAAATCTATAACTAGATTTATTTTGTCTAATGAAGAGAGACGTATTCCAATTACAAAACTATGAAATGTCAATATATTATGTTTCTAAATAAATAAAGGTTGTTTATTGTTACTGTATGATGTTTTATATATATGTAACATTTTTTTTGCATATATATCTAGTTACCATGTATACGTATATATATGTTTATTTATATATTAAGTATTTACATAAAAAGTATTTTCATAAATATGTAATAATTATTCATACCTATGCATTCTAAAATGTAATTAAAAACAATAGTTATTTGAAATTAGTAACAATTTTTTGTAATATGGTTAGTTATAAGTGGTTAGTTATAAAAAGTGGTTTAAATTAATATCATTAATTTCAAATATTTTATATATTATGTTTAGTATTAAAATTATATAAACGTAATAATAATTTTAGTTTCTATTATCATTACGTTTTTTTTTTTTTTTATTTAAAAGGAAGTTTTTTTTGCAAAACTTCCTTTAAAATAAAAAAATAAAAAAGCGTAATAATAATAGAAACTAAAATTCTTGAGTATGTTAACATAAATAAAATGTTAGTAATATATATGTTATTGTTTTGATACAAATTTATGTCAATCATTTATATAATGAGATATTTATATACAAAATGTTCCATGGAGATCTACCAAATGCAATAACCTTTTGCCTATTCAATACTTTTAGGTTTTTCTTTTGAACTCATCACTAGTACCCAATGATACATTGTTGGACTAATTTGTTGAATAAAAATTTTGATATATTATAACAATTATTAAATATATAATTCAAATTTACCGTCAGCAATGGAGTTTTTGACAAAAATTACTATAATACTTATTGCAAAAGTGAAAATGTTAATACATTTTGTTGAACCCATTATTATTGTGTCTTTCTAACAATTAAACTGACATTTTATTACAATTTTATTACAATACTGAGTTCATAGTATACGGTACTCAAGAAAATATGGTCCCGAGTAAATAAAAAACAAATAGCATAATACTATTTGTTCGTGGTAAATAATAAATTAACTAATATGTATGAATACTTAAAAAATTGAAGACAAAATGATCTATAAATTACACAAAAAATATCACATAAATGAACTATTACACCAAATAATTCTATACCTGAGATGCAAAATTATTCAAGTCCAATTTTATTAAAGTTTTTCTTTTTACCGTTTCTTTTAGAAAATCTTTTTAACTCAGCTTATTCAGTACCTACTTATTTTTGGTAATATTATTATTCATTGGTATAGCTTCTATAATCTCATGATTTGATCATTATGATTCATAATGATAAATAATATACTATATAGCTACTATTGAAAAATATTTCAGAACTAAATAATTTAGTCTTAAAGCTTTTTATTTTATTTTTATAATTTTTAATAATTCCAAATTTACGAGTTGGGCAGTCGATGATGGTCACCTAGCTGGATATCCAGAATTAAAGCGCATTCTTACAACTTGCCAAAAAATTGTGTGCGTGTAAACTACGAAAAACAATTACGATTATTATTAGATCGATATGTTGCTCGTATATTTAATTAACAAGTGTCATAAAATATTTATATATATATATTTATACCAATCACAGAAATTAATGAATTTTGAAAGAATAAGCTTCACAAAAATGTTCGAAACAGTAAAGACTGAGGAGACTAGGTAGTGGAGAGTGTTGTGTTTCATACTGTTGTTTCCAGTATAAGTTATTAAATTTGGTAGTGGGTACTCTTAGGGAGAGAAAATACACGCACTTATTTATTACTGAAGAGTATTTATTTTTATGAGTCATAGAAGAATTTTTATAATGATTTTTATTATTACTAATTGACTTATTATAACATTTACAAAATCACAAGTATCAATAAACGGGATGCTCATGAAGTTAGCCCCCCACTTTGTCCGTTCGACTCCAAACCGATGCCAATATTTAGCAAGTTAATTGCAAATAATTGAAAATTGGTTTTTAGAATTTTCAAATCATAATTCTATTTTTGGCGAATTTTTTAAGATTTTTGATCAGCTCCCCACTTTGTCCGATCGACTCCAAACCACTGCCAATATTTAGCAAATTAATTGAAAATAATTGCAAATTGGTTTTTAGAATTTGCAAATCAAAAGTCAATTTTTGGCGAATTTTTTAAGATTTTTGGTCAACTGCGGTAAACTACGGAATAAATTTAAGTATTTATTTTATTAAATAATAATCATTATACATCTGTACGTCATCGAATAAAGTAGACCTAATTCAGTTTCTCAGTTAAATAATTATGTATTAACAACATGACATTTTAAGAAGAATACATAACTAATTTCATATTAACATATTTAAGTAATAATATTACATTAAATCTTTAATTCTCAAAGTTATATTATAATTTCAATTCTTATTTAAATTTTATCATTACGTAGATACTTTAATCATAACTGAAATTATACAAATTTAATATTTGTGTGTCTATAAATTATTTAGCTTAGCTATTAATATTATTAATATATTATATTGTACATTATGTTTGTTTTTGGTCAGCTTTCCCCCTTTTCTAAATACGCCACATTTTTTCTTTCGTGTACTGTAATTTTTGCTATATTTCCTATGAGATAAACAAAGTTAGCAAATGCGGGTGAGACATCCTCTTAAATACGCACTTTTTAATATGATTTCTTGTTGTTTATTAAGTATTATCAACATTTTGTTTTAAATTGCATAGGTAAAAGTGAAAATAGTAAAATAACAGTTTATAATTTAAATTATGTAGAATCGTTTACATGTTAATGATATTTAAACAATTCCATACATTATCATATGGGTTTTAATTAAAATTATTTTAGTATTTCTACAATTGACACTTTTCTTCTGCAGGTCATTATGAACTTCCCAATGTCCACCTATGCGTCGTATGTATGCCACATAATGCCCAGGTACATATGCTACTACTCCATACAATTTGTAGCTGAAATATTTTAATATGAAACAATCATTTATTTTTACCTATTTATAACTCCAAAAAATTGTATTTTTTACCTTATATTATTGAATTTCAGATTCAATGGCAAGTTTGACAATTTTGTTTGTTTATCATAGGTATCAGTTTCAATAAATAAGTGGTCGTGTAGTTTTCTTTTCTTAATAGCAGTACATCCACAGCTTTGACATTCTATTATTTTATCATTACAGTATTTATGAAGTTCTTATAATTTACACTGTCCGTATGCCATTGCAATGATAAAACATACTGAATCGAATGGACAAATATTTGCCACTAAGTATCGTTTCTTATTCAATTTTATAGGCGTTTTCATATTGCCGTTGATTAATAAAGTTTGATGTTTTGAACGTAAGCTTTTATTTATTATTCTTTCAATGTTTGGTGTTGAATCCATATATTATGTTCTTTTTTTTGTTTTTTCGTGAAATTTTAGATTGGCTGTGGGATTTTTACCTTTTCCTCGCCAGTTTTCAACGTCATCATTATTTGAACTTTCAACAGAACTCAAATCGTAGTCATTTATATTTGTAGTTTCAATAAAAACAAAATTATTATTTATATTATCATCATTATCAGTGGGATTTTTCTTATGGTCGTAAGATATCGATTTTGAATAATTACTGCCACAATTATTCAAGTCATCATCATGGCCAATGTCGTTTTCAGTGGTATAAGAAATATGTTTGTGTTTATCACTTAGTACTTTTTTGTCATTATCTTCATATGAATTTCTTAATTGCTTACTGCGAAAGAGTGTACTATATTCGTTAATACTTTTGATATGTTTTATAATAAAACGGTCAGCTGTCATCGGCCGTTTAACTAATCTTAATACTTCATTTTTTAATTTATTGAATTCATTATAAACTGGTATACTACTAGCTATAAGGTAAGGGGACTTAAATTTATCTTTCATCACTCCAGTCTATAATGGAAAATCATAGGAATAACGTTTCAAGTCTTTCAATAAAGCTGGTATACAGTATGCTGATTCTCTGTCACCATCAACCAAAGCATCAATATTGCTTTCCATCTCAATATTATTTATAAAACGCACTAGGACATTTTCATTAGAAGAAACAACTGGGGTTACATTATATTTTTCAAATTTTATCATTCAAATTGTCATAAAAGTCATGAAATATATTATAAACTGCATCTACAAATAATTATTTTTCTTTCGTTAACGATAGTAGAAAAATTCTACTATTTTCTGAAAGATTAGGCATCTTGTTATTTTTATCTATCCAACCATCTGTGGGACTTAACATTATTGTCATCAAAGCTCTTAATATTTTTACAAAACTTTCTAAACTCGTTGAAGTTAATAAAAGTCTAAATCCTCGTACATAAAATACCTTTAGACGTTTATTTTTCATTTCATTAAGAAGTTTTAAACGGCAAAATATTTTAATCATATATACCACGTCAATCCTTAAGAAACATGATGGTAATTGAGACTTTGAACCAGTAAGGATAAAAAACATCTTTGAACATATGTTTGAAGATCACAAGAACAAAATGATTTACACATTGCTCCAAGAAGAGCTTTTGAATAATCTGATACTGCTTAATTTGATGGATTCACACTAGCTTTAATTCACATTTATAGCCAAAATGTTAATGTTATAGTATCGTGTTTTTCTGATATAATTTGACATACAGGAAATTCACCATATTCCAGACTAATAACAATATCGTATAGAAATATATCAGCAGACATTAGGTTAAGACTGGTACATTTTAATTTTTTCACAATACTTCCTGTTGCATCAATTGATATTTTACAATATTTTTTATTTAGGTCTTTATAGATCAATAATTGTTGATTGGTTCCAGTAATGTACACAAAATGGGCCATATTCTATATTGTGAATATTTCCAGCTATTGAAGTATGTTTTAATTCCACTAATGACTCTAAAACATTTTTTTTTTGATATTCCTAGAACTTTATCTGTAAACTGCTGTTTAGCTTTACTTAGTACATTATTTTTGTACAAATTTGGAGGGGAAATGCAACCAAAATCCATATCTATAGTATTTTTCCTTCTTTAATTTGTCGAAATATCTTAAGCCAAGTATTCACCAATCTATAATCGTTTCGAACCCATAAGAGGCCTTTTCGAGGTATGAGTCAGTTCTTCTCCACGAGTATCTTTTACTAAAATATTTACTTCTAACTGTTCAAGGTCTACTGGTTTCTTATCACACCATCCAAACAAATCTTCATTACAATCTTTATATTTACCTTGAAAGGTTATAAAATGTTTTGTATTATTTATGTCTATGCTTACTTTTTCTCTTTTATAAAGAAAATTACATGGTAACTTGTGTTTCATAATAAATGCATCATTGATAACATCTGCCCAAACATATGGCTTTAATACATTGTAGGCTCTAGATTTTTCTTTTTTTTATATCGTGTAGTAGTAGGGAATATACTGCAATATTTGTCATAAGGAATAGTAAAAGAGAAAATACTTCTGTTCTTTTCTGTTTTTGTTTCTATTTCTGAAGAATTTGACGAATTCGATTTACATGCAGTTTCACTAAATGTCAGTGATTTTTCGATGCCACATAAATTGGGAAGCTGATCTTTCCATCCATTGCGATTTTGAAAAAGAGATATGTACAAATTATTTGGTGTCATTTTATTTTGAATATCACATGATAGATTTGTCCAAATTTCATCTGATATGGGTCTTAACTTTTCACCAACAAAAATTAAATGTTTTTTATTAACGAGTAAGATAAAAACGGGTTCATGGTCGATTAATGGTTTTCTACCCGGCTTTTTTGTTATCTATACAAAAAAAAAAAGGTAAACCAAAAAAAATTTTAAAAGTACCATTTCCGGATATTAAAACAAATCTATATAATCGAAGTTTAAAAATTTCAATTTTTCAGTTGTATACCTTAACCATATTGGTTATTGTATCCTATGGGTAGAACAGTAACTTTTATATTAAGTATTTTAATTCATTTATTACCTCAATCATGTATTGAAATAACTTAACTAATGCATTATAAAAAATTATCAATTATGTATTTGTTTCATTATAAAAAGTAATTTCAAGAGTTCAAGTATTATTAGTTATAATCAGGAGTGGACTAAGCCGACAGGATACCGGAAAAAATCCCGGTGGGTCGTTGTTTGTATTAATGCTCGTATAATATATATTATACATATATTAGTACATATTATTGTGTATCTATTTATATTATCATAGAATTACAATTTGTTTTCATACTTTTAAAAACATATTATTCCATATTATCTGTAATTTTTCATTAAACTTATTTACTATACAACAAAAAAACCCTGAGTTTTAATTCGAATTTTTGTTTGTGACAATTTAACGAGAAAAATATTTAATATATAGATTATATTAGGTATATAATCGATTTAATATGCGGGCTTCAGGATGTTGACAACGACTGATGGCTAAAATAATATTGATATTGAATATGGAAGTTATTATGGTGATTTACAGTAATATGGTATGATACAAAATACGAACTACAAACTACTCTACAGCCAAAGAAACAAAAGTTTTTCGTTGTTATAAATTTTATACTTTAAAGTTTCATTTTTGTAATAATAATAATAATAATAATAAAAGTAATAAAATGATTGGTAAATTATTAAAATAAAAATGATCATACTAAAATTGATTATATTATATTAATATGTAAGCTTACATATAATTATATTTATTAATCTTTATTACATTAGTTAAGAGTTAAGTTATAACATTTTTGTTATTTGAGCTACTATATAGTTGGGTTTTGCAATTTATGGGCCTAAAATTGATCAAGAGCCGTTAAAATTGAGGAGTTCCCGGGTTGAAATTTAGTCTCAGTTCGCCTCTGGTCATGATTTCATATTTCAATATCCATTTAGTCACAACGTCCTTCTGGTGAACCAATCTATAAATCCCTTGAAAATTATCAAATTTAAAAAAAAATTGTTTTTGTTCATTTTTTATTGGTTTGTTTATTACTGATTTAAAATTTCATAATTTTAAGTTAAAAATTGTTAATTTATGAATGAAAAGGTTAATGTAAAAATAAGTACGTTTATAAACAAATTACGAATATAATAGAACTAAAAAAATTGTAAGTCGATCATATTTTTTACGAATAAATAATTTGTAAATTGTAGATCTATTGCATTGTATATTATAATAAGTTCTATTTATTAATGGAAAAAATAATAATTAAACAATTTAGGTAAAGTACTTACCATTTTCCAAGTGAAAACACGTAATTTTAAACTGAATAATTTAATTATATAAATATACTAGCTGACCCGGCAAACGTTGTTTTGCTATATAAATTATTTCTAGGGAATTTCTAGTGTAGAAAAAAAATAACTAACTTATTGTAAGTGTATAAGGATGTGGTAAATGAGTGAAAGAGTCATGGAGCGCTGTGAACGATGAGGGAATATAAAAATAACAAAACACCAAACATTAATTTTTAAATTTATTATAATTCATTCCTCAAAATTATATATATCAATAATTAATTACGACAGTAACACTAACAAACAATATCAATCTCTTAATGCTATAGCGTGAACAATATTTTTTGCTAGCCCATCTTTAGCTAACACAAACAAACTGAATGGTTTACCCACTCGAGAGCATGCCACGTATAATTGTCCGTGTGAAAAACATGGTGTGCTCAAATATAAGCCACAAACAGACATCGTTTGGCCTTGGGACTTATTGATGGTCATTGCGAATGCCAATCTAATCGGAAACTGAATACGTTTAAATTGAATTGGCACATCTGTAGGTATAATAGGGATTCGTGGTATTAATATATTTTCACCTCGGAACTTGCCATTTAAAATGCTGGCTTCGATAACGTTTTTCATTAATTTTTGAATGACTAATCGCGTACCGTTTCACAGTCGTGGCGGGTTCAAATTACGAAGCAAAATAATCGGAGATCCAACCTTCAATTGTAAATTATGCGGTGGCATGCCTGACAAATCCAGTGAGTTCAAAAACTCTGTTGGAAAATTTACAGCTTTGCTGGCATCGCAAACTGTATCAATAAATTTGTATGGTACCAAGTTCCCTGGCAACAACTGTTGTATCTTCAGATTTAAATCGTCAACGTCCACATTTTTTGCCGCTAAAATTGCTCTTTCTGCAAGCCACTCATGATTTATGTACTGTGTGTGTACATCGGGAAATATTTGTTCAATGAGAGCATCATGCGAATTAATGATTGTGCAGAAATCGGTCGGTAATTTTACGCATCCAGTTTTATCTATAGTAACTTTTCCATCGCCGATATCTAAGTGTTGTTTTGAGAATGTTTCAGCGGATGGATCTTGAAGCATTTGAACGCGCATATTTACTTTCAGCTGTACTTTTTCAACATTATACCACAATGACGATGATTTTAAGCAAGTGTTGATCTCATCAGCGTATGTTGAACGTGGAATGATGGGAAATGTTTGTCTGAAATCACCTAAAAGGACTAACAGAGTGCCGCCAAATAGTTTATCGTTGTTTTTAATATCTTTCAATGTCTTGTTCAACGCCTCAAGCGAATGCTTGTGTGCCATAGTACATTCATCGCAAATAATAATTTTACACTGTTTCAGCACTGTGGCCATGGACGATTGTATTTTTATGTTACACACTGCGTCAGGGTTATTTTGAATATTAAGTGGCAGCTTAAATACTGAATGAGCTGTTCTGCCTCCATCCAATAAAGTTGCCGCAATGCCAGATGATGAAACGGCCAATGCGATGCCATTATTTGATCGTATTTCGGCGAAAATTATCGAAATAAGAAATGTTTTGCCAGTTCCACCGGGTGCATCCAAAAAGAAGAACCCACCTTGTCCTGCTGAAACTGCGAGCATAATGCAGTCATAAATGGTTCTTTGTTCCTCATTCATTAATAGGACATTGCGAGTAACAATCGCCGCCATTTCTACAATGTTATACTGCAGTTCACGATTCATTTTGGTGTTCATTAAATCAGATGCAGTTCGATTTGGCGAATTCATACCGAAATGACTGAGTGATAAGTTGGCAATGATAATGCAAAGATCCTCAATAGCAATCAATGCTTCATTGTACATAGCGTCGCGGAATGTTATCGTTAGATCGTTGCACCGTGTACGATGTTGATGCAATATACCATCAGTCATTGAATCTTTGTGATTATCCCACAATATCTCTGCTCGGGCTAAGAAACATGTAGTCAACACTATAGCGAATAGTAGACGAATTTGTATTGCTGTACAGTTCAATGCTGCTTCAGTTAAGCATACATTCCCACTGGTTGTCGTCTTCCAGCAATCCGAGTGCAAGGCATGCATCTTTATACGTTGGATACTGTTGCCCATTCACATTACGTATATCTAGAAATGACAATGGGATAGTCGAAGATAAAAGCACTCAGGCTGCCTTGGATTGACTGTAAATACTCGCCCCAATGTGTTTGATTTGAATAAATTGAGACATACATCAACTGGTGAGCCTTGCTTGCGGGGCATCCATTTTTTTGTTTGAGCCCATGTGAAATAGCGTGGTACTTGTGAATAGAGTAATGTTCGGGCAAAGGCACCAAAATCATCCGCACGATTACACAATTCAAAAAATTCAGTGAGTGTAGTTTTTGGTGGATTTATAACACGATCAATCGCTGTCTCGTTCATGAAAAATACACGCTGACTGTTTTCAAGATGGACAGCTAACTGAACAACTGCTGGATCCCGTTCATGAATAGGAAAATCAAAGATACGCCAAGTAGCTTCATTGGAGCTGATGTACCGACCAATTTGGTAGAGCGTTATTTCATCGTTTTTATTCACTGGATGAGCATTCACATTGGTATTTTCCACTCTAAACATAGCCATATCACTGCTTTTATGAACATACTTGCAAATGTATTTGATACTCTTCACAGAACTGCAGAACTTAACATTAATATGAGCATTTAATGTCTTGCTCAGCAGAGGCAAATATGGCACCACCCAACGATTGTCAATGTCAATGTCTGTGTTGCTGATGTTTTTAATAAATGATCATCCGCCATTATCGGGATTTCTTCTACGATATATTGGATATCCGTCGACATTTGTGATCGTATCGTTAGTGAAATCTTTAGGGAAATTTTTAGTACATTTTCCATCTGCCATGCAAGGTGATGAACGATTAAGAGTACCGCATGGGCCATGAATCATGTTTGCTGTAATAATATCAAACAGCAATTGGTCAGTAGATGGATCTGGAATTTTCGCAGAAATTATGTTATCGATTTCTTCAGAACGGATTTTGTTGATTATCCAAACCAAAATGTGTGCATGAGGTAATCCTCGCGTTTGCCACTCAACCGAATACAGCCAGCAACGTGTGGGACCGAATACATGTAATTTAGTAATGAAACTCATTAAAGACTTCAACTTTTGTCTGAATACACGTGCTGTAATGTCATGACGATGTATTGCATTTTGGCCAGGCAATAGCAAAGATGTAATCTCTAACCATTTTGGATTACATGTGAACGTGATAAATAAACCGGATCGTCCATATTCACGCACGAAAGTCAGAGAATCCTGTATATATTCCTGCATATGACGTGGACTGCCTACGTACGATGATGGTAGAACACAGGTTCTCAAACTTATTTCATTCACCGCCCACTTTGAGAATCAAAAACTTTCTAGCGCCCCCCAAAATATTTTTACTCACCATCTGTTATGCATTTGAAAAACAAATATTACAATTATAATTTATAAATAAACTATATCCTATTTCTGAGTTCTAATATAAATTATTAATGGGTTTTTTGGATGACAGAAATAAAAACGCATACTCGTTCATATTTAAATGTATTTTTATTGAAACAAAACATTTAATACTAACATTATTAATATTATGCTATGAAAAAAGTTATGAATTCCAAATTTAAAATTTCCTAATGTGAAGGATGAACTTGATGCGCATTAACGAGTTTGGTTACATCAGGCTCGAAATTACTCAAAAACAGCCGTAAATCGCCGCGTTCGGTAACAAGCAACCGATTTCTTTTTTTAGTTAGCAGTGTTGCTACAACACTGAATCCCCGTTCAGACAAATACGATGAAGGAAATGATATTAGAAATTTTTGAACAATTGACCAAAAACTAGGGTACAGTTGCATGATCGGCTTTTGCAGCCAAAATTCTTGATAGCCATTTTTGAATTTTAATTTGATATCTTCATTTGTGGTCAGTTCTAAAAGTTGTTCTTCTAACTGGGATGATTCTGCTGTGTTGATATTTGAAAAAGGATCAAATACCCAGTCTGGTATGTCCATGTTTAAAATGTCCTGGAAGTGGAATTTTCACTTCAGATATACGTAGATATTTTATACATGCACGAAATGGCGAATGAAAACAAAAATAAAACGCGGTCGGTACGGTTCGGAACCAAATGGCATGCTAAAACTCAAATAACTGAAGCCTGAGTATACATTATATTATATTGAACACAAAATAATAATAAGTACCAAGTTATCGGCTATTGTCCCTGTTACGATAACACGATAACGCTAATTATCATTAAATACGGACGACGACGGCGAAACTTCTAGGAACTATTTATATTTTATATCTACACACCAATTGCAGGAATTCCGAGGTCCATCTTGTCACACAGTATGTATTGGCGGTAAATTATTAGCTATAATGCTATATTATTAGTTAATCCGCAATCAGTGAGTGAGTGGTATTTGGCTTTAATATTATATATAGATTTACTATTTATATTTTATAAATATATGTAATATATATTACCTATATAAATTATAAGATTTTTTTTAATCAGCTATTGCCTCCTAAACACAACTCAACGCCCCCAAAATTTCTTTGGGCTTCCTACCACCCCCCCTGAATACAACCAACGCCCACAGGGGGGCGCTATCGCCCACTTTGAGAATGACTGTTCTAGATCTACTTATATACGGCTCAAATTAGCCCCTTTGCGTTTTGTTGGCATTGTTCACTGTACAAAACACACATAAATAGGACTAATTGAATTACTATAGTGATAATTTATTTAATCTTTGATTGTATACACATACATATACATAGACATTTAAATATTAGACTGTTTTACGAAAGCAAAAAAATTATTTTTCTTAATTATATCGAAAATATATTGTTAGAAATGCGATAACAAAATCTGTGGAAGTTAGAGCTCTTATAAGTGAAAACAAAAAAACATTTGTCCAATTGTAAAAAAATCTAACTTTCACCGATTTTTTTTGACCATTTTCAACAACATTTTCGATATAAATAAAAAAAAAATTATGGATTTTATAATAAATGTATAAGAATAATTTATACTTACAACACAATAGCCGTTATTGGCGGGAGCTCGCGACACGTGTTGAGTAGTTTTGAGATTATGTAAATCACATAATTAACTAATCGTGCGAACTACACTCAAAATTAGTAATTTTATTAATTATTGATAAAATAGGAATAAATAATTATAGTCCAGCTATTAATAATAACAAATTTACTTGAAAATATAGTAAAATGAGATAGTAAAATGATAATTGTAAACGTTACTATACTATTTTTCAAATGAGAACTCACCGGGTAGCGGACGAAAACAAGTTGAACTCGCGCATGTCCGTACCAGTTTCGTCATAATCGGCCGCGCCATCTTGTATACGTAGTGAGGTGTAATAATACTACATTGAACAATTGTTCGTACGCGTCATACAACAGATTATGATCCAAAAACTGGAGGGAGTGAGAGAAAGCTTATTGTGTGAGAGAAACAGGAGACCAGCTTCGGTCTCATCCCTACTCCAAGCTGTTTACTGGGACGTGACACCGGTATAGTCTGGCAAATGAGTCCGCCATAAACTCAGGGAAATTTTAATCGAAATAGAGTGAAAAACATTCACAAAAAAGACGACGACTTGGTTTTAATTAGCTCTTTCTCTGGGATAACTTACCAAATGATAATTGATCAGTTATCGAGCGGGATGAAAAACAATTAATTACTAAAATGACTATTAAAAAATTGGGGTTGGTGATAGAGGGGTGAAAATTTAGGGTTGTATGTATTTTTTAATGCCTCATTATAACAAAATAAAAAAATAAAATTGTCCAAATAATAAAAAATAAATGATAGGGGTGGACAACCCTTATCACTTAGGGGTATGAAAAATAGATAGTAGCCGATTTTCAGACCTACTGAATATGCATATAAAATTTCATAAAAATCGATCAAACCGTTTCGGAGGAATATGGTAACTAAGTATGGAGAATTTTATATATAAGATATATAGTCAAATCCGCTTAAATGGGACACTGCATAAAGGGGACAACCGCTTAATGGGGACAAATTGACATAGTCCAGAACAAATGTATTCGTTTAAGGCAATTTAAATTCGTTTATCGGGGACAAACCATCGGTTATAAGGGACATAAATAAAAGCGTCTAATTAAATATTCTGACCTAAATTATCTACTTTCTTATTGAAACTGTAATTATCTAATCTTTATGTCTTTATTATATTTTATACACGTACGTATATGTACAATGTACAGAATTCTGATAATGTACATTGTATTTTATGTCAATCATTTCTTTATCTTTTAATATCACGATAAGAGTCAACTACAACATCGAAAAACTTTAGTTCACGGTTTTTCGTCTCTGTGTATTAACGTGTGTATAAATGTGTGTTTTTATTGATCCCAGTTTGTGTTAATACGTAACAATTATGTCTCGCAAAAATTTAACGTTGGTTGAAAAAATTTCTATACTAGATAAAAATTAAGGCTCAACCTCATAATACTAGTCTTCGTAAGTTAGAGAAGTTAATAGGCACGTCTAAATCGGTACTAAGCCGATTGAAAAATAACGAAAAAGCTATTCGTGAACAATGGGAAAAATTAAACGACAACAAAAGTGCATTAGTTATTAGTTTTACGATTTATTAGTTATTCGGTTAATCGGGATAGTCGGATAATGGGGACAAATAGGTTACCGCCCGATGTGTCCCAATTAAGCGGATTCTTCTGTATATAAATTAACACAAAATTTAAATACACACCACTAAGATTCTGGTCATAATGAAATAATTTTATGTGGTAATGTAGTCGTTGATCAATTAATTAAATTTTATTTTATTTTTACAAATTTTAAAAAATCCCAAAATCCTCAACCGGTGGTGACGAAGATAGCGATTTCCTATAGTAAATACGTGTATAATTAAATTACTAATGACTTATAACAATCTTGCACGTAAAAAAAACGTCGAACAGGACAAACATAATGTACAATATAATATATTAATAATATTAATGGCTAAGCTAAATAATTTGTAGAAACACAAATATTAAATTTGTATAATTTCAGTTATGATTAAACGTAATGATAACATTTAAATAAGAATTAAAAATATAATATAACATTAAGAATTAAACATTTAATGTACGAGGCATATTCGAAAAGTAAGGGCCGTTTTATCATAAAAAAATTATAACCATATGAAATAGGTTTTATTAGCATATTTAGTTCCCTACTAATCTACTTCATTTTTCCACATAAACGCCGTTCACTTCTAAGCATTTTTCGTACCGCTTCACTAGCTTCCTTAACCCCTCTGCATAGAAGCTCGCCGCCTGCGAGTTGAACCAGTTTTCAACGGCGTTCTTAAGTTCCTTGTCATTTTCAAAACGCTGTCCACCGAGCCATTTTTGAAATGCAAGAAAAGGAAGTAGTCACTAGGTGCAAGGTCGGGACTGTACGGTGGGTGGTTAAAAAGTTCCCAACGAAAATCTTGAATTTTCTCTTGGGTCTTGGCTGCAGTGTGAGGACGCGCATTGTCATGAAGGAGGATTATACCGGATGATAGTTGACCACGTCGTCGATTTTGGATCGCACGTCTTAGTTAATTAAGCGTTTCACAATACAAATCAGCTGTAATTGTTGTCCTACGTTCCATAAAATCAACCAAAAGAACACCTTTATCGTCCCAAAAAACGGTAGCCATCATTTTTCGACTCGTGTACGGAGTTTGCTTAAATTTTTTTGGTTTTGGTGAAGTCGAGTGGCGCCATTGCATTGATTGCTATTTTGTTTCTGGATTGATGTAGTATATCCACGTCTTATCACCGGTTACAATGTGGGAAAACAAATCATCTCCATCTTGTCGGTAACGGTTCATAAACTCTCGTCCACTGGACATTCTTTGCTCTTTGTGCTGATCGGTGAGCATTTTTGGTACCCACCTTGCACACAATTTGTGGTATCCAAGTTTTTCCGTGACAATTGTGTAGATAGTAGTGCGTCCAAAGTTAGGAAATTCATCGGCCAGGGCACTAATCGTCAACCGACGATCAAATCGCATATTTTGGTCCACCAGAGAAACAATTTCATCAGTTTGCATACTGGACCTACCACTCCGCTCAACGTCATGAACATTTGTTCGTCCATTTTTGAAATCACGACACCATTGTCTAACTTTTCCTTCACTCATTACAGTAGGTCCATAAACTAGGCATAACTCTTGATGAATTTCAGCAGCTGAAGATCATTTTGCACACAAAAATCGTATTACAGCGCGAACTTCACAGCTGGCGGGAGCAACGATTATCGCGGACATTGTTTACTGTATGCACAGCTAGGCAAATTACTACTGAATCAAAACAACGCATGAAATAACTGTACGAGTAGTGCTTGTACAGATATGCACAAGTTTAATCGTGTTACGACTTGTAGATTTTGAAATATAAGCGAACGGCCTTTACTTTTCGAATATGCCTCGTAATATTATTACTTAAATATGCTAATATGAAATTAGTTATGTATTCCTGTTAAAATGTCATGTTGTTAATACATAATTATTTAACTGAGAAACTGAATTAGGTCTACTTTATTCGATGACGTACAGATGTATAATGATTATTATTTAATAAAATAAATACTTAAATTTATACCGTAGTTTACCGCAGTTGACCAAAAATCTTAAAAAATTCGCCAAAAATTGAATTTTGATTTGCAAATTCTAAAAACCAATTTGCAATTGTTTGCAATTAATTTGCTAAATATTGGCATTGGTTTGGAGTCAATCGGACAAAATGGAGGGGCTAACTTCATGGGCATATAAACGGGTACACCTGTTGTGCGTCCTCTCCATTAAAGCGGGGGACAAGTTTTAAAGCTGTGTCAAAGGACAACACGATTGGCTCTGGCTTCGCCATTGTTTTAATTGGTTTTAATACGGGATTATTGACTTCCGAATCTAAAGAAATTAATAGATTATCTAAGCTTTTAGACTTTCTACGTTGTTATCGTGAATGATACCTAGTTACCGGTTTATTTAACGGTCCAGGTATAATTTATTTATTATGTCGATGCAGGACAAAATCAGTGTCCTTCTCGAAATTATCGGAACTACTATTTAGTTACTATTTAGTTAGTTTACTACTAGTTACGGAACATATGTACAACACGACTGATTTACGTATTATATACACACATATATATATATATATAATATAGAATTGTATGCTGATGTATACGAATATGTATGGACAAAGATATGTGTTATTAGGTTACTGGATAACACGTTTGTTGTGTTCATAAAATATAGCGTCTATAACAATTGTTAACATGTACATTAGAAGTGTGATCCACTGCTGTGTCCTAACTGGAATTTTGTTGAA
Organism: Schlechtendalia chinensis; assembly: GCA_019022885.1. NCBI lineage: Eukaryota > Metazoa > Arthropoda > Insecta > Hemiptera > Aphididae > Schlechtendalia > Schlechtendalia chinensis. The sequence continues at coordinate 26,820,295 of CM032339.1, read as the reverse complement.
GAGTTTCCGTGTATTATTTTATTATAGCGTCTCCTAATTGTTGACGTTGTTTTTTTGCTTGAACGATGTGCCACAGTAATGTGCCACGCCCGATAAATTTGCTGACGAGGCTAAATGGATTGGCCACCTCGTATTATATGATACGCGTTTGTATGTACATACTTGGACGAAATAATATAAAATAAATATTACCTCGTGTTTTGTTATAATATTATAAATTTAAATTATAATATTAATTGATCTACAGAAGTTGTGCGAAGTTCTTACCGAAAGAAAATTACCGTAACACCGCTGCCACCAGTTGTTATGTTTCATACAGGTTGCTTCCCGTTTAAGTTATTTAATTTGGTAGTAGAGAAATTCGTAATCAGAATCTGACAGAGATATAAGCACAATAATAAATTTGCCCTTGGATTTTGAAAGTTAGTATGTAATTCTCACGTACGACGCTAAAACGTTGATGATAATGGTGGCTACATTACCATTGTTACTACACGCAAACTACCTACACCTTTTCAAGGCGAAAAATCACTAATTACTCACGAAAACTGAGAAATTGTATTTTATAATCACATAACTAATAAAAAACCACGCCAGAAACTTTATAAAAAACATATGACGGTTGCTCTTGGTAACCATCTGACGTCACACCCGTAGTTACGGCGAAAGGTAAACAACTCGTAGTTGCGAAGAACCACCGGTTTACTGGCGCCGGGTTTTGAAACCTTTAAGGAGCCGGGTTTTGAAAACTTTTAAGAGACAAAAACCATCCCGGGACCACGCTGAGTACGTAGGAATAAACTATCAAAATCCATTCAGCGGTTTGGCCAGGCATCGATAACATACATACAGACAGACACCAATTCATTTATATATATATGGATTATTATTGATTTTATAAACATTTTAAAGTTTATAGAAATGTAACGTTAAACGTTGTGTCTAAATATCTAACTGCATAGAGTCAGGCAACAAGGTATTTTAGGAGTTTATTTAACGGCTTATTCGGTGGCTGGAACGACTGGCGATCATCGATTCATATTGTATGTTCGTGTATACATATACATTTTATAATACTTTTTTTTGGTTAAGGTTTGCTTAATATGTATGTTCGATGAATGGGTGAAAATTTATTCAATGAAAAGATGAATATTTATTCCTCAATGTCTGTTCCGTATCATATCTATTATGATTTATATGGGTTCCCGGTTCGTCAGTGTGGACTGGTTATTTCGTCGTCCGTCGCGCGTATGCGAAAAGTCTTCGTCGTCGTTGCGTTTACGCTTTTGGTGATACATTGTCGTGTCCACTATTACGTATTTATTATAAACTATAATATTCCTGTTTGGCGACTAATTCGTAAGCACCGATTTGATACGATGGTTAGCCCGCCAATGTGGTATTATTTGGGCTGAGTATAAATATATATATACACACAAATATATTAGATGCTCATAACAGTAATTATAGGAATACTAATAATAAATTAACGTATCACCGGCAAAATACATTTTAACATTTTATATTTTAAAAAGAATCACAATCGTATTACGATACACTACAATAAATTTCATCTAATATAAGTTAACAAATAATTTCTTACCCCGATGGGTCGACCGCGGCGACGAACTACAATGTGAATCGTCTACACGACGAACTACAATTAGGCTTATACAAAAGAGACAATATAACAAAAAAAAAAGCCTACAAAATTTAGATTCAAATTTTGTCGTTCACCGATCAGTCGGGTGTCTCGGGAACGACTCTATTCTCGCGGTCCGATATCGCAACGTCGACCGCTCCGAGATATAACCGGGTCGAAAGGTGGACTTCTATTATATTGCTCAAACAATTCCATTTTGGACAAATACGCGACCTCCATCATCACTCGTCATCGTCATCGTTTTGGTGCTATCTTCATTGGAATTTGTTGTTGTCGAGCACAGAGCCCATTGTGATGTGAGTTACTTTAAGATTCATTGTTGTATAGTATTAATAGATTGTCATATATTATTTGAATTATTAATCTTTCAAGTAAACGGATTTAATTATAAGCAATATCGATTTATGTTAGTTCCCTGTTTTTCAATAGTATTTATTTTACGCAACAATTATTGTTATTTGTTCTCTTTATTATTATTTTTTTTTCCTTTTATTTCTTATACATAATCTTATTTCCCGTAGCTATATTCCTTGCGATTGGGTAAGGATCTGGTACGAAACAATGTCTTTAAAAAATGTTTAGATGTGCCAAGTTATACTGTATACAGAAAACTAAAAGTACTAACTACTTTTTCATTCAAATCTTAAATTAAAATGGATATCAACCAACTTGGGAATTTTTTTGAAGTTTTTAAATCTTATAACAATGATATAATAATAAGTAAATTTGTATTTGACCCTCGGAGAAAGGTACACATGATATTTTGTATAAATAAAAGATAATGCAATTTTTCAATTTTTCAATAAAATTCAAGAATTCACATTGTTTAATACATATAATTTTACATAAGTACAACTTCCGTAAATCTTAAATAACATTTTTAACTGTAATAAAACAATGATAAAAATTAAAACTCAAATTGTAATGAACGAAAAATTGATTTAATGATTTGTAAAGTTAGCTTTACATTTATATTTGTAAATATATTATGTAATTAAACGATTTTATTTTTAATGCTATTGTTATTACAATACTACAATAATAAATAAAAAAAAGAGAGAAAAACATGTATTTTATAAGTACAAGTGTAACATTAGTGATTAGTAATTAATAATTTATAATAACTTCACTTAATCTTGACAATTAAGAGACAATATAAGTGCAAAAATAACTGTTGGTATTACATAATACACATCTAAGTTATTATAATTGGCCATTATCTATTTACATGTAGAACTTGTTAAATATTTTGTATTATGGTTCATAAAAGAATAAATTCGATAATCTGGCAAGTTGTGTAGGTATTAAAACTATCAACCAATTAAAAAATTCTAGACACTAAAAATCTATATAATAATTTGATGAAAAGAATAATATTGGAAATAGTATTCAATTATATTCATTATAACTCTATTTAATTACGTTGAATATGTAAACTGTTGTTTACAATGAAAAAAGTACAAAAAAAGTTATTATAATGAAACATTTGCCAATGATTGGTATATTAAGGAATTAATTTTATGTAATGATACAAATGGATTACATACATTACAAGTAGATATTTTAATAAATAGTGAAGTATTGTTTAAAAGCTTTAGTAAAATCTTTATGAATAACAGTGTTCTACTTTCTTTTTTTTTTTTGACAAAGATAATGATTTAAAATAGGTGAAAATATAGTAGATTTGTTATAGTAAATCTGAATACGAAGTATGAAATACATGTTGATCCTAATTAGCATACTTTAGAATAGGAACAATAAAAAGAGCCACAATTGATTCAAAATTGTTTTGAACAATTGATTGATGAGAACTGGGATTAGATTTCTAAATATTCAATACGACAATACATTAAGAAATATGCAGTACTAGAGAAGTTATCAAATTATTAAGAAAATGATTGGAGAATTTAAAAGGATAAATGAACTAGTAATTAAGTTAACATACTTTTATTTAAAAAAAAAAAGTATTATCTTATGATGGCCAGAATAACAATTTAATTTATATTTGTCTAATGAATTAAAAATATTCATCAAAAAAATTTAGTAAGCTAAAAATAAAAAGATATATTATATAGAAATGAATGCATAATTAAAAATGTTTTAATGATAATTATTATTATAAACGCTTGTGAAATACCCAAAAATACATTAACAATAGATTCACCACAAAACTAACATACACATTTATTTTGTATTAAATTGAGTAGTAAACCGATTTTCGTATAATTTTACCAAATTTTAAAAATCTATACGATTTACTGGTGACAAAGTTTAAACTAATACTGTGTATTTTGAATTTAGTTTACTTTTATATTGAACCGGTAGGTTAGAAAATAATATGTTATCATTGTGGTTATTTTAACTTTTAGAATTATAATTTATTGTTTTATTATTAATGATGTATTTTCAAATAATTATTTAATCATAATAGACGTTTCAAAAAATATTTCAATTCCTTAGAAACAATCAAAATTTTTTTCCTATAGAGTATCAAATAAAATTAACTATATAAAATTAACCTAATAAAAGATCAAAGATAATTGTGAATACCAATGTAATCGCAAGCATAAAAATTATATGTAAAATTATTAAAAGAATTAGAGGTATTTTTCCTGAGAGAGACATAATTAACAATGAAGAATATGGTCAATCATAATGAACAATTTAGAAGAGTAAAAATAATTATCATTTTTCCAATAATTATTAAGGAAATTCTAATTATCAAATGTCTAATTCTAGACTATAAGTGTGCATTAAAAATTAACATATTAGACTTTTATTATTAATTTAAAAATAATATACAAAGTAATGATAAATACTATTTCACAAATATATAACTAGTACCAGTGCAAAGCGTTATGGTGACACCAGAAAAATTCATAGTCAATATATTCCATCGATTATTTATAATCTGGGGTCTTTGTATTGAGTGTCATTGAAATAACTGTCATCTGGTGTATTAATATATGTAGATGGTGAGAAGGGGATATTAGGATTAATGAAAGTTTCCTCCTCATTTTGAACAGCTATAAAGAAAAATAAAATTAGTTATTTCCTGTGATATAAGTAATTAAACATTAATTGCAAATAAATGATATTGTTAAGCAATTAAATGCTATAAAAACATATAATAAAACAATATTTAACGGGTTTTTAATTAAAAATTGTTTCCCTCCATGTATTAAAACGCAATTGATTTATTGTAAAAAAAATATATTTTATATTTCTCAAGAATTCTTTCATCCATGATATCAATGAAAATTGTTTATTGTGTGACACGTTTATTGTGACGAAGAGGAAAGTGAAAGACAGTGAAAGTGGTGCAGAATATTGCCAACGTCACGTTTGTGACGGTTGCGGAGCACATACGAGTGCTCCGCCTGTGGTTTTTCATCGAGAAGACGGAAGCAGTAGTGTTCACAAGCATTGCATAACTGGCTTTCAGTGTAGTGGGTGTATTAACGATAAAAAAAAAGGCTGGAGCGTGATTTATGTTTGGTGAATTTCATTTTCAAAAAAAATAATTTACAGGTGTAAGTTGATCCAAATGTATTCAAAAATTGTTGTACCAGATTTCTGAAATTTGAAAAATTTTTTTTCGACATAAATTTTATAAAAATCTATTTTAGATTCTGATATTTCAAAAATATGTTTAAATTTTTATTGCATTATAAGTTATGTATTATCAGTTCCATTTGCAGATATTCTGGGGTCAACACGACATCAATATGAAAGGGAGATGAATATATTTCAAATAATTTGTTGTATTTGTCTAAATTAGTGAAATGACTATCAAAAGTAGATATAAGTTTTTATATTTCTTTTGCATATTTAATGTAATTGTTATATTTTAATCTATCAAGTATTTTGACAATGGAAAGTGTGAAAATTATTATTTTTCAATCGAGATTCAAATAATAATAATTTTTTTTCAGTCGCGATTCACCTCTCGTCGTTAACGGTCGTTCATAGTTAATTACATAGAAGTTATGGTGGTTTATTATTTAATTAGTGTTTAAAAGCTATTTAATGCCGTTGTCGGCAAACGGCAGCGGTCTTAGTCTCGGGCCAAAACCTGGGACTAGTAAAATGAAATCTACACTCGCTTCATCACATCATTCGGATCCAGAATTCCATCTAGTTAACAAAAAGAAAAAAAGGTAGGTTTTCAAATTCATCTGGAAGTAATCCAATTTCACCAAATTTATAACACATGATTGATAATCACCCTACACTTAATATTAACGAAGAATGCAATTTTCCATACGATGACGCTTTAATTACCGACTCCGACGTCTTATCGGACAATAATAGCGCTATCGACAACGACATGTGCATTTCTTTAAAACCTGGGAGCTATACTCCTAACCCTGTTCACTCACAGTCACATATGATTTTACCTGGTGCCACACAAACAAAAGCTAACATCGACCAACACCTTAAGCATTTCAACTCGAAATTCGACGGCACTCCGGTAATTGCTATCGAATTTACAGATAATAACTCTTTATCCGGTTCTTGGCACCCGCTCAAGTGGGCCAAATTCCTCACGAATAATTGTATTGGCAAAAATAATATTAAACCTAATGGACACAAGAAAGTTAAAGTAACATTTGATTCGATTATCCACGCTAAAACTTTTCTTGAATCCCCTCTTCTCATTGAACACAAATTATCTGCCTACATTCCATCTACTTTAATCTTGTCTTACGGCATTATCAAATCAAACACTTCCTTTCCAGAAGAGGACTTTTGGGAAGGCTTAAAAAGCTCCACCACGGTTATTGCTTTCAAACGCATCGTCGTCAATAGAGACGGAATGTCCATGCCAAATCGTATCGTAGAATTAAAATTTTTGGCTGCCAAAATACCTAGTTCTATTTCAATATTTAACATCCTTTTTGAAGTATCACCAAACATACGTTCCGCTCTGCAATGCAACAGATGCTTACGGTTTGGACACACCTCCAAATTCTGTCAAAGCAGCCCAAGATGTAGTCACTGCGGAGAAGATAAACACTCAATTGATACATGTCCGACTACTCAAGCATCCGATCCTCGCTTCATTTTTTGTCAACGTTCTCATCTTGCCACCGATCGTAACTGTCAAGAATGGAGCTTTCAACGTGACGTCAAAAAAATCATGGCCACCGAAAATATCTCATTCCACGATGCCATCTCATTCAAAAAATCAAATCTTGTTACTTCAGCTTTTAGCTATTCTTATATTATAAATAAGCAGCTTGTCTAAACCCCATCAAATACTTCTTTCCCTACCTCTGTTCAACCTATTTCTGCCCCTATTTTACCTAACTTTACCTCTCGCCAGTCTCCTAATAAAGTTAGACGCCGCTCTACATCTCGTCCTGTAAAACAATTCAATATCCCTGCTCAAAAAAATTTTTCTTTACCAAATGGATCATATATTAATTATGTCTCCAAAAACCATTCTAATTTTGAACCCATTAGGCAAAATATTAACCCCACTTGGATTAACACTTTGGCACTAAAATTATCTGAATCTTTATTAAACTCCCCTAATCTCTATTCCCAATCTGCTATCACTCTCCAAAACATAATCGAATCTTCTATTCACTCTCTTTTAGCTATTCCTAACTTCTCCGATCAGAATTTGCATTAAGAACTAAATATATATAATTATTATTTTTTTAATCATACATAGGTTCTCTTAACATTTTACAATGGAACGTAAGTAATCTTCCTGCTCGCCTTCTCACCCTCTAACACTTATTAACCGCTAAAAAGTGTTCCATAGCTTTAATTTCAGAGACATGGTTACTACTCTCTCGAAACTTTAATATCTCCCATTTTTATTTATTTAGACAAGATCGAGTCTATGGATTCGGTGATGTTGCCATAGCCACACATTCATCGCTTAATGTCTCACCGATAGATATTAATCCACTTTTAAAGCAGCTATTTCTGGATAATATGATCGATCCTATAGGTGTCAAAATATCAAATATTAATGGTCTCCCCATTACTTAATTTTGGTCATGTTATATTCCAAATGATTCCAATATATCCCTGGAAACATGGAACTCATTGTTCCATCTAGTCAATCAAAACTGCATTTTCACAGGCGACTTTAATGCGCACCATCCTGCATGGGGCTCTAACTCTTCCTCCCGTTGAGGTAATTATATTCACGAGTCTATCAATTCCTCTAGTCTCTGTTTACTGAACAACGGTGCAGCTACACACATTGGTAGACCTAACTCTTCTAATTCTTGCATAGATATCTCTTTTCCTCTCCAAACTTCATCTGGCACACAAACTGGTGTACCTCAGATGACCCAAATAGCAGCGATCATTTCCCCATAATCATCTCTGTGAAATTAAACAATTCCAATATTACCTCAAAACAATAGACACAACAATAATAATTCCCAAACTAATCATCCTTCTATAGTTAAATTTAATATCAACAAAGCTAATTGGTCTCATTTCTCCCAATTAATCAACTCTTCTATTCCCTGTCTTTACAATGATACATGTCCACTAGAAGCTTATAATCATTTCGTTCAATTGATTTTGGACACAGCAAAAGTAACATCTTGGCTCAAACATAATAACCCAAATAACTTTCCCCCTTCCCCTCATTGGTGGAATTATTCTTGTTCCCAAGCAATTTCTAATCGCAAAGCACACTACAAAAATTTTCTTCGTACCGGCTCCATTCACGATTATTACAATTACCGAAACATCAGCGCGGCTACTACACGGTTACTTAAAGACACTAAGAAGAACGCTTGGAAGCAATTTTGTTCTAATCTAAATTCCTCATCTTCCATACAATCACTTTGGCATACTGCTAGATGTTTCCTTAACTGTATTCAGCCTCGCCCACGTCCACATAATGACAATTGGTTTAACGAATTTTGTACTAAAGCTGCACTTTGTTATGCCCCGTCAAATACAGAAAAATTAATCCAAATACCCCTTTCTGACTCAAATTCTCACTCTAACCACTGCCTTTCTATGCCAATCTCATTAGGTGAATTAAATAACGCCATCGCTTCACGGAAATCACCTACCGTCGGTTCTGACAACATTTCTTCCATGATGCTTCAACATCTTCCACCTAATGCCATTGATCGCCTCCTAATTATTTTGAACAAAATCTTCTTTTAAAAAAAATACTCGATTCTTGGTCAGTCTTTAAAATTATTCCTATACCCAAAGCCAAATCCTCTACTTTTTTCAGACCTATCGCCCTTACCTTTGCATTATGTAAAGTCTACGAATACATATTCAAAAATAGATTGGATTGGTGGCTTGAATCCAACTCGATCTTATCTAATAATCTCTATGCATTCAGAAGAGGAAGGGGAACAACTGAATGCCTAGCTAATTTTTCGAGTAAAATTTACCGACGGCAAATCCTAGTAGCTGCTTTCATTGATATTCGTGGAGTTTTCGACTCTATCCATATTCCAACTCTCTTATCTCATCTCAAAACCTTAAATCTACACTCAATTTTTTGTGTATTTAATCTCACTACTTTTTTTCTCATAGACCTCTTCTTTTTTCAAATATATATGGCTCAACAAATTTACGTACAACTTATACCGAACTCCCCCAGGGTAGTTGCTTAAGCCCTATTTTGTTTAATATATACATGAATTTCATTATTAAAGAACTAGGAGTCAAGGGTCATAAGTGCCTCGTGTACGCTGATTATCTAGTAATATTCACTGAAAATTTACATCTAGACCTTGCCGTAACTTCCCTAAACAACTCTCTCGAATATCTACATAAGCTGTTAACCTCGTCGTTCTTCTCCATAGCCTCGAAAAAATGTAAAACCCTAATATTCACTAGAAGACGTTATAAATATTGCCCTTGGGATCACAATCAATGGAGAATCTATATCTATGGTTTCAATCACATTGTACTTAGGACTAACCTTAGATTCCAAACTTCGTTGGGCTCCCCATATTCATAATCTCACTAAATTTGCATCTCGATGGTCCAACTTTTTCAGATCAATTGCTAACACGTGGTGGGGGTCACACCCATCTACGCTACTAATTATTTATAAATCAGTTATCCGCGCCAAATTCGACTACGGTTGTTTCCTATCAGGTTCTGCTTCTTATTCACATTGGAAAAAATTAAATAATTTACAGTCTTCCTGCCTTCGATCAATAATTGGTGCAGTAAAGTCTGCTCCTAATCCGGCTATTGAAATAGAAACCGGTTGTCCTCTCTTCAACATTAGATGCAGATGGCTGGCTGGCAAATTTCTTCTCAAAAATCTTTCTTTTCATTATCCTGAAATTTACAACGCCTTTCTTGACATTTATTATTCATGGCGCTATGTTCACAAATCTCTCCCAATTCTCTCATCTACTGCTTACTCCTTAATTTCTACTCGTAACTATATAATTAAATCCAAAAAACTACTGTTCGTAGTTATATCGTTAGTAGTTTCGTGTAACGTACCAATCAGATCTGGATTTTCAAGCATTATTCTTCTCTCCAGTAACTCACATAGAAAATAATTTTTTAAACCAATCACCTAACTCTCTTAAAACTATCTCACCAACTATTATAAACAATCTTTTTCTCGATTATGTTCATAATAAATTTCCAAATTTTACACTAATATTAACAGATGGATCCGTTTCTTCTCTTTCCGCCGGTTATGCATTTTTCATTCCAGACCTACATATATCCATGTCCAGTAATCTTCCCCCTTCTGCCTCCTTATACACTGCCGAATGTTTTGCCCTTTTAGAAGCTCTCAAACTTATTTCTACATTAACCCCCCAAAATTATCTTATTGTTTCTGACTCTTTATCCAGTCTCCAAAATCTTTCTTCTAATTTTTTTAAATTCCCTCCCTCTACTATTTCTATTAACATTAGAAATCTTCTCTACAAACTCGACTGTTCTGGATTTGTGGTTCAGTTTTTATGAGCACCTAGCCACTCTGGTATCTCAGGCAACGAAATTGCTGTTTCATTGGCTAAGTCTATTTCCTCTTTTCTCAGTGTTTCACCAATATTAATTCCGTGGACCGATTTTCGCTGTATGCTAAAAACTCACATTGCCTCGATATGGTTAAATCAATGAAATAATTTACCTCCTAACTTTGCCACGTGGTATAGAAGCATTTCTCCCACGATTCCGTCACAACCGTGGTTCCACAAGCTGAAACTTAGTAGGAAAACAATCTGCTCTTTCTCTCGACTCAGATTAGGTCACACGCTACTTCCATCCCATTCTTTCAAATTATTTCTCTGTGACCTCCTCTTTACACCCTCCATACTTTCGAATCAATTTACAACATCCCCCATATCCTTTTCAAGTGCCCTGCCTTAATGGCACAATGCAAAATGCTTCAAGCGCTGGTTAAAAATTACAACATTCCTTTTAACACTCAATCTATTCTTTTCCTCGCAATATTCTCCTATTATCCTTTCTATCATTTCTCTTTTTAATCAGACTGGTTATTTAATCTAATACTTTATTTGTAAAAAAAAATTGCTCTTATTTAAGTTACTTATTATCATCTTAGTGAATATATTTTATTTGTATAAATTGTAATTGTTGAAACTAATTGTTTTTAACAAAGTTTCAAATAAAAAAAAAATTTTTTTTCTGAAATTCTTTGATGTAATTAAATGTATTATTTATTAAATTATTTTTTCCCTGCAATGATATGTTTAATAGATTTAGATTTTCGATAATGTCTACTAAAAGGAATAAATCCAATAACCATTAATTATTTCTTAATTCTGGTAATGGTCTTTGCTTGTCATTTATTAATAAGTCGATTTCTTGACGTAATTTTGAAAATCACTGTAAACTTCTTCCATGACTTAACTATCTGAATCAAATAATATTCCTTAAATACAGCAACGGGTTTTCGCCAAATTATACACAATATTTTGAGTTTTGAATTTTAAAAAAAGTTTTTTTTTCTCATTTTTATTATACTTTCTATTCTCGTCCACTATTCTTTTTTTCTTTGCATTCATACTAAAGCCCAGTCTACACGATGCGTAGTACTTATTATTAGTACTTGTAAATCGCACTCACACATTGCGTGTAAGCAATAAAATAGTACTAAGCATTAGTAAAACCGGAAATGCGAGTGAATAGAAATCTGTTCTTTTTACTAACGACATGTAGCTTCCCCCTCCATGACTCTACTCGCGATTGCACTAGCAACGTGTGACCGCTCGACATAGTATTTAGCGACATGTTTCGACAAAACAGGGCACATGCATATTTGTCTTAATCTCTCGATTTGTCAGATTGCGTTTGTACTTGTTTTTTATATTTGTAAAAAGTTTAAAATAGCTAAACTTCAAATTGTTCAAGTATAATTCTCATAAAGCTTCTATAATAAAGTCGACCTTCAATAGCAATTTCAATAGCAATAGCAATTTCTTAAAATCCAACTGAATTATCAAGGGTATCCCGTTCCATTTTCTTGTCCGTATTCGTTTTTTTTTCAAGTTTTCAAGTTCTTGTATCAAAGACAATAAACACTCTTTATAACGTTGGTATAATGCTTAAAGTTTTTTTTTAAAAAAAGGTGAAGGTACATCGTGTCGTTTGGTTCGCTACATACTACTTACTACTTGCTCACTACAAATATGTGTTAACAATTCGAGATTATTACGTGTACTAATGCGAGTGACAAGTATTACACATAATGTAAACCAGGCATGAAAATTAGTAGGAAATCAAAATATTAAAATTTTTTAATTTAATGAAATTTGTTATACCTGCTTTCGTTGGAAACGTATGAAAATAATTCTGCTGTAGTCACAACACACACAAAACGAAACCGGAAGACAAATTTTCAATTGACACTGACCGCACTTAAACAGTCAAAGTGAGAGGACCGACTATAGTCGGTTATAACACTATACTGTTATAACAGTTATTGGCCACGTTTTAATCACTTCTACACATTTTTCACGGCGGTCAATAACAATAAATATATAAGAATAGGCGTTCTAAAACATTTGCAGATCGCGATAATTCTAAGTTTTCTACAGATATCGATAACCCGTGAACGTTCTCGAACTCCAACATATAATTTGTTGATGGTAAATATAGATTTTTTTATCGATAACCTTTTCGTTGTTCTAGCAATTAGATTAAAATTATTATAATTGTAGCGACGATGTTATCAATAATACGGGCGCCACATTGTGCGGATATTCTGGAATAATCTTTGCTCGCCTGGTCAATAAAAACGTAAATTTTTGAGAAATGTAGAATTTTCCACCTAAATATAAACATATTCTGTAAGTCCAATGTAAAGAATCGTTGCTAGTAACATCGAAATCAAACAAGTTTAATACAGATGTATCTAGAGAGCAACTATAATTATCATGTTTCCCGTAATCATTGGGTAAATCATTTTCATAGAATGGCCAATTGACAAATTATAAATGTGTATTAGGAATTTATATAAATATATTAAACTATTATTATTAATCCTAAAGTAATTTTTAGATAGGGGGTTTTAAATTTGGCGTCATCAAAATAACTATTACCTGGTGCAGAAAGAAATGTAGATGTTGAAAAGGGAATATTAGGATCGATGGAAGACTGCTCCAGATTTTCGACAGCTATAAAGTAAAACAAAATTAATAATTTCCTATGATATAAATAAACATCAATTGCAAATAAATGATATTATTTTTAAATGGAGTAAAAACATTTAATAGGATAACCTTTAAAATATTTTTAACTATATTGTTTTATTTTATTTAAGGAAAATCATAGTTGTATGATGTGATAGTAAAGTAAATTCATTAATTTACGAGAGAATTACAAGAAAAATGGTACTCTAATTCTGAATATATATATTTTAATAATAAAGGTTTCAGTAAAAACAATAAAAACATTTTCATACAAAATCAAGGTGCTCAAATAAATATAAAAAATCGACAGAGTAATATTAATCGTTATATTAAACATATTATATTTATGTTAAAGTTTATTGCTCTAAATCGTTTCATTTTTTATATTTTATGGAAAATAAGACATCTTGAAGTATTATTTACCATTCCCTAATTGGTCTTGACCATAGTTTGGCCAATGGGAAGTGGAGAGGTAAATATCACTTCCAGCAGATGAAGATCCCGTTTGTGTATAGATATTTGAATAATGATCTTGATATTGAGTACTGGTAAAACCTAAGAATGAGTAAATAAATACAATAATTTATTCTATTCATTCTAATCATTTTCAAGACATAAGTATACATATTTGTGTATTTTTCATATATATATTTCACATATACATCCAATATGAAATGTGGTTTTTACATAATCTGTGATTTTTTTTAAGTGAATATATATCAATCACTGGTAGTATGTTTTACCTTTCAATATTAGTTATTGATAATAGTATTCGATATTGAAATATCGAATTTATTTTTTCATATTAAGTTTTTATATTATCACATGGAGAAAATAAAAAAATGTGCGTATTTTGTATCGGTGTGTAGCGTATCAGTGTGTAGAGTATTAAAACGCAGCGTAGTAAATAGTTTTTACAATGTAAAAGGTCTTTCTTATATGATATTAAAGTCGAGTTCATAGGATTTATAAATACATCCATTAATATATTCTTGTATATCTCTTGAAATTAAGATCGTATATAAGTCACGAGCTTAAAAACTACGATTTAACCAAATAAAAATTAAAGAAATAATTACTATCATTTTATAATTTAGTTTTATATTAAAAATACAATAACCATGTCCATAAATATTTTCTTTTAGGAGTTAGTTTATAACTAATAATAAATTATCTATTATTATAATGGACATAATTCGTGTATATACGTTAGTGGTTCAATAAAAGTTTAATAGGAAATTATATAATAAATACGAGATGTTGAAATATTAGTTGCTGGAAAAGAATGATGCAGATCGTTAATGACAATCTGAAAATATAGACAAATTGTAAATATATAACTTATCACCTGACGGGTTTTGGTCTTGGTTAAGAGCAACAGTGCTACTTTGATCATAGACAGACACATATTCATTTGATATATTCCGACAAAACTCTATTGGTCCTATTAATGAGGAAGAACCTAGAAAAAAAATTTACTAGTGAATATTAGTCATTGTTTTTTATGTTTGTGAGAAGTAAATGGCAAAACAACTACCAAAGAATACAGTATATTTAAACATATATTACAGTAGAACCTCGATTATCCGAACTAATTGGGACCACACCGAGTTTGGATAAGCGAAAGTTTGTATAATAGAAATTAAAAAAAATATTATTTGTATAATAAATACAGAATTATTATTACATATTGTTATCATCGACTTATTATACTTATTATTACACATTACGTATTATGTTATTACATACTTATTACGAAGAATATTATTATTATTATATTAAGAATACAAAAATATTATTAAATATTAAAGACTTATTTTATTGTACATATGTATTATAATTTGTTTTTGACAAACTGATTAATTTTTAATTGACGAATTGCTGCTACTCGCTTTTGCGCAGCTAAATCTCGCAAACGTTTTAGTAGAAGTAAATGTGCTGGATAACATTCATCCTGTCTTTCAAACCAATCAAGAACAGTTTCACTTTCTTCGGTGCCTTCATTTAGTAAAAGTCTTCTCAACATTTGTTTTCGATATATTCTCTTGAACTTTTAGATTACTCCCTGATCCATAGGTTGAATCAAAGACGTAACGTTTGGTGGAAAAAACATGATTTGAAAATCTGTGTCAACTGAGTTTAAACTTCAACGGATGGGTGAGTAGGTGCGTTGGACAGAAGGAGTAGCACTTTACCTGTTTTATGATAATTTTGTCGATTCTTGTTGATTCCATATTAATATATATACAATGTGTGTATAAAGATGTGTACACTTTAGAGAACTAAACATGACTGACAAACAGATATGTATTACAACAACCAGTTTTAACCAGATAGAATGAAAATATATGCAAAATACAAAAATAATATAGATTTCCAGTATACAATATGTATTGATAAGCTAGCCACATGTGAATGTCGTTAAGAGGACGTCATACCAAAAGTGAAACGTATACAACGCTCAATAGAATGCGCTGTTAGGTGTTTTGGTGATGCGCAAGCACGCGACACGCCACTCCCACCAAGCTCGGTGCCGCCGCGCGTCGTCGTTGCGACAGGTAAAAGCGGAGTGGCGCATTATTCTTTATCTGACTATGTGTCAATTATATCCTTATCGCCCGTACGGCCGATACCGGCTCGTTCGCGTGCGTTTTTTCTACCGTGGTAAGCAATGACGTTTTATCATGGCAATAACGAGCCAGCGCGCGAGTTCGACACTCACTGGTACGCGCGCTAACGCTTATGTTACAAATTTAATATTTCAGAAGTTAAAAATTACTCTAAAATATTAATTGAAACACGTTCCAATCATCAAACACCCAAAACATAAATAATTCAAAATTATAATAGATGTAGATGCAAATAGGTATAATTACAAAAAATTGTTCAGGTATACCTAACTTATATACAATTTTTACTCATTTCGATGTTTTTAAATTTTTTTTTTATTGAGTTGTATTTAAATAGGTTTTCTTGTATATGCATTGACTCCACAATATCACTCTTCAAGAGACGTTTACCATATTGTGGATCTACAAAAATAAAAATAAACATCATTGTAAAAACACTAGCTTCTTCGCTTCGCTCAAAATCTAAAATATAATTTTAATACATTATAATATCTTCTTTATGCTCCAATGCCTAATTTTTTTTTTTTTTACGTGCCGTGTCGTATAATATGTGTAGAGGTTTTATACATAAAGTAAAAAATACCTTATACCTAATACATTTCATAAAAATCACATTTATACCTATTTTATACAGACTGCGGGAAGGCGATTAGAATTACCTTGTGTATCATACGCAAATGCCACAAGACAAATGAAAACATTTTAGACTATTTCCAATTTATTTAAATTGTTGATAGCCGAAATATTCAGAATTCTTATTCTGAGAATCTTTTTTCAATTAGTAAACGAAAATAGATATTTTTATTTCTTTTTTCTTCCTATTGAGTAAGCAATAATACATATTTTATAACTTTATATTCTATACATAGTCAGATAAGAAATTTTATCGGCCGCGCATCTAATAATAGTTTCTGGGAATTGATGTAGTGAGATGTGTAGACTGTAGTTGCTATCGTGGCCACGCCACTGCACGAGCAGTAGGTACCAGAAGCGTATTTAATTTACATTTTTATACTTCCATAAATATACGTTCTACGCCAAACTGTGTAACTTTTGACGTAATGATCATAGATTCAAATTTGGATATTATTAAAAGAGGAGAACTTTATCCATTATCTGTCGTCGGTTTTTTTGTTTAACACTAAAATTGCCTTGACAATTTAAGTTTAAGTTTTTACTTTTTTGGTTTTTTTAACAGCTTATTTTTAACACTTTAAATTAAGTTATTGAAAAAAACCGACGACAGATAATTGTTTAAGTTCTCCTGATTTTAATAATATCTGAATTTCAACTTTACGATTATTGGGTAACGAGCTACAAAGTTTGGCGTAAACCATGTTTTTACTTCTTTTTTCTCGGGGTATCACGTCTCTTAAGATAAACATTATTAAATTACGTACATGTACATATTATTATGTACTACTAATAAACTGCGACCGGGCGTGTGCGTCGTGATATTTTACGCATTATGTATTGACGTTCGGATAAGAGAACTTTCGGATACATGAATTGAAACGAAATAACGTTCAGATAATAGAGGGTTCGCATAACGGAGGTTCGGATAATCGAGGTTCTACTATATATGTCATCACGACATTAGGTGTTAGTCTGGAATTGATCTAATTATTTTCGTATTAGTTATTTCAGTTTAAAAATTCATATCATTCGATTTTGTAATATTCTTGTATAATTTTAATGCATACCAAGAATTGGTTTAAATTGGGTAAATATGTGTTCATGGTATGCTTTCATAACTTCTAAAAGGAATATACATTTTACTATTTTATTAATTTTATTATTACTTATACATTACAAATTAGTTATTAATTGTCTTGGATAAATTTTCCTATATTTTTTTTAGTATATTCTAGTTAGTCAAATAAAAGTTGGCAGATATAATTGATATATATGCTTTCATCAAATTTATGTTTCTTATTTATATTTGTTTTTTATTTATTTTCTATATGTATTTTAAAATTTATATGTATAATTTAACACATAAATTTGATTTTATATTAAAACTGCTTCATAAGGAAATAATTTATTATTAACATTCAGTATAAAAACTTCAATGTACTTGAATGAAACTTACTCTTTATTTTAGAGTTTGAACCTACAATTTAAAAAAAAAAAATAATGGTTAAAAATTTATGTATTTTATACTTTGTACAATGCTATTAATTAGTTAAGAAATTAATTTTTTTTGTAATGTATTATCACTAAATGTGAAGAATAATCAAAATATATTTCCAAATTCAGTCATAAATATTTGAAAAAGTTAAAATCTTTATCCAAATACTGTTTTCTAGTGAATACACTATTAACAATATCTCATATACAGTAGAACCTCGATTATCTGAACTAATTGGGACCACACCGAGTTTGGATAAGCGAAAAATTGGATCATAGAAATTAAAAAAAATATTATTTGTATAATGAATACAGAATTATTATTACATATTATTATCATCTATTATTATATCTTCGGTGCCTTCATTTAGTAAAAGTCTTCTCAACATTTGTTTTCGATATATTCTCTTGAACTTTTAGATTACTCCCTGATCCATAGGTTGAATCAAAGACGTAACGTTTGGTGGAAAAAACATGATTTGAAAATCTGTGTCAACTGAGTTTAAACTTCAACGGATGGGTGAGTAGGTGCGTTTTCCAGAAGGAGTAGCACTTTACCTGTTTTATGATAATTTTGTCAATTCTTGTTGATTCCATATTAATATATATACAATGTGTATATAAAGATGTGTACATTTTAGAGAACTAAACATGACTGACAAACAGATATGTATTACGACAACCAGTTTTAACCAGATAGAATGAAAATATATACATAATACAAAAATAATATAGATTTCAAGTGTACGATATGTATTGATAAGCTAGCCTCATGTGAACGTCGTTAAGATAAACATTATTAAATTACGTACATGTGCATATTATTATGTACTAATAATAAACTGCGACCGGGCATGTGCGTCGTGATATTTTGCGCATTGAATATTAACGTTCGGATAAGAGAACGTTCGGATACATGAATTGAAACGAAATAACGTTCGGATAATAGAGGGTTCGTATAACGGAGGTTCGGATATTTGAGGTTCTACTGTATTATAAAATTTATAACTTATTTTGTTTACATTAAATTTAATTATAGTATGCTTTATTTTTTTTTTAAATTTTGTCACGTAAAGACGTAAGATATCTTTTTTTGTTTAGAAATATATACTTCAGTTTTATATTATAATATAATCTACTGAGGAAAATATTTCAATTTTATGTATTCACTTATTTGAAAATATGCATGTTTAAAAGCATCACTTTCATCATCTAAAAACAAAAAATTACTAAATTTTAATTTTATACCTAATTGCCGATGACACATTTTAATCGCAACCTACAACAAAGCAAGTACTAAAGTACATGCACAATCTCGGTCTTTACTTATGCTTATCACTTTCGATTGCATCGATTAAGGACATTTAGATACGATGCATAGAAGTCGTCCTGAATACTACGACGAATATATCTTTAATAGTAAGCTTTGTCCATTTGTCGACTCACTACCTACCAACTAACTCCATTCACCCACCTCTTTGATCGTTATTATGCACGTACATTTTTCAAATAGTCGTTGTTGATTAAAACCACTGAAACTGAAATTTTAGATGCGTAAATTCAATAACACATTCGGTTTCATCACCTTCTAATACTCCATGGCATGCCGAAATTACATAACCTCTAAAAAACCCGTCGTATGCAAGAACTCAATAGCTTCGAATACGACTCTTAGACCTCCAATTACTATCACTCACCACACGATGGTTGTTAATGCTGAATCATATTACTGCCTGTGAAATTCACTTATGTAGGAGTAAAATCAATGGAGAATAGTGCAGGCATCTTGATAGGTAACTTGGTTGCCCTTGCTGGTATATAATATATACACTGTTGAGTGCGTACTTAATTCTGTACTCAATTGTTTGTTCATTTCCAAACGGTGCTTTTTCACGAAAGGATAAAACTATTTATTGGAAATGATGCTCTTTATTTAATAATACAAAAAAAGATAGTTTGTTTTTAATGATGTTCTGAATACATTACACTAGGACTGTCATAGTACTACTAGTTGTCCAGCGGGAACTGAGGTTAGCGTTATACAAAAAGGCTTGTCTCAGCAAATATACCATTCTCTGACCCACTCAAATGCCTCGCAGCGAACGAGCGTGTGGGACGCATCGTCATTCTTCTCGTTGTAAGAGTCGGGCGGTCCGCAATGGGAACACCCACTCTCCGGAGCACGGACGATCCGGTGTAGGAACCGGTTGAAACAGCCGTGTCCCGTTAACAACTAGGAGAAAAGAAACGTCATCTCACCGTGCGATCTTCTCACCCACCGGTCGAATAGCGCGGGGGGTATCAGCGTCCGGGTCCACTCCCGGCCGCTGCCGGCGGGAGCGTTCCATCTAGCTACCCTCCGTGCCCATTCGTCCGTCGTCACGGCTCTCGGGTTGCCCGACGTCGCCGGAGTTTCCGAGGGCCGTCCTCCCGCTACTGGTGGTGTTGCCCTCCTCATTTCGTACGCCGAAACGCGTTTGACCGCCAAGAGGTCGATAGGGGGCAACCGAATAATGACCTGCACGGTGTCACAAGCGACTGAGCGGTACGCACAGGCGCTCCTGATGGCCGCCCGACGCTGGATCTTCGCCAACGTTTCTACGCCCCGCGGGTTATAAGCCAGCGTAGACGTCCACGTCGGAGCGCCGTACAATAGGATCTATTGCACGACGCTCACCAGCAGACACCTACGGCTTTTCCACAGGTCGCCCACATTCGGCATGAGTCCACACAGGGCGGATATCACCTGCTCGGCTTTCGCTGAAGCGGCGCGCAAGTGCGCATCAAACATCGTCCCCTTGTTCTCCAGGATCACTGTACTCCCAAGTACTTGAGGGACGCTCCTAGCCGTATAACCTGACCCTCTAGCCGTAACCGGGGTTCCGCTGGCCCGTAACAGCTCGTAAACGCTACGGCCTCCGTCTTCTCGACGGCCAGCCGTAGGCCGAGCACACGTATGTGCTCCGCCACCGTCGTGAGCGCGGCGTTCACCCTTAATTCAGAAAACCTTTTTTCGAATTATTAATTACGATTCAAATGGCAGATGGACACACCACTACACATAACGGCACTGGCTTGTTCGATATCAGAATAAATGACGTATATTTATCGTTCTCCACTATCATTCTAAATGGCTTGTACTGCAATTTATTACTAGGACATGACTTTATGGTTAAAAGCAATGTCCTAGGGAACTACTACGCATGTCCATTTATCTAGGTTAATAGATTAGAATATCAACATACTCAAAGGATTTAACAAAAAACCTAAAGCAAACACTGACTTCTCAGACTTAGAAATTAGGGGTGACCACCAAGAATTTACGTTAGAAATATATTGCGTTATTGAACAAATACATGGACGTGCTTAGTGACAAGATAGGCTGAAGTAATCGAATTTAGTACAATTTCATATTTTTTTTAAGAAACTCATGCTGATCACTTTGATACCACATTCCAATCCATTACAAAAGCAAATTACTATCGACGAGGTAGTTAGAAATATAAAGATTTAGGATTTCGTTGAAACAAGCGCCTCCGTAGATAACACATGTAGAATTGGAAAAATACAAAAATAAACCTGCAAGCGTCTATATCGACTTCAGATGACATGACATCTAATCCAAATCTGACAATCACCCCTTGCCAAATTTAAATAAATGTGGGAAACAAAATGTTTCAGCATTTTATATCTTAAGAGTCAGTTTGATTCCTGACAATAATCATTCAAATACGCGACATTAGACGGATCTTCAAAGATTTAGAGGGCCTTTCCAGTTTTGAATCCTGCTCTTTGGTATGTGGCGACTTAACGTAATACTTAAACCTCCATATTAGTAACTTTGACGTGATATTGCCACATCAATAACCACTACGTGCCCGACCACTGATATTGGACCCACTTATCATATTCAGAGTTCACTATTCGATCATACCGCTGAGTGTTATTTCCAGATTACTTTAAGGCATTAGTAAATACAATCCAAAAAAGGGTGGTGTGACCAACGTGATAATAGAACCTTTTTTTTTTTAGATACTGATATTAAGTCATAAAAAATCAACTACGTTTGAGATGTAAATTGTAAATAATTATGTATCTTTAATAACCTTCAAAAATTAAAATAATTTTTATTATCATTTCAGTTAACATTAACCAGTGTTATTGTACAATTAATTACTTACTGTTAAATCTTGCTTTACTCAAATAACCTAGAAATTTTTTAGTATATTGTTTTAGTATAACTAATTCCATTGAGAACAATGTACGTTCAATTTCTTAACAGACGTAATTGTATAATTTATGTTATATGATATTGATAATGTAATTTTTTATTATAAATTTGACATAAGAATTCAATTGACGTACCTAATTGGGATTTATTTTAAATTAATTACATTAAATCAAATTATCATAAATAAAATAGATTAAAATCAATGTTTTTGATTAAATCAATTAAAATTAGTTTGGTTTATTTTGTTTATATATTATTTACGTAATTCAGTGTGAGGTTGATATCAACTAATATATTATTATCCACAATGAAGTTAAATTACTACTGTTGCTAATTTTTGCTATTGTTTATATATAAAATTACCACGACAGATCGATTCAGTAGAATAAGGCGTAGCAATTGAATGAAATTCTAGGATTATAAATATTAGTTTTATTCATAATTTTCATAAAAAATATATAATTGCAATCAATTTAACAACAATATTTTTTAAAAAAGATAATTTAATACACTCGATTTTAGATATTTTATCTACCAATTAAGCATATCTTTTTTATATCAATTATTTTTATTCGTATAATCAATAGTTTTAATTAAATCATATTTAGTCTACATTAGGTAATATAGTTAAATTGAATATTTAATTCATAGAGAAATCAATTTGTTTAGTACATTATTATAAGTAATAAGATTACATTTCTTTGTTAGTTGATCGCACGAGCATACAAGTGTATTATTATTATTTTTTAATGTTTTTAAATTTATTGGATTTTAACTATATTTTTAAATGATTAAAATATTATTGAACAATGTATATTTGACTTAACTATTAACAATAAGATTAAGGTCGCGCCATGTTAGAATAATTAGTAATTATAATATGTATATAGTAAATATCAATCATTGAAATACATATTTATTAATACATAAAAAATGAATACAAACTTGATAAGTGGTTCATACACCATTCCATTGGTTTTGGAAATAACCCTTTTTTATAAACTAAAAATTGAACGTTTTTATTTCAAATGTATTTAAACGTACGTTAATATAGTTTATCTTTGATTTATAGTCTTAAAATAGTTGATACGTTTATTAATTATAATAAAATTACATTACATACCCTTAATGGCTGCAGCAAAGAGATCATTAAGATATTGACGTAATAAAACTATAAAATTAAGACTGTTAATAATCTTTGAGCACAATATTTGTACTAATAAATTATTTATTTAAAAAAATTAAAAATACTTATTATATAAATACTGTTTTTTTATAGTCTATATTAGTGGTCTCAAACTTAAATTAACTACTGGCCATATGTTTTTTTTAAAAGAGTTCATGGGCCAAATGGTTAATGTCCTTTTTTTACTTATATACTCAAAATTTAAGACCAAATGAAAACCCATATACAAATACAAAATCCATTTTTATTAATATATTATTACATTATTGTTGTAATAACAACAATTTTATTATATTATATTTACTACTATTAAAACTACTTATAAAATATAAACAAATTAGTTGTTGGTTATTTAGAAAAAAATGCATTGACCTATTATTTTTTCTAAATAATTTTACCTTTAATTTATTCCTCTGTTATATTTTATTTTTGTTTAAACCTGATGATGACTTTTTGTTGAAACCGGTAGAAATAAACACACCTATACAAAAACTTTTATATTTTTTTTTCGTTAATCAACGTAATACTCATTGCCTTTTTGTATATTTTAGTATATATATATATATATATATATATATATATATATATATATATATATTTATTTATTTATTTTTATTTACAAGAATTAATTTATAATTTATATTTATATTTCTATGCTTTTTTTATTGCATATCCTTTTTACTCATTATTTATTTTCTCTATTGTTTTTCACTACTATATTATATGACATTTGACTACGATTTTTAGATTTATTTAACTTGAAGATAGAAAATAATTGATCACATTCATAAGATCTTCTAAACATGGATTTTATTAGAAAAATGTTTCTTAATTTAGGATAACTGTTTATAATATATTTAAAAATTTCTGCAATGCCAGCAGTTTCAAATTTAGTTTTTGAAATAGAATTACATTGCAAATCAATTAATAATATAGTAGTCAAAATAAAAAAATAAATAAATAATAAGTAAAAAGGATATGAAAAAAAAAACTAAAAAATACAGAAGTAAAAAAGAAGAGAATAAAAGAATTGACGATTAGAAATAAAATAAAAATTATAAGTTAATACTCGTAAATAAAAAAAAAAAAAATATATATATACTAGTATATGTATATGTAAATATACGAAAAGCCAATGAGTATAACGTTGATTAAAGAAAAAAGAAAATATAAAAATTGTTGTATATGTGTGTTTATTATTACCAATTTCGATAAAATGACATCATCAGGTTAATACAAATAAAATAAAACAACTTAAGAATAAATTAAAAGTATAATTAATATGAAAAAATTGTATAGAGAAATAAAACAGAAATTACATAGAGAATATTATGAATATTACAATAAATGAAAATGGAGTTAGAAAAAAAAATTATTAAATAATAAAAATATACCAAAAAACAAAGAAATTGTGTATAAAATGAAAGCAATTATGATGTGATATATTAATATTATCTTATAAATATTAATATAAAATATTATTTTTTAAATTTGTTTGTATATTTAAGATATTTTAAAATGTATTGTGTTTAATTTCATTATAAATATGTAATTCCAAAATGGAATTTATATAAATATGATGTTGTATATTTAACATTTCTAAGACATTATCTACATTAAAAATAATAAGATGATTATTTTCTAAAACATATTTGCAAAATTTGAATTTGGATTAGTTTTTTTTAATCTTATCTCAAAGATGTGTTCTTTATATCTTGATATTATAATTTCTATTCGTTTTACTAACATAAATCGTATTACAACTACATTTAAGTTTGGAAACATCAGGAAAATTAAATTTATTAAAATTATTTTTTGAAAATTGTTTTATTTTATAATTTATTTGTTTAATTAAATTATTATTAACATGGAATACGATTTTAATATTATTTACATTATTATTTAGAACTTTTACGATTTTTTCTGATAATAAATTTATGAATGACGATTTATGATTTTAATGAAAAAATAAATAATATTAATGTTATATCTGGCTCTATAATGATTTCCCTTGATGTAAAAAATGTATATACAATCCACACATCAAAAATATATTACTTAAATATTTTTAAAATATTTATTTGAAAATAAAGTTCATTCTCAAAATATTTTTAATTGGTTATAATATGACTCATATTATGAGTGCGGAAAATGTCAATTAATATTTTAAAAACATTTTTTGGGCTGTATGTTGGTTATAAAAACATTTCTGGACATAATAAAAAATATTATTAAAATATTTATTATTTATGATTTTTGCAATGTTTCCCCCCATAATAAAAAAATTAATAAAGACAATACTACTATTTTAGTATTTATTATTATATGGTTCTCCGCGCGTTAAAACACTACGCTATCAAGTCCGTGTTCTCCATCATGAAATCATTGTCGGAGAAAAACCGCTAAAAACGCCGACGGATCGCGAGAAATCAAATCCTAATTTTTTTAATCTAAACCTAACGTTCTAACGACCGAGACACTACCTATGTGACAGGAGCTGTCAAAAAATAAGTATTTAAACAGTAAAATTACGTAAATGATAAATAATAATACAATTAAGTTTTTTAGATATTTATTAAAAAAAATTATTACTTTTGAATAAATGCAAACATGTATTAATACTTAGCAGTTATATAATTTAACATTATACCATGTTGAAATTATATTTAGGTATACAAAACGCGAGACCATCGTGTATATATATAGTCTTTTATGAAAAATGGAAAAAAATTTTTTTTTAAATATAAATATATATAAAATAAATAAATTATATATATATATATATATATATATATATATATATATATATATATATATATATATATATATATATATGTGTGTGTGTGTGTGTGTGTATTTAAATATACAAAAAAGCCAAAGAGTATTAAATAAAGTAAAAAAAGGTTGTTGCTTAAGTTATTTTATTACTGATACGGAACCACACCACTATAACCATAGAAAAGAGATTATATTTATAACTTAATAAGTAATATCCAACAAATTCTAACAACTTTCTAACAAGATCTAACAAGTACATTAAATATATTTGTTAGAGATGTTTGAATTATGTGTGCTATAAATGTGGTAATAACTTCACGTACATTGTCCCGTCTATCTTTGGTTTGGCTAAGAACTATCTTTGATCCTTAATATATGTGAAGTGTGCAATCTGTGAGTATATTAGTGTTTGGGAAATAAGAGGATGTAAAACTGATGATGATATTATAAATAAATGAACATTTTGTTATTAATTAATATGAATAAAAATATTATTTTGGTGAATTCAACCAAATATTTTATAAATAATCATTTGAAAATATTTCAGTTGCATTTTTAATAGGACATTTTTTAAATATTTTTAAATTCAGATTTTGAAAATATTTATCGATGAAATATTTTAAATTAAACCATTTAGAAATATTTTGTTTATATTTTCTTCAATTATTTTAAAAATATTAATTGTATAATGTTATTAAACGCCTGCGTGGTTCTTGGGCAAGAATAGGACCACGGAGTGTTCCTCCTGTCGTAAGAGGCAACAAAGGAACCTGGTGCAGGGCAGCAGCTGTATCAGTATCAAGCTAAGGAGTAAAACGATTGACACTGGAACGGTGTAGTCTTGAAGAAATGCAAGCAGAGTTGAATACAGCGGTACGGTTGCATCACTGCGATGTGGAAGGAGACGGAAGA
The DNA here is from genome assembly GCA_019022885.1 of Schlechtendalia chinensis. Lineage (NCBI taxonomy): Eukaryota > Metazoa > Arthropoda > Insecta > Hemiptera > Aphididae > Schlechtendalia > Schlechtendalia chinensis. Next base: position 26,793,129 of record CM032339.1, on the reverse strand, counting down.
CCCACCACATTATTAATTATTCCTAGTAAAAATCATCGTGGCTGAAAAAAATATTACCACGGCCCTCAGTCCCCGGCAGACCTTTAATGGTCAGAGGGTGCTAAGAATCTCCGGATCAGCTTTGAGGATCGCAACTTGGAATGTTAGAAACTTAGTAGGTGATGGAAGATTGGAAAATTTAATAAAAGAAATGGACAGGTTAAAGATCAATATCCTTGGAGTAAGTTCAACCCGGTGGAATAATACAGCACCTCTGTAGTGAACAATGGTGAGTATAAGATTTATCGTTCAAGTAGAAATAACAAGGATCAAAAGCACAACTATGGTATTGCCATTATAGTCAACAAAGAAGTAGAACATTGTGTCACAGGATTTATGCCTCTCTCAGACAGGGTAATGATGTTGAATATTGCAAGTGAAGTTGGTGTTGTAAATATAATCCAAGCATATGCCCCAACTGCAGATAAAAAAGTTAAAGAAGTTGAAATGTTTTATGAAGACATTAAAACATTATTAACTGGAACAAAGAGACATAATATAACAATGGTTTTGGGTAATTTTAGTGCTAAAGTTGGGAGCAACGCGGTGATTGGATATACTGGAGCGTTTGGACTAGGGGATCGTAATGAAAGAGAAGACCGATTAATAGAATTCTGCCAGAAAGAAAAAATGCTTATCACCAACACAACTTTCAAGCTACCTAAGAGGTGTCTATACACATGAACTGCTCCTGGAGACGGCATTAATGGCAAGGTTATAAGAAACCAGATTGAATACATCTTGATAAGAAAATGGTTTCGCATTGTTATCAAATCGGTCAAAACATATCCTGGCGCTGATGTTTCGCCCGATCATAACCCTGTTGTTGCAGTGGTTAAAGTTAAATTAAAGAAAGTACAACGTAAGACACATAAAAAAATCTTAGACATGAACAAACTAAAAAGTAGCGAAATAGAAAACAAATTGAAGATTAAAATACAAAAGAAAATCGGTATTATTCGCAATGAGAATCTAAAAACCAATGATGTAAATACAAAGTGGGAGAACATTCAATGTTCAATATTAACAGGAATAAGACAGGATCTGAAGCCTGGACGATTGAAAAAGAAAGAATGGATGACGGAAAACATTTTAGACCTCATGAAAGAACGAAGAAGATATACAAATGTAAATGAAATAAAGTATAAAAAAGTGCATACAACAATACAAAGGGAAATAAGAAAAGCCAAAGAAAAATTCTACCTAGAAAAATGTATGGAAATTGAAATTTTAGATAAGATACACGACAGTTTCAATATGCACAAAAAATACAGGAAATGACTGGTTTTATTAAGAATAATACAATAGGTATAATAAGAGAAAATGATGGAACAATGATAACAGACACAAAAAGAAAGATTCAAAAATGGACAGCGTATGTAAAAGAATTATTTTTCCAAAATAGACCAGAACAAGGAAACATTAGACCAGCAGAAGAAGGCCTTTCAATATTGAAAGAAGAAGTGATAAATATGCTAAAAAATGCAAAACTCAGGAAAGCTCCCGGACCAGATGAAATTTCTTCAGAATTGTTAAAATTATTAAAGGATGAAAGAATAGACCTTTTGGTGGACCTTTTCAACACGATTTACAAAACCGGAAACATTCCAGAACAATGGCTGACATCTACGTTTATCACATTGCCTAAAAAGAAGAATGCGAATCACTGCTCAGATTATAGGACAATTGCTCTCATGAGTCATACATTAAAGTTATTTTTGAAAATAATTCATAGAAGGATCTGTAGAAAATTGGAAAAAGAGATTAGTGAATTTCAATTCGGTTTCAAGGCATGAGGACCAGAGAGGTGTTGTGTGGAATAAATATTCTAACACAGAGATTTATGGATGTTAACAGAAATATCTTTGCCTACTTTATAGATTTCACAAAAGCGTTTGATAATGTACAGCATGCCAAGCTGATTTGCATCCTAAAAGCTGAGCATATTGATTATCCAGATAGAAGATTCATATCAAATCTGTACTGGAATCAAACAGCTAAAATCAAAGTTGATAATGAACTTTCAGAAAAAATAGAAATCATGCAAGGCGTCAGACAGGGATGCGTACTGTCTCCATTGCTGTTTAATATCTATAGCAAAGCACTATTTGAAAAAGCCATCCAAAATGAACATTTGGGAATAAAAATAAATGGGAAATTCATTAATAACTTAAGATATGCGGATGACACTGTTATTCTCTCTGGCACTATGCATCATTTGCAAAGAATTATGGATAAGCTTTCTCTAACATGTAGTAAGTATGGTTTGAAAATGAATGCGAATAAGACGAAATTCATGATAATAACCAAAGATAAGACAGATTCCCAACACGATAATAAAAAATACAGCAGTAGTAAGAGTGTATTCCTACAAATACTTGGGAACATGGATAAACAGTAATGGCGACGCTTCTAAAGAAATAAGCTGCAGGTTAGAGATTGCCAGAACAGGATTCTTTAAAATGAGGAAAATCTTCTCAAATCGCGACCTATCGCTAGAACTGAGAATAAGAATGTTAAAGTACTATGTGCTTTCCATATTACTATATGGAGTAGAGGCCTGGACTTTAAAGGAAGCTGATTTGAAAAAGATAGAAGCATTCGAGATGTGGTGCTACAGGAGAATCTTAAATATATCGTGGGTAGATTGAGTTACAAATTTGGAAGTGCTGAGGATAATAGGGAAAGATAAAGAAGTAATAAAGACAGTCAAAACAAGAAAGTTGCGATATGTTGGGCATATGATGAGGGGACAGAAATATCAAATTCTGTAACTCATTTTAAAGGGAAAGATATGTGGTAAAAGAAGTAAAGGGAGGCCTAGAACAAGCTGGATGCAAAATCTAAGGCAATGGTTTAGCTACAGCGGCGATCAAATGTTGACGGCGGCCCAAGACAAAACCCAGATTAATATGATGACTTCCAACCTCTGCTAGGTTAACTCCAAGAAGAAAAATAATGTTATTAAAACATTTTTCGGTGATTTTGATACAAATATTTTATATATTATCAATTTAAAATATTTTAAAAAGATTTTTAATAAAATATTTTATTTGTAACCACAAAAAAATATTTTTAAAATATAAACATTCTCCAATTGCTCTGTAGGAATCTATTCCTAAATTCGATGCATTAAATATACTCAAAAATAAGCTTATTCTTAATAGTGATTTTAATCCAAATGAAATTCGTGAAATTATATAATCAATTAACGTTATTTTTTACCAAAATTATGTCCAATATAATAATATATTATATACGCAAAAAGAAGGTCTAGTAATGGGTGGTCCTTTAAGTGCATTTTAATCGGAATTATACTTGATAGATTATGGAACATATAATATAGTTTTCAACAAATTATGTAGTCCATTAATTAAAGCTTATTTCAGATATATAGACGGTACATTCATTTTATTTAGAGATACAAATAGACAAGCAGAAATTATGGTTAATAGTTTAAATAAAATTAATGAACATATTCAATTTACCCTAGAAACACAATTAAACAATAAGATTAATTTCTTAGATCTTACGGTTAGTTTAGTTAATTATAAATTTGAATTCAATGTTTACAGAAAACCTACATATACTGATTCTATTATTCCTTATAAATCCAGTCATCTATTTCACAAATAATTGCATTTTTAAATTCAATTTTTTATAAACTTAAGCGCTTTCCTTTAAATGAATATAATTATAAACATGAGCTTAATATTATATATAATATCGCACTTAGAAATAAATATAATTTAAACATAATCAATAAAATACGTTAAAGAATATGTTATAATCATAATTTCAATATAATTAATATTATTATTTTACATAATATATTATTTTTTAGGAAAAATTAATGAAAATATACGAAAACGTTTAAAAATGGAATTAGTTCTTCAGATATCAGGTTGCAAAAATTGATTAATAAACCAACATTCAAATACGCAATGTCATACAATGAAAACGTATCCATTGCAGCTATGGATAATATGATCATTAAATTTGATAAACTAATTTATATTTGTTTTGCGGTATTGGACGTTTGTGTGACGGATGTATGATTACCACTACAATGTATTGAAACATCATTATAACAACTTAATTACACTAATGTATACAGACACAGGTATATTATGGTATGTTTTGTATTTATTTGTTTTATTTTTTTATTTATTTATTTTAGATTCGCTGGTATATTATATACAGCCAGAAGACTTTTATAAGGATCTACAAGAAAATTCTAGTTTGCTGAATTGCATAGATACCTTCATTTTCCTCGAGATCATCCGTATTATATTCCGGATCGTAAGAGTATACTACGACTTTTTTCAGGCGTGATGGAAATGAAGAGATAAAATGAAGAGGGAAATATAAGGGAATAAAGGAAATGTCAGAGTTTATTTTGTTAAGATCAAAATCGTATGCATATAATATTGAAGGAAAAAAGCAGATCAAGGCTATAGACATCAGAGGTCATGCTATTAAAAATCATATGACCTAGGAAAATCACAAAAAGTGTTTATTCGGTGACCAGGAATATAACCAACAAATACAGATAATGTCTTCATCAGGTCATTCAAACACCAGAATATGACCATCGAAACAAAAAACTTAACTAATAACAGTCATGACGATAAACGTTTTGTTTTAGAAGATAAAATATACACTTTAGCTCACGGGCACTATACAATTAAGTGAGTCAATTAAAATATATATTAAACTTTAACTAATTTTTATTTTATGTTAAAACAAATTGATGACCGAGGTAGAATCTGATGAACTTGCTGATTATTAGTTGTAAATAATTGTATATTTTAAATGTATAAATATAATATTTTTCTATTTTATAGTATAATTTATATAAATATCTTGTACCTTTATATATTTTTGTAAATATTATTAAATAAAACATATTTTTTAAACATAAAAATATTTTTTTTATTCGCAATACATAACAAAACAAAGATATGTTATTCTATTCACTAATTAAACCAGATAAGGTATGATAAACAATCATAATTTAGATATGCAGAGAAACAGCATATTATAATGAAAGATTAACGGTACATCATACCCCACACTATCAATAATATATATAATGTGTAAACACTTGTTAAAAGTATAGACATCAGTTACGATATTATTTTAACATATATCGGCGTTATAATAATAATAAAAATAATATTAAACTAACCTATAATTTTCACCTACACGGTTTTCATGTATTCCTATACATGTCGTGCCAGCATTGCCCTAAAAAACCGCTGGGTCTTCCGAAGTCAATAAGAACGACGCCTACCATTTCTCGTATGCGCGCAGCAATTGAAGCAAGTCCCAGTCGATCTGCCCGAATTAAAAAATTTGAATTTTTCCGATCATACAGTGCGCCGAATTCTTCATTTCGATTTAAATTATCACCCGTGTAAAATTTTGTATACTCAGCAACTGTTACTGGCAGATTACGTGGTCAGAATGAAGTTTTGCGAAGAAATGCTACCGAAGATTGACTCGGGAGAAATTCCGTCAAACGCGCTCTTGATAACAAACGAAGCACATTTCTATCTACAGGGTGATGTTAATAAACAAAATCTACGTTACTGGAGTGAAGCTAACCCTCGTATTATTCAGGAGAAGCCCCTCCATTCGCCGAAGGTTACGGTATGGATGGGGATTGCGGCGTGGGGTGTAATCGGTCCTTATTTCTTCGAAAGCACGGTGAACGGGAATCGCTACCGGCAGCTCCTTACCGAGTTCATCCGACCAGAGTTGAAGAAACGACGAAAATCAACACGAACATCAGTTCGTTTTAATTTTCAGCAAGACGAAACTACATGCCATACTTCGAACGACACGATGGATTGTTTAAAGAAGCTTTTTGGTGGCCGAATAATTTCGCGTAACTGGCCGATTGTGTGGCCTTCGCGTTTCCCGTATCTTTCGGCTTGTGACTATTTTCTTTAGGGATACCTAAAGTCAAAAGCTTATGAAAACAAGCCGAGAGACTTAGAAAAACTTAAAACGGCAATCAAACATCATTATGAAGCGATTCCGACCACTATGTTAGAAAAAGTTTTCAATAATTTCGTTTTACGTATGCGCAATTGTTGTGAAAATCGTGGTCATCATTTAGATGACATTATATTTAAAACTACAAAGTTCTCAAAATAAATGATTATATGAAAAAACCCTTCTTTCTTCCTCTTTCCAACGCGATTAAGATAAATTCTCTAGGTCGAACACAGATGGCACTTCAGCGTTTTAAAATGTGTTAGATATCTATGTCGCACCTTGTAGATTTGACGATAAATATTATGCAGGTCTGAACAGGTTTGTACAACCCTATCATGTGACTCATATTATATGAATGTAGTTCATAAACACTACTTTATTTGCACGAGGGGGAGTAAAATATGTTATTATTTATTGATGCAAATGACATAAATTTTTTAGTAATATATTAATATGTCATTAAAAATTTTAAAAATGGATATATTCATGTGAATTATATAAATTACAATAGTATATAATTATGAATAATAGTTTAAGAGTTTGTTATATAGTAATATAAATTATGAGATAAATATTATTTATTATTATATTTATTATGTTTCTTACGTGTATATGTGATAAATACAATAGAAGGCCCAAGGGTGAATAAGGTTTTGATCGTTATCAATTTTAATCAATCGCGATTAAACGCAATCATCGCAATCAACCGCGTATAATCATAAGATGTGCCATGGGAGTGGGGAGAGGTATAAAGGTATGTAAGGGTTAATCCTTAATTACCGACGTCCAAATTTATAACATAGTTACCGACGTGCGGTCTACCAGACCTCGCATGTTTTCACACGGTATAAATTAAAGAATATACAAATTAAGACAAAATAAATGTTAAATACTTTTTATTTGACATATTTTAACTTATAAAAATATAAATTTCAACAAAAAAAAAAGAATAAATTATGTACTTTTATTTATTAAAAATAAATAAATAAATATTAAAAATAATTTAATTTATATTATACGATGTACACATGAAATTGTTATTTTGTAGATTATATATGAAGGATATAACCTGAAAAAATAATTAAAATAGAGTTAAATAACAAAAATTACAAACATTAAAAATGATGTTTTATTATAACAAATTTACCTGTAATTTTATTCTGAAGTACCTGTGCATTCTTGACAAACTTTTTTTGAGCATCCCAGACATATTGGACACCCACAAAAAAAGCACTGATAAGATGTCTTCCTTTTTTTTTTGCTGGGCACGTATACCATGTTTTGCGGGGATTCAATAATTGATCATGTAATGGAGTACTTGACAAATCTTTTCGTATACCCAGTATCCGTCTAATATTTGATTTTGTTTCTTTATTAATTTTTTTATTTTGAAGTCTTTTTTCCATCTCCCGTACAACTAGTTTATGAGCTAAATCTTTCATAAAATTAATTCTAGTCATTTCATTAGAATCAACGTAGCTCTTACACAAAACATAGGCATTTACATTCGAGATGTCCAATATGCGAAAAAAAATTGCCATTGGCCATCGTCGAGTTCGTCTTCCGGTACAATAGATTGCACATTTTTGGTCCAAGCCGTCTACCCCACCATTCGTTGTATTATAGAATTCTATAATTTCAGGTTTTCCGGTAATTTCAATTGTATTTTCATGATGTATAGAAGATGCTAAAATAACTGATTTATTTGGTTTTGGAGTAAAAGAAACAAGAGTAATATCTTTTGTAAAACCAAATAATGAAGAACCTACTTGACGATGTTTTTTAGGCAAAAATTCTGGAGGGATTTCTCTTATTTTTTCGGATTGTACCGACATAAGTATTTCCTCTTTTTTTTTAACTCTTGAATAAGTTCAATTGACGTGAACCAGTTGTCCGCCGTAATATTACGATTAGTTTTATTTATAGGTTTGGTAAGACGTAAAACAGACTGTGTAGGTTTAGAAAATGTTCTATCACTTTCATTTAAAGTTTTTCCATCAGAATTTTTCCCAACATAAATATATCCGTTATAAAAATAATTTGTTTTAGCGTCAACTAAACACATAATTTTTAAACCATATTTCACAGGTTTGAGTAGTAAATATATTTTGAATTTACAGCGTCCACGAAATCCAACCAACATTTCGTTTACACACACACACGTACTCATTGTATAAACTAACTGACAATTATTGACAAATTTATTAAATATTCCAGAAATAGCAGCCGCAGGATCGTTTATTTGTCGGATACTTCGATCGTCAGGATTATCAAATCGCAAACATACAAGCAAAATTGCAAAACGATTTTTACTCATAACACAGCGAAAAATATCTCTTCCATTCCCATCTGTAGCAAATACTGCAGAAATATCTTCGTGGTTAGATTTGAACACAGCTGAATAAATTAGTAAACCAATAAAAGCTCTAACTTCTATAATATCAACGTTTTTCAAATCACTTGTATTTTTATTTTGGTATTTTATTCTATGTTTAGAAATTTCAACATTTGTCCATTTAATAATTTCAAATAAAATTTCATCATTGATAAACAAAGACAATGCTTCTAAGGATGTAATATTAGAAATATTGCGAAAAGGTGTTCGTAATCCAGGCAAATTTACTACGATATTATGTTGTGAAGTTCTGGAATTACGACTATAAAATGATTTTTGAGACCATTTGAATCTATTTTTTCCATAATAAAATTTACTACCTTGTCTGTCCTGAGTTGTGTCATAAGTTTCATCTGAATAGCTATCTGAAATTTCAGAATTTGTGTCATGTTCACTTTCTAAAATGTCATCGTCATTTGTATTCACTTCACTATCACTATCACAACATAACCATTGATCAATTTTTGATTCAAAATTGTTTTAATTTATTGACACAGAACTTGAACTTGGTACATCACTCATTGTAAAAAAACACAATTAATATCATTCGGTAAAGCGTCCAACCTTTAGTGACAATTCACGACTAATGATTAAACCACTATCAATGTAGATGAAATTTTGTAAATAAAAATAAAATATTTATAGTTTATTCGTAAACAATTTCATGACGAATAAATGGAAATTCCATAAACATCTGAGTAATGGAAACTCCGTTTTGGTACAATAATAATATAAAAATAAGCATAAGGATCAATGGGAATATGGGACAACCCACTAACCATGCAAAGTTAATACCGACGTGCGGTCTGTCAGACCGCTATCAAAATAAACATTGGATTATTAGTGATAAAAAGATATATATAAACTATTCAATACTACCAATCGAATCAGAATTTGATTATTCAAAGGTACCTTAAAGAGAAATACAGTTTAAGACACTGTATTAAAAGTAAATTGACAACAAATATTTGAAGCGGTCTAACAGACCGCATGTCGGTAGTTAAGTGTTAATTGCTTTTTACGAATACAATTAAAAAAGACCAAAAACAATTATTTTATGTAGTACGTTTGGGCGGCCATGTTCTCTATGATCCAGAACCCCCCTTTTTATCCTATTGAGGTTTGCATAAATATTTGAAAAAATAAAAGAGGTACTCAGTCCCCCCTCCTTCCCCCCATTTCAACCATTGCTCCTTGATGACGAATACACTTTGTTTAAAGAATAAATATATAGGAAGAAAGTTAGAATTAGAAAAAAATATGCATAGCCACATTTTTTTTGAAAATCCCATCTTTCTTGGCTAGTTTTATGTTTCACAAGTTTAATACACGACATTTTAACGAACAAATCACGCTTATACACTTTAAGTATTACAACTTAAGTAGTAAGTACAAAACATCATTGATTTTAGTCAAAATGTACACAAAACTGCTATTTAACTTTGTAGATTAATTTAACCACATTTCGAATATTATGACGGGTATTTCCATACAATTAAAAGAGAACACTATGAACATCAGATAATAATTATTAAATAATAATTTTGAAATAATTATTATTATATGATATTAACGTAAAAAATTACATTTATATTTTTACAATTTTTTCGTACATTCTTGAACGATATACTTTTTTATTGCGGGCCACATCGAAGGGGTACGCGAGTCACAAGTGGCCCGCGGGTCGCATGTCTGAGACCACTAGTCTATATCATTTATAATATCAATACAATATTGATTGTGTTGTAATAAGTAATAATCACCATATTTTGAATGTTCCACAGCATGCGAAGACACTAGAGAATGTAATAGGAAATGTAATAAAAATTAATTTCCTTTTTTTAATGTGGATATACGCTTTGTTTTTTATAAGAAGATAAAATTGTTTGTATGTAAAGGCGTGACTAAAAAATAGTAATGTCGAACTAGCATTTTGCATCTAACGGTTTGACAAGATTGATGACCATTTAAATATTTAAAATTTTCATATTTCACAATTAATAAAAATCACAGATTAATAAACATGTCTTATATTTTAAAATCGATTTATAAAAATAACGATAGTTCGGAAGTAATGCGCAATGAGTTTTAAAGGCATTATATTTGTGGGCTTCACGATTTCGTTTTAAATTTCAACGCGATATCCATCATTTTCTCTACATACATGCGTTTATAATTTTCAAAAAAACAATTTCGAAAATTATAATAAATTCCATGGTTAACAATTATTATTTAAAAACTACTTACTAATTTAATTTAAATTATAAAAAGAAAACAATAGTGAAAACGTAGTTATTAAAATTCAAAATATATTAATATACTTCAACAAACTATGGGTGTCAACTTATATAAATTTGTCAATATATTAACAAAAAGATTTTCATTTAAATATGCAGATATAACCTGCATTGTATTGGGGGTGGAGGGCATTTTTAGTAAGTTACTCACAACAAAGAAATGCATATTCGAATGCCTGTGTGCCATTGAAATTTACTATATGATGAAAATAATAAAAAATTTAAATTATACAATATTGAATTATATTGAATATTATAACATACTAATATAATTATTATTAAGTAAAACTATAATATAGACCAGAAGTGGCCAGCGAGAAGGGACTCGCGAGCCGCCCAATGTATTAATAAATATGGAAGAGCCGAAATGAAAAAAAAGATCACATTAATATAGATAATAAATAAGATAAGATATCAAATGTAATAAAATATATAGAATGTGAAACAATATAATAACGTACAATAATGTCAAGTTATATTTTATGTTAATTTTGTCTTTACAAATTCCATAAATATCATAAATACACATGGATATGTCTTCATAGAGCTGTTCGACGTCGTGAGTGTATCATCATAATATTAATAAAATAATCATCATGTCTAAGAAACGCAAGTATGAAGAAGAACATAGAGAATTCAAAATACACTAGGAAGAAGAGTTCTTTTTCATAAAACGAAACAGTAAACCATTTTGTCTTATCTGTCAATCCCAACTATCACAATTTAAGGTTAGTAGCTTAAAATGCCATTATGAAACAAATCACAGTTCGTTTAGTAACGAATTTTCTACTGATTCTGATTTGAGAAAAAATAAATTAAGCACAATTAAATTTAAATTAAATAAACAAACCAATGTCAAGTCGGTATTTTCCAAGTAAACCGATATAACTACTGATGCGAGTTTTTGTATGGCTTTTAATATTGCTCGAGCAAAGCGCCCATATACTGATGGGGTATATTTAACAAAAAACATTTTAAATGTTGTTTCCATTTTAAAACCGGGAGATAAAAAATTACTAAATATGGTTGAAAATATTTCGAATAGTAGACATACTATGGAAAGATGTATTTCAGTGATAAGTTATTTTTTATAATAATATTATATATAATTATAGATAATATAATATAATATATAATTATATTATAGACAGATAAATATCACTGATTATTATAAAATATGCAATTACAAAATAATTATATTTCTGAACTTCAATAATAAATATATTACGTTTTACATACAATAAATATAAATTAATGACTATAAAATATGATAATACTAACCATTTATTATATTATTACTTAAAAATTGATCTAGATGATGATTTGATATAATGATATTAAAAAATGCATATATATTTATTTTTAATTTTAAGATAGCTTATACACTAATATACATTCAAATTTAACAATTAAAGAAAATTATACATAATTAATTAAAATATATATAATAATATTATAACTATTTAACTAGAACAACACGAATTTATTAAATCTGTATGTGGTAATAGCTTTATAATTTTCAAGCTGTTATTTTTATAGAAAATGATTATAGTTATATATACATTTCAACATCAAATATTCTAGTGATATTATTTATATCTTCATACTTAAATTAAAAAAATATGAATGAAAAATCTAAAAAGACATTTGCTAAAAAATATAAGATCTTAATATGCAATAGGCATCAAGAATGTTAATGGCTTGTACTGCATGCATCAATCAAAATTATAATTATAAATGAGATTGGCAAAAAAAGAATTGATAAATAAAAGAGTAACTGTTTCTTTTATATTTACTTATTTATTTATTTAATATATTTTTTTTTTAGTATCTAGAATCGTTAAGTATATCGTTCCAAAAAAAATCAGCATAATAACTCGATAACATAATAACATGATGAGTCATCATTATCATATAAAATATACAAATAAATCAGCAATAATAATAAGTTTCCAGACTTGTCTGACGCAAAGGTGGCTGAGTGATTGGAAGTGGGAATTCATAAAATTTAAATTATTACAAGCTACTGAATTTAATAAACATTGAGGTCAATAATCGAAATAAACATAGCTGAGATTTAGGTTCAAAGCTAGTATAAAAATGATTAACGCATACGAGTCCGCGTTAAGTGAGACATTTTATGTCTTATGTGTGAAAATTTTTTTTTCAAATTCAAATTTAAATTTTTTCAAAACCGAAACAATGGTTGTCATGGAAACAAACCATAAGGGAGATTTAGGTTTTTTTTTCTGTAACGCTTTTTCATGACAGTCCCCAGTGGGTATCTTAATTTAGGTAACGCTTTTCGTGGACACTTTTTGGTGGACACTTTTTCGTGACGGTTTTTTATTTTAATGTGCCAAAGTAAAGACATAAAATGTCAAAACCATCTTATTTTTTAAGTTGAACCAAATTACACACAGTGAGCCAAATTTCATAAAAATTGGATCAGTAGTTTCAAAGTTAATTAAGTTAATATAACAAATATCGTGACTCGAGATTTTTGTATATAATAAAGACATATATATAAATATAAATATATATAAATAAATATAAATATATATATATATAAATATAAATATATATATATATATATATAAATATAAATATATATAAATATATATATATATATATAAATATATATATAAATATATATATAATATATATATATAATATATATATATATATATATATATATATATATATATATATATATATATATATATATATATATGAAAAATCTCATTTTAACATACTCCATTTAACGTAAAAAATTAAATTAAATTGTATGCCTTTTACAATAGTTATATTTTTAAGTTTCATACAGATTATTGTATATACTAAAAAATGTATTCTATACTATCATAATTTAAAAAATTGACCATCAATATTCTTACTTATACATTCTGAAACAATAAAGAAAAAATATATTTGTAATTTTTATTTTTAATGTTGGATATAAGTATTTGACAATAATAAGTTGAGACCTTCATATGGACACAAAATTCGTTTTACGATAATGCTATCTTAAAGAAAGAAAAAAATCATCCACATTAAACTTAACTATAGTCAATAACCTAAATAAAAATAAAATAATATATAAATAAGATTATTTTTATTGTGATATGCAACAATGTGTCTTAAAATATATATATTTTGGAACTTGAAATAGATCAGTATAAATAATTTTATCAGTATTGATAATGATACCATGTCTATAGCGTTATTGTTTCACCTTTCAAACGGTTCTTTTCAGTACAGGTGATTGGACATTCGTATGATTTCTATAGATGGTCCATTATTTACGCCCTAGTATAAAGTTATCATTCTTTTTAAGTTCGCTTTGTATCTTCCAACTTATATTTATTTTAGTTGATTTAGACTATCGGTTAGTATTTTATACAATGAATATTATTCAATTCTTTCCTTCTAATTTTCTATTATTTCGTAATTGGAATTTTTCGTGATAAGTATAATTTTTTTTAGAAACTTTTACTAGATTTAAGGCAGTACACATTTGTGATTCATGCAATATGTGACAATCATAATGATTTTAGTTTTCTCCTAATCATCATGTACCGATCGTCGAATTTTTGGTGGGGATGTTTACGAAATGCGTACACTATATTTACTGAAATAACTTTTAAATAGTTTAGACAATAAAATTAAATAAATAAAGAATTACCGATTTATTAAGAATCGAATGATTTTTGTGAAAATATGTTCCAGTTTTTTACAATAAAATGTTTAGATTTTTGAAAGAATAATTTTTTGTAATTTATTATTACAATGAAAATTAAACGTGTAGATACATTAGTAGTTCAACAAATGTATACAATATTCACTAAAAAAAAACTGGACACTTTATATTTGATTAATGACTAACAGCGAAAACATTTATGATACCTTTGAAGTTTAGACAAGAAGCTTTCAATAAATTATTTATCATTACCTTTTGCATAGTTGTCTATATAAAATTGTGTGGAATTCGAAGAAAAAATGATACGATAACAATATGCTATAGGTCCTTCTGCTTTTGTATTTTCTATAAAAATAAAACAAAACCATGTAAATTACACATTGCTGAAGTCGATTTTCTATAACATATAATATTCGATATCGAATTGTGTTCTAATAAATGTCTTTGAAAATTAAAATTAATTAATGTTTTGTATAATTTCAGAATTCAATTATTATAGTGTATTTATTTAAGATTAAATTCGTAAATATCAGCAAAATATTCCGTGATTTGTAAGTGATTTATGGAAAATCCATTACCGTTCATTATAAATGTATTAATACCATATGTAAATTGATTTATTTGTTTGGAATTTCAACCATTATTTACGGTTAACATAACCTTATTCTTGTAAAATCTATACGTACCTTATTTTTAAAGTTTGTGTTAAACAATAATAATACTTACTGATAAATGGCAAGAGTTTGTTAAGCATGTATTTATAGTATTCATTTATTACAACTAAAAAAAATTGTATTTTATATTTTTTGGTTAAAATATTTCAAACATTAAAAAGGTCACATGCCTTTTGCAATAACTTTAATTCATAATTAAAAGTATTTTTTTTAAATTTTTGTACCGTATTATTATTATTATTATTATTATTATTATTATTATTATTATTATTATTATTATTATTATTATTATTATTATTATTATTATTTATTATTATTATTATTATTATATTATTATTATTATTATTATTATTATTATTATTATTATTATTATTATTATTATTATTATTATTATTATTATTATTATTATTATTATTATTATTATTATTATTATTATTATTAATTTATTATTATTATTATTATTATTATTATTATTATTATTATTATTATTATTATTATTATATTATTATTTATTATTGTACAATAACAACACATGTTTTTATTGTAACGAAATGCGCGAATGAAATTGAAAGCCGAATATTTTTTGGATGAATGGAATCAAAGTAAACCAAACACAATAGTAAGACAATTTATTTTTATTAAATTAATAGGAAATTTGGTTGTAAATTATTTACTTAAATTAAGAAAATATATAGTATGATAAACGTTTTGGTCATGATGAACTAATTTTTTATAGCTTTCTGGATTAGAATTTTTATTTTCTAGATCAGAGTTTTACTTAAAATATAATATACCATTGTTCTTCTTGAAATGAAAACCTTCGTGTTAAAAAAATAAACGAAAAAATATGTAATAATAAGCACGTAAAGAGATTACTTAAAAGTGTGTTAATCCACTACTAAAAATTTATGGATTATTTTTTTCTATTCACAAAATGATTTTCTTTAGATATCGAGAAAATATTATGCACTATTATACACAAAAAAAAAAACAATTGTTCACAATTTTCCTAAAGAGTTGTATTTATCTACATTACCATAAATTTTGTTAAAATATATGCAAATCATTTTATATTGATACGACATTAGTAATTAGTAAAATTAATATATCTAAATTAGGATATTAATACACTAGTGACTCAATTTGAAGATTTATCTATTATACATTTAATTTTATATTTTCGTAAAACTGTTATAATAAACTTCATAATATTCACACTACATCAGTGGTGGCGCCAGGATTTTTTTCTAGGTAGGGCCCAGTGGCGTCTTTGAGAGTGAAGTAAGTGAGGGAGCACTTTATCTAAAATTTTGTAGTAAGTAATACTCAAAAAGTATATTTCTAGGTTCGCCGATAACACATATTTCGCTAATAAGTTTAAACATATTTATGATTTTATTTGAGAAAAAATTCTTATTTACGAATTTCAACAATATGATTTATTATTTATTATATTGTATATTATTCCGTGTTTATTACCAAAAATAGCGATAAGCTATATGCACGAAATAATTATTGCGTAAACAAACGCTGATATTTCAGCCGGCAGCAATGTTCCGATGACGTCAGAGAGGCCCCGTCTAACGTTGTCTCTAAGTTTGTACTTGTGTACATAAATTACACGCACACGCGGATGCACGCAAATTCACGTGACTGTTAAATAAGTAGAATTGCGCATGTGTAATGATCATCGTGAGGCTCGTTTTTCATCGTCTTTGTGTACTAAAAATAGATGTGATATTATTGGCAGCTGTTCAACGACAAAACATAATCATTTGATTATGTTACAGCGCCCAATGCAAGATATCGGTACTAAGGTTGCAGGGTGGTAGAATTGATTCATACGGAAACCATTGTAATATTAATTTGTATTTCTGTCTTATTCGAATCGCCACTTGTGTTGGTTCGTTTAAATTTGTTTACGCGTGCCGCCGTGTTTTTTATTGAATATTTACGCTGGTTAATTACAGATTTTATTTGTGAGAAATCAGAATTATGAATCCAGTGACAGATGTGGTTGTCATGTTGGAAATTCCGTTTCGATAATGGAAGTCTGGTAGTAAAAATTATTTTTAAAAAGTAGGTAGGCCTATTCCGATTTTATCAGTTTTGGCTCCTGACAAAGGTATTCTGTAGGTCATTTAATCCGAATATATAATAACAACACTCTTGGTTATGTAGAAGTCATTATAAACAAAAATTGTTTTGTTGGGTGTATTTGTTAATAGGTTAAAAAGAGTCTGTTTGGAATACTGTTTGGTATTGTAATTCAAACAATTTATCTAGGAGTATAAAAATACATCAATCACCAAAAGAACATATTCATTATCATTTAAGATTAAAAAACCTAGAAAAAATAGTTTAACTATGTTAGATATTATTAATCGGCATGGTAATTTGTTTAAAAATAATATACTGAAAATGTGAGATTGAATCGTTTAGTAATGGAACATTTATTCAATTTGATTTTATTTTTGGAAAAACAAATGTAGGCGTTTAGTGGTCATGATGAAATCAGTGTTTCTTTAAATAAAGTGAATTTTAGAGAGTTGTTTGATATGCATATTATTAGGTGTTCACAAGAAATACAAAATTATTATAAGAGTCTAAAAAATAAATGTTCAAGTTTCTCCAAATCCATATAAGATGATTTAATTTTGAGTATTTCTGAATTGTTAATAAACCAAATAAAAAATAAAATCCGGCAATGTAAATTTTATTTTTTTTTAAATTGATGATACTACAGATATTAGTAAAAAAACACAATGTTTAATTATAATTAGATATGTGACAGAATTAGTTAGACGTTCCTTCGGATTTCATAATGTTGTAACAAATACACGGCTCAAGGTATATTTAATTTAGTTTATTTTGTTTTACGTGTGTTTGATATAGAAAATAAATTAATTGGGTTATAATGGTATAATGGGGCATTTAACAGGTTTACAGGCTAGATTTAAAGAACTTACACCTAATGCTTTATTTACACACTGCTTAGCTCATAGATTAAATTTGGTATTACAAAATAGTTGTAGTATAAATACTAAATGTCATTATTTGTTGTTAATCTAACTTGTATCGCTGCTTATTTTAACAATTCTATTTCACATACTATTGTTGTAGATAATATTGTAGAGAAATAAATTCCTCAATTCGTTCAAACTAAATAGACCTCACAGTCAAGAATTTTACACACAGCAGTTAATGAGTGGTATGGGTTTATAAATGTTTTTAATTTTATTAGCAATGATCCAAAATAATCCTCTGCATCTATTTGTGGTGCTATTGATTATTTAGGAAAATTAAAAACTTGAATTCGTTAATTTAACACTGATGTTTAGTAATATATTTATATGTACCGACTATTAGGGTACATACGCACTATGCGGCTGTCCGTAATGCGGCCAGCCGTCCGGTTGACCGCAAGTGATAAACTATACGTAAATTCTGTATGTACAAAAAATTGTATTCGCACTACGTTGCGGCTGTCCGCAAACCGTTCCGGTTGCTTGGAGCGCTCCGGCCGCTTCGCCGGTTCACCGCACGGTCCGTGTACGCACTGTGTCGTTAGTTTGCGATCAACCGTCGCTGACATTATGGTATATAATATTTCTTATGACAAAATTTGAAATGGAGTTCGATACTGAAAAGTTTATTATCGAAATTCAAACTTTTTTTCAGGTTTAATACTTTTTCGGAATCGTGTGTCTTCCTTCGATATGAATGTTCTTAAAACACTCAATAATTCTTCGAATGATTTTAAGCTCATTCTCATGTACCCAAAAAACTTCTCTTCATATTTTTTGAGGTTTTCAAAAAATATTTCAAAATACCTGGTTTCATCTCTTGTTTGTAAAAAAGGATGTATCCAGTATTTTTTTTTCTTTTTCTGTTTTATGTAGCGATCGTAGATGTAATAAACTGCAACAACTCCTTCGACGTCCATTGTTGAAATGATTTATTTTATTTATAAGTTAATTACACTCATGTTTTTATTTAATTTTATACCCGCAGATTCAACCGTACACTGCGGTCGGGTGAACGGCTAGCCGCATAACGGTCAACCGCTGAACCAACCGTAAACTGCGGTCAACCGGACGGCTGGCCGCATTACGGGCCGCCGCGTAGTGCGTATGTACCCTTAATTTAACATATTACAAAATAAATCATTCAAAGTAGAATTTTGCTTGAGAAAAATAAATATAACATGTGATTTTATAAATAAATAAAAAAATGAGTGAATTTTTAAAATTACTTAATCAAGCTGTTATTTTTACAAAACCTTTAAAAGCTACAAGAAATAAATCTAATAATCAATCAAATTTTAAAATATTATTTTATTAAATATTTGAAATGTCCAACTCGTTTGTTATTGTCTCCAATATTCAATAAAATATTTCAGATCTAAATTCATTTTCTTTTGTCAGTTTTCGTTTTCCCATAATTCTCACGTACAAATTTTTCTAACCCTTTTGGTATTTTTTTTACACTTTGTTTAACTTTTGCGGATGGAAAGGTAATAATACATTTTTTTTAATATTTATGGATTTATCATAAAATTATTATTGTACTCCAGAATTTCTTAATTCCAAAAAGTATGTTTTGTAGATTCCATTAATATAATATTATTAGACGTCAGCTTTAACATTTTGTAGAAATTTTCGCAATATGTGCATTTGAGATAGAAAATCATCAAATAACAATAGTAAATATAGAAGTTCAAAATGAATTTTTTTTAATCGTGTTTCAACTTCACAAGAATGTTCCTTATTTGTAGAAAATATTAATGTATTTAAAAGCAACAAAACAATTTCAAGGGTATATTTTTCAGCTTTACAACAAAAAACTTGCTAAGATCATCTTGTTAGGCATAGACATTTTAATTCTAGAGGTTTTTTGGTATTTAGTACTTCTTTTTGTAATTCAATAAATTTAGAATGAACTATAGAACTAGAAAAAAAATATAGAATTTTTGTAACAAATAAAAGAATAATTCAACTTCTTCAGTATTTTTTGCTACATCAACTATTACTAGATTCAGTCTATTATTTGCACAATGAGTATATATTGAATGAGAGACTTTTTTAAAAAAATCTTGTACACCATTAATGCGTCCTCGCATAATACATGCTCCATCGTATGTTTGTGCCACGCAGTTGTTCATTATATGTTTTCGTATACCCACGGTGAACCATTACAATTGGTTTTTAGCTTATGATACATGACTAAATTATTAAGTTTAAGGTCGGGCCAATATTAGGACCAGCCATTTTCAGTTAAGGCCATGGGTCTACCTGGCCCATCCTTGGCGCCACTACTGCATTACATATACAGTAGAGTCTCGCTAATCCGGTCATCGCTAATCCGGATATCCGGATAATCCGGACAATCTATATTTAGTACTTTAGTACTCATGTATAATGTATATATTCGAGAATACCCATGATTTAGATATTATCGTTTCGATTACATATGTATTGTGATATTGTTTTCCAATATTCGGGAATACCCTTGATTAAGATATTATCGTTTCGATTACATATTGTGATATTGTTTTGTTTAGTGGTGATTGTGTACTCGTGTAGACCGTTACGTTTACTTTTTCCTCCGCTTATTATAAAAACAACGTAAAACGACAACTTCGGTTAGGTTCAGTCTTATTTTCTTTAATTGTCTTTAAATTTGTATTGATATATGTACATATGTAATACATATATCATAATATTAAGAATAATAATGTGTAATGTAAAATTGTAAATCAATAAATTTTGAATTTGTATAAATACATAAGGTGTTTTTTGTTTATATTTATTAGTAAGTTAAAAAAAAAACGTCATTCCGTTTAATCCAGATTTTCGATAATCCGCATAGAGTCCGGTCCCATCTAGTCCGGATTAGCGAGACTCTACTGTATGTATAAATAATTAAAAATATAATTTATTTATAAAATATTCATATGTGATTTACTTACATGTTTCAAAATAAGCATAATACAGAGTTGTTCTGGCATTTTGGTTAGCTACAAATAATTAATTTTGATTTGTACAGTATTGCTAAATGTAAGCTGATGCAGCTGATAAATGTTCACTGATATGAACTTAAAGTTTTCATTTTCTTAAATATTTAACAGTGTAAATGTACAATTAAATTACTTACAATCAATGCCTGCATTGTTTAAGTATTCTGGAAAATCGTTTTATGTTTAAAATAATTTTTTTTGGATGGTTTAGTGAATTCTGTCCCAACATGTGAATTACAAAAGCCGATGTATCCTATTTATAAACGAAAGTGACTTGTGGGTAATGACGAAGCAC
The DNA here is from genome assembly GCA_019022885.1 of Schlechtendalia chinensis. Taxonomy (NCBI): domain Eukaryota; kingdom Metazoa; phylum Arthropoda; class Insecta; order Hemiptera; family Aphididae; genus Schlechtendalia; species Schlechtendalia chinensis. The sequence continues at coordinate 26,771,704 of CM032339.1, read as the reverse complement.
GTAAATATGGTACTAGTTAATCTAATTAATAAAATAAAACTAAATAATAATAAATAAAACTAATAAATAATAAAACTAATTAATCGTTATTCGACCAATTAGTATAATCTAATATTGTATTACTGATTAATTATTGTTGCACCTGTGTATAGATATACATTTTGTAAGGCTAGAGTCATGTTAAAACCAGTGACTTTTATGCATAAAAAAGATTTGCAGATATGGAGATGCCGAGACTTATATATTATCATAGCACATCACAGTTTGTGGTGGCATTTTCTGCTCAGTTATCTTGAACAATGGAGAACAACCCTCTAAATAGGTAGGCCCCTCTAAAAGTTGTCAAAAACGTAAAAGTTAATTTTTGTTGCCTTTATATATTGTATCAAAAGTATAATTCATTTTTAGTATGATTATCCCATTCAGACGAATAATTAAACTTCTAACTGTATAATTATATATATAGTAAATAATCAACTACACAGTTTTTAAATGTAACTAAGCTCGGTGATATTAGTATAATACGATATTTAACATAAGACGTATTCATTTAAACAGTATCACCTATCAATAATTGTATTAAATTAACATTTCTGCTCTTGTTGCAATATTATTTAAAATGTTATTGCTTACATTACCATCGTTAATTTGATTAAAGTCATTTTGGAAAGATTTTAATTACTTAGTACATATGATAATAATTACTACAAACGACTCCCGATTTACTCTTTTATATAATTTAAAATTTTAATTTATACTATAGATTTCTCGATTATTTTTTTATTATGTAATTTTAAGTTGTTAAGTAATGTTGAAATCACTTTTAATGTTAAGACTTTTAAAAGTTTCATAAATTATTTACCCGAATTTTCACAGTTCATAATTTACAAATAGTAATTATTTACCGTTATTGATGTTTATAATTCCCAATAAGTAAGTCAAAACCTATGAAAAAGCATTTTTATACATAATATCGAGATGTAGTAAACTTAATATTACATTTTCACCGAAAATAGTTATTGCAGATTTTGAAGAGTCCATTAATTTTATTTTATTTCCAGTATGGACTGAATTTAGGCCATAATTAGTGAAAAAATATTCAATTGATTGGTTTAAATTGTAAGTATAAAAAATATTGTAAAATCAGTAAATATTTAAAATTATTTTTTGGTCTACCGTTTTTAAATTTTGACGATGTGACTGATTGTTTCAAAAACGATTCAATCGTTATTAAATAAAAAAATGAAAAACTAAATTTATTTACAGATTATATTTTAGAAACATACATCTTATAAGAATGTAATTTCCTTCCTCCATTATGGGAAGAATTTAAGAATATAAGAAAATTATAATTATATAATTATATAATATGAATACTTAGAATACTAAGCCACTACTAGGCAAACTACAATGAATTTTTCATTCCAAATTGAATTCCATGTTTTACACCGCATATTTAAATATTTTTCAATTAATTTATTTATTGAAAAATGTACTTACAAATATACTTAAAGTAATTTACGAAGTATCTACTTTAATAATCGAAGGACACACATAGAAGAAAATGAAGCATCGATTTATTACTTCGATTGACGTACAATAAAGAAACTAAAGAAAAATCAAATAAAGTAATTGTAATTTGTAAAAGAAAAAAATCGTGTACATTTTTACCAGTACATGTTTACTATTAGGGTATTTAAAATTAATTTTAAATACAACGAAAATTGTAAGCAATTAAATTATTATTCAATTACAATAATAAATACATTCGCCCATCAATTAAAATAGCATTTAGAATCTACCTAGCGTATCCACCTAACAATGCTATTATCAGTCCCTTAACAGTCCCAAGTCTTTATAACAATGAGAAGGAACATTTTTGACATTTGGATTGCACTTAGTATGTACCCAAAAAAATCTGGTATACAATTGGAAGGCAATTTTTGTCATTTTTTAATGTTATGTTTAATCATATATGTTAAAATAAAATTTACAGACACCTGTCTTAAACTTCAATATGACTTAAATCAATTTGTTCAAATATTTCAATGATTAGGACCATCATTAAACATAAGTAAATGTAAAGTTTCGACTTTCACTATAATCCATTATTCTCTAATATTCTTATATCTTTTTGGATGAAGAAATTTTACGTTAAGATGGAACTGTAATGGATTTTGCCTTTATTCTTTCCCGTAGTCTAACTTGTGTCTACATATTGAGATAATTTGTTGTAAAGCACTAAAATTATTGGGCTTTGTAATGAGGTTGCCAAAGAATTTCATTATCAGTAAAGGTTTTATACTGCTCTGTAGTACGTCCAATATGTGAATATGATGCCTTCATTTGGGATCCACATACTGCCGATAATGCTCTCCAATTGGAAAGGATTCAGCGTAGGTTAATACGATTTACCAGCTATCTTTTAGGAATTGCTTTCCCACCCCATAACTATACTACCGTTGTCAACCAACTCGGTTCAGCTTCGTTGACTGAGTGCAGGCGTCGTTCTATTCAGGTTCTATATTTTAATAGTCTTGTTAGTTGGTGAAGTCGATTCTTCGATCACCTCTCCCCTTATTAAATTTTTTAGTTCCTCAACGTTCCTCTTGTGTCACTCCAATGTGTTGTATTCCATTATGTGTCACAAATTATATAAAAAACAAAGCAATAAGAAGTTTGATATTAAATACCAATACAGACCCCACCATTAGTTTTTATTCTTAATAAATGTTTCATCACTTTGATGGTTGTAACTATTTTATTATACATTTAGTATATGTGTTAATGTTTAACGTATATACGAGGGGCCAATGATAAGTAATGCACAATCGTGAATTTTTTGAAAATGGAGAGAGATAATTGAAATTAAAAAAATATATATAAAAGTATACTTCTTTAGCTACAAATTAATATCGTTATTTTTCAATATAATCACCATTTACAGATATACACTTCTCCCAACAAGTCACAAGTTTCTTCATACCGTCACTGAAATATGTAGCTGGTCTCTCTTTTATCCAAGACTTCACTGCTTCCTTTACTTCTTCGTCCGACATGAAATGGGTGCCTTTGAGGTCTCTCTTAAGGTCTAGGAAGAAGTGGAAATCATTAGGTGCCAAATCTGGTGAATACGGTGGGTGTTGTTTTTATTAAATTACCTCGAATTTCAACTATTTGAGAGCGGCGCTGGTAGCATTTGATGTGTGAGGTCGGGCGTTATCGTGATGCTATAAAATGGTGTCAGTTGATACACGAACGCGACACACTCGTCTCCTTAATTTTTTCAGTGTCTCAATGTTCAAATGGTATTTCTCAGTTATAAAAGATAACAATAGCTATATTTGGACATAATTTTGAAGTCTTTATCTGATTACGATTGTGAGTTATCGGCGATTGTGCATTACTTATCATTTGCCTCTCGTACATATAATTGTACCAAAAGGCTTAGCCTGAATACTTTTTTATAAACAAATAAATAAAATTGATTTTCGAACCAATCCGAACACCCCAGGATTGGATCGAAAATCAAACAATTACTTACATCACTTCTTATTAGATATTCTACTTATATTTTTGTGAAATGTTTTTATGTTAACTTAATTGCTTTTTACGAATACAGTTAAAAATGACTAAAAGCAATTATTTTATGTATTACGTTTATACAGTGTCTGATCTAGGATTTTTTTATGGTGGGTGTTATTTTACTAATAATGCTCCTTAAATATTTATTTAGCCATAAAATACAACTTTATATAAAATGTATGGAAATAACTACATCATAACGTGCAGTCAAAAATAATTATTACACTCATAACTTTACACAACATTATTATTTGTATAAAATGTATTGAAAGATATGAAAGCAGAGTAGGCACTTTAAAATATTTCGGGGGTTTTACTCCAAAAACCCCCCGTGTATACATGCCTGCTTATGATGAAAGTCTATACAGGTCACAGTGGGTATATGATATCCATACAATTTTTTAGAATCCTAATTTTATATTTTTTATGAGTTTGGTATTTTTAATTTGACAGTAAAACTCAGTCTGGTCTTTACAAGTCTCTCTATCGAGGAGGTGTACATCTTGTTAATTATTAATTATACAATATAAATATTTTTAAAATGATTAGAAGTGCATAATATGTTAAAATTTTTTATATTTTATACGAATATAATTTTCTACAATAGGAGTTAAAAAAATGATATCGTTGTCGGGTCACATAGTGTTCATAATATTACCAATTTGTTGTAATTTTAAAATGTACATGCAAGTTAAGTAAATATACAGAAATTTATGCACTTTATGCAAATTAAAAAAGGTTTCAGTACATTTATACTAATATTCAGGAATGTTTGTGTCAAATTAGGTTATGTTTAACAGGTGAATGCGGACAGTATATTGTATTAGGTTAGGTAAGTTTCGAGTGTCGTGGGAGGTGAGTAGTATATTGGATTACACTAGCGATTGAGGAGACGGAGACTAAGGGAATTAGGTATTGATAGTGGGGTTGGAGGCAGAAGCAATGCTGTAGCAGGGGAGTGGATGATGCAAAGGTGAATAGAAATTCACAGACAGAGATTTTAGCATCTGCGTTATATTGTACTTGCAATTTGGAAGTCCTATGAAATTCTGTATAGTGCAGAATTGCTTTTTTCATACAAATAATAACTTATCATAAAATCAATAAATCGTTGGAAATGTATAATGAATAAAATTTTGTTCTATACATCATTTCATTAGTAATAATATTGAGTAATTATATTCAGAAATTATATTGGATAATTTATATTCTCTATAGGTATTTAAATTTTAAAAAAATATTGAAATCACTGACCTAAAATTAGAAGAAAATCAACTTCGATTTACATATATCGTTTTGACCATAAATAACTAACATAAACCCAATTTAGTGATGATGTTAAAGACTAATAAATAAATAAATAAATTAATAAATACTAAATAAATTACTATGCATAGTTAGAGTCCTCAAAAGTTCTTACACGCTTTCATTATATAATATTAAATGTCTAATATATAATATATATAATTCGTAATTACCTTCACATTTTTTATTTTTTTCATTATTCTGAATAGTATCTAGTTTTAGGATAGTAAATATTAATATCGTTAATAACATTCATAATTTTAAATTCTGTATTTTCAATAATACAAAATAATTCTCAAATTATACAGAAAGACAATTATCAATAGGTATAATTTGAAATATTGTATTTATCTATATGTTTAAAATTTAATTGAAGATTGTCTAGATGTGTTTTGGTAGATTAATAATAATCAACCTTAAATATTCTTCTTTTTCATTTTCTTCTTTCTTTTCGTAATCTCCTAACTCAATCTCCCGTATCCTCAAGACATACATCAGTTCTTTCATATCACTCTCAATCACATTTAATCACCTCTTTTTCAGTTTTCTTTTATCTCTTTTCCTCTCACATAAATTTGATCTATTAATCTCACTAAATCCGCTTTTATTTCCTTAAAATGTGCTCGAGTCATCTTATTCTATTTTCTCGCAGTTTGTTTACAATAAAAGTCATTAAAAATAAATAATAATATCTTGAATATTAAAGTATAATTTTTATATAAATTAAATAATATTACGAACTCGATATGTTGTCTATACACCAAGAAAATGGATTTTGATAATGTTCATCCTCAAAAGCTACAAAATGAAGGTGTTAAAATAAAGATCATTGAATTTATATTTAATTAATCTTAAAGTAGTTACTCAGTATATTTGTGAAATGACAATAACGTTACATACCCGAAATAACCAAATAATAGAGATCTTGGAAATATTGTTTTAACAATGCTAAAAAATCATGTTTTCATTAAGACTATTATCCGTATACGTAAAGTGCCCAATATTAATAATTTTTTTATTATTATTATATACATTTTGAAAATCGTGAAATTTGTACTAATTTTTTTCATGATATATGTTATATTCATTAGATATAAATTAGATCGTAAAGATAAATTATTTACGTTTGCCACGGCGATTTATAGTAATTATGCTTACTAAAATAAAGTAAAATTTTGTAAATAAAAGCAAAAACAACAATATTAATTTATGAAAGAATAACAAATGGCTTCGATTATTAAAATTCTACCTAAATGTATTCAAGATTACCGCAGTTAACAGAAAATAAATAATTATAAACAAATTGCGAGGAAATTGAAGAAATATAAAACTCCATTCGATGTTTGTAAAAGTCCAGTTAAAAATGGCGAGAAGTAATGAGGGCAGTGGAAAATTTGGGAAGATTTGTTGTTAGAAAAAGTTTCAACATGGACAAATGATGTTGATTATATATACAGATAAATTTAACTTAAAGAAAAGTTTTAAAATATTAAAATTTCCTGATTAAGAGCATTTTTTATAAATGTATACGTGTTCAAAACTAACGTCAATAATATTATCAAATCTTAATTAATTAACGATTTTAAAATTAAAATTGAATTGATAATATATAATTTCATTTATATTCGACTATAGTTCGCGTCGAACCGCGATAGAGCTCACATGCCTCTCTTACCGGTCGCCGTAATATTTCAAATTTACCTATCTTAATTTCCTTTTGTGGAAAAAAAATTTATATTGTCTTATTTAATTTTAAATTTCCCTCACAGTGCGCGTTTTTAAATTTTATGTTAAAATGTTTTTCTTTGGCTTATTTATTAATTTCTCTTTTTTTTAATTAGTGTCTAGAATAGTTTTAACTACATTATCGCGGGCCGTCCCCGGTTTGCCAGCCGACGTCGGTTACTCATTATATAAGCACCGTCGATATCAGTATGTCAAACAACAATAACAGCAATAATCGTAAAATTAAAAACAAAATGAACAAAACAGTCCCACCGATAATAATAAGAAATAATACAATTGTCAATGAAAGCTTTATTCAACCAAACACAAATGTCGTTACTTCACCAACTCCTTCAGTAATCATAGACGAGGATGGTTTTCAAACACCAAAAAACCCGATCAAACGACATAGATAACCTTTGCTTAACTCACCATCATCTCACCAAGTTAAAAAACCGATGTTTATATTTGTAAACATATTTCACAATATTTCTACAGAAGATAACACTCATTCGAGGAATAACAATAATAATAGTGATAATAAAGGTAATAATAATAACATTAACAATACAGGTACAAATGACATGAACACTCAAACTCTAAATACTTCTAAACCACCGCCAATTTTTGTCCGCGGGGTGGGGGATATTGGTGCAGTAAGGATTGAACTAATAAATTTGATTGGTTCGGACAGTTTCTTTTTTAAAGCTTCGCTCAGTAGTTTAATAATCCAAACATTAACACCCGAGTCTTACAGAAAAACAATCCATTTCTTGAAAGGAAAAGACGCACAATTTCACACTTACCAATTACGTGAGGAAAAAGCTTTTAGAATAGTTATAAAAAACTTACACCCTAATACTTCTGTCACTGAAATCGAGGATGAACTAGAAGAAATTGGATATACTGTTCGCCAAGTAGTAAATAAATTACACAGACAACTGAAGGTTCCTTTACCAATATGTTTTATTGATCTCGAGCCCTCAGAGCATAATAAGGATATTTTTTCTATAAAACATCTATTACACACTCGAATAAGAATAGAAGAACCACATAAACGGCAAAATATTATCCAATATCAGAACTGCCAGGAATACGGTCACTCAAGATCTTACTACGCATACAGTCTTCGCTGCGTACGCTGCGGTCTAAATCATGCATCTTCCGAATGTTCCAAATCCAAAGATACCCCAGCCAAATGCGCACTCTGCCAAGATGACCACCCTGCTAATTATAAGGGCTGCCGCATTTACCAAGATCTTCAAAAACTCCGTCAACCAAAATCAAAAAATATCATCCATCACACAACTCAAGCTCCATCTCAATACGTCACCACTACTAAGGTAAATCCTACTGACTTAAATGAAAAATCTCCCCTTTCATACGCCCAAACCACTTCCAACACCCCCCTCAACGCCAACAATCTTCCTGACCCCAATATAGTATTATACGATTTTTTAAACGAATTTAAATCCTTAATTAACCCTCTTCTCTCTCTTCTCACAACAATTTTAAATCAATTATTAACCAAAAATGTTAAATAATCAACTCACTTCTCAATCTTTTCTCATCCTTCTCTGGAACTCAAATGGCTTATATAACCATAAAGATGAACTTTTAACAACCCTTCACGAAAAAAATATCGATATTGCATTAATTTCAGAAACTCACTTCACCGAGCACTCAAAAATTTCTTTTCCTGACTACAGAGTAATACATACAAATCATCCTGACAACTCAGCTCACGCTGGTGCGGCTAATATCTTCAAATTATCACTTAAATCTTACCCACTTCCTGAATTTAAAACTCCCTCCAGTCAGCCTCCATTAAAATTATCTTGAATCATATCCCGATCTCTATCTCTGCCGTATACTGTCCATCAAAACACAAAATCTCTATAACTGAGTTCCAACAATATTTTTCAACACTAGGCCACAACTTCATTGTTAGTGGTGACCTAAACGCGAAAAACACTTACTGGGGATGTCACTCAAACACAACCAAATGTATATCTTTACATCAGGTTACTTTAAACAATAACTACTCCATAATTGCGCCCTCTAATCCAACGTATTGGCCTACTTCACGTAAAAAACGTCCAGATATTGTAGATATTTTTGTTTGCTCTATCCCCGACATCTTTCAAAAAAATATTTTAAATCTTTTAGATCCATGCTCTGACGACACCCCAATCCTTCTCTCACTAAACGCCGTCGCTCAAACTATCTCCAAACAACCTTCACTTATAAATGGTAAAATGAATTGGGATAAATTTAAAAAAATATTAGATTGTAATATTAATTTAAACATATGCTTAAAAACTCTTGATGACATCGAAAATGCCGTACAAAAACTTACTACATCAATCCAATCTGCAGCTTGGAGCTCCTGTTCAAACACAGTTCAATCAATTCCCTCTTGCTCTATCCCACTCACAATGTTTGCTTGTGACCTAATATCATTAAAACGTCGTGCCAGGTCAACCTGGCAAAGAACTAGACTTCCCTCAGACAAGAATATTTATAACAACCTATCTAATAGAACAAAAAAAATGTTAACAGAACTTCGCAAAGAATCATTTAACAAATACACTGCTTCTCTTTCCGTCAAAAATTATTCCCTTTAGAAAGCTACTAAAAAAATTCTTCGTAAACCGACAATATTACCCCCATTAAAAAAAAGAAGACTCAAACTGGGCAATTAATAACTTGGACAAAACGATACTTTTCGGAGAACATCTCGCAAAAGTTTTCCAACCACATGATGATATTCCAACATCGTCTATATTTAATAATATTGATGGCCAGCTGTCCATTCCCCTACCAATGTATCTTCCTCCAAAACATTTTTCTCCGTGTGAAATAAGTCAATGTATTAACTCATTTCCATTAAAAAAATCCCCCGGGTACGATCTAATAACTGCCGAGGTCGCTCGTCAGCTCCCCAAAAAAGTAATTTTAATGTTAACCCACATCCTAAATTCAATCATTCGCCTATCATATTTCCCCATACAATGGAAATTTTCAATTATTATCTTAATTCCCAAACCTAAAAAACCTCCTGACCTTCCTTCATCTTACAGGCTTATAAGCTTATTACCCTTTTTTTCAAAACTGTGTGAAAAACTCGTTTTAAAACGTGTAAACCCAATTATAAAAGAGAAAAAAATTATTCCCGACCATCAATTTAATTTTCGGGAAAGACATTCTACCATACATCAAATACATCGTCTTGTAGATTTAATATCAATAAGTTTGGAAAAAAAATTATACTGCTCCACAATAATGCTTGACGTATCGCAAGCGTTTGATCGAATTTGGTTTCCAGGTCTTCTTCTTAAGCTCCGGGACATTCTTCCTCCCACTTATTATTTATTTTATAAATCATATCTAGAAAATCGCTCTTTCGCAACCAAAGTTGGCAATGAAATTTCTTCTATACATTCCATCAACTCGGGCGTCCCACAAGGAGCTATCTCGTCACTCTTATTATTTAATATTTATACTTCTGACCAACCTACATCATCTTACACTTATGTAGCGGATTATGCAGATGATAAAATACTTATTTCTATTAACGAAAACCACAATACTGCTTCCTCACAACTTCAGTCACATCATAATACTATGCTTATTTGGTTCAACAAATGGCGAATAAAATTAAATGAAAGCAAATCTTGCCACACCACTTTCACTCTCTGTAAAAAATATCCTCCACAAGTTTTTACTAATAACATACACATACCTACTAACGTTAAATCAAAATATCTTGGTCTAATTCTTGATAAACGATTAACATGGTCTCCACATATTCACTCGAAAAAATTAGCCGTAAATCAACGTCTCAGAGCCCTTCAACCACTACTCAACAAATATGAAAAAACTAACTTACATTCCAAACTTATAATATATAAATCTCTCATAAAACCTATGTGGTTTTACGGCATAGAACTATGGGGAGCCGCAAAAATCTCTAACATAAATAAAATTCAATCACTCCAATCAAAAACGTTACGCCATATTCTTAATGCTCCCCCTTACGTCTCTAACGAAACAATACATAATGACCTCCACCTCCCCACAGTAAAGCAAACAGCTATATGCCGATATAAAAACTTCCATAAAAAACTTCAAAGTCATTCAAATCCACTCATAAAGCATCTTTCTTCACTTACTCTCCCGGAAAACGCTCCTCGTTGTCTGAAAAGATCGTGGTGCAGAGATCTTCTCCTCCAACCATAGTATATCCATTTACTATTATAATTAAAATCAAATAAAAAAAAAAAAATATATTCGACTATTGTTTACAACTATAGATCAACATTGAAAAAAGTACAATACTGAATTTTAAGCGATTCTAGTTTAAAATTTATAATATTATCATAATAGCGTATGAAATACTATTAAATTCATGACGACGACTTAAGTCGAATCCGGTCATTAATAAATACATTTTATACAACAACTTTTTATTTTTTGATTAATTTAAAAATACTCATTGAAATCGTTTTATGTTTATAGATATATGTATAGATACATAAATTTATTTATATAAAAAAAAATATTTCATATTTTATTTTATTATTAACGAGTTTTATTTAAAAATTTTCCTAGTTCTAGTTTTTAATTTACTTATTTTATTATAAAGTATAACGTTTACATTATTTTAATCAGTCAATTTATCAAAAAAAAAGGTATTCAATTAATGAAATAACCTATATTTAAATATAAAAATAATCGTATTAAATCACTCACAGTTGTTATATGCATGTTTGAATGCTTCTGTACCATCTATATTTTCTAAACGGAGAGAATGATAAATTAATTGAAACTATTATATTATAATATATTATATCATGATGGACATTTTAAATTATTAAATCGCCTATTTTTAAGTAAATCTGCAATATATGTTTAAGTATGTTTTAGATATGATATCATTGATGTTCTTTACAGATATCATTACATTATATTTGTATTTTTCCACTTAAATAACAAATGTATTGTTTTTAAATATTATAAAACATAACAATATTCTGTACGATAATACTAACTACTCATCTCTCCAAAATATGTAATTTCTTCTAGATTATGATTTCATATAATGAAAAAAAATATTAATATACATTGAATAACTATTTAACTAGAACTGTATTTATTTATTAAACATGTATATGATAAGAGGTTTACAATTTATTTATGCTTGTCTATTATCTAAATTATAAGTATGTTAACCTAATACAATGTACTATTATTAATTGCTGTTTTGTACTCGGTCCTTTATATATACATAAAGTAAAATAATATAAAAGATGTTTTTATTATGCAAAACTTTTATTATTAAACTTCCTTGTGTCATTTTTATTTTTTCAAAGTAAAATAACAAAACTTGAATACAAAACACAGAGATTGTTCGTTACATTTGCGGGAGGGTAGATCACGCTCACATATTCGTCAATTTAACAATCGCAAGATTCTTCTATAATATTCGAGAAGCATCTCCCCTCCCCCTGCCTGCGATGCCATACTTATCGCGATAACCATAAAGTTTCCGCGTGTTGTCCACCGCATCACCGAAACCAGTCGCGAAAAGTCGTCGCAGTAGATATACACGTCGTTGCCGTTTTTTTTTTTTTTTTATTATTTTTAAACGCTGTCCGACATCGCTATCAAATACCCCATGGGCCACCGAAGCCCTTTTTTGTGTCTTATGCCTCGATTACATTAGGCGTTTTTACTTGCTACTCGCTGCTACCAAACTCGCCAAATGTAATCGGCCTACTCACTTACTCGCTACGTGTAGGACATTTGATGGGTGACCGCGTTTAAAGTTAACGACCGGGCTACATTTGTCACTACACGCTGACTATTTTACCCTCCAACGAGTCAAATCGGGTTGTGTAATCACCATGGCTAGCAAAACCGCTAGAGTTTAATCGACTAAATACTTGTCAAGATGTCGGAGGTTGTAGTTCGCGCGGGAGTTGTTATGTCTCATTTGCTACACCAGGAGTTAGAAAAAAAAATCTAAAATTAAAAGAATTTTGAATTTAGAAATTGGATTGCGAAACAAGAGAAATATTAAAACTTGATAAAATAAAGGAAATGACGTAATAATAGCACAACGACAACTTTTTATCACGTGTGAAATGCACTGAATACGTGTGCGGGACTAGCGAACGGGCGAATTTAATCGTTCAGCGTAATCGGATAGGACGCTATACCTTACGCGTGTCAATCGACGACCATCGCGTCGTGTCCTGTCACCGACCGGTATTGACGCGTGTCAGTGACGCAACCAGGATTTTTTCATAGGGGATCTGACAAAATAAACCATCTTCATCTGAATTGTAGCGAATCAAACACTCCAAATTTTTGTAAATGACATTGATTGCATTTATTTATAGATTTAATTTAATTTTGAATCAGTTGAAAAACCTATTTTTTTAATTTCTTTAAAAATAAATATGCAGCCTTTTCTTTCAATAATCCATTATTTTATTCAAGTAATTTTATTTCAACAGACAATATTTGAAATATAATAGGTACTTGAACTATAAATTACCTAGTTTGTTTCAAAACCTTTGTTCGAATTTTAGTTTATATGATTACTTAAATAGCAATAAAATGCCAAAATAAAAGAATTTAATTTGAACAACTTTTTTTTTATAATTGTATAATTGGAAATTGACAAATTAGTAATCGAATATTATAACTTGATTGTTGAATAATGAATATTAAACATTATATTTTTAAGTAAATTATTTATTATTTAATTTCAACAAGAAAACCACAAAATTTAGTTTTGTAACTATTTTAAAGATAAATCTTTTATCTCAGAAAATTTATTTACTGCACTAAAAAAAGGAACATTTACCTATCACACTATCAATTATATGCAAATCATCAGATTTTTATATTGTACTTCATAAATAATCTCGTCATTACTTGAACCAATACTTTTTCTAGCCAGAAACAAAATTGAAGTAATTTATAAAAATGAAATAGTTAAATAGGCAAAGTCAAGATTGAAATTTGCTTTACGAAAACTTATCTATTTACGTATCATTGTAAATTCATCAAATTATTGCGAAATATATATTAAACCATCTCTTTATGAGAAGGGAATAAAAGTAAAATTGTTAGATCTTAAAAATCTGCCTGAGGAATTATTTGAAATATTATATGATTAAATTAGTAATACTTTATTAAACGTAAACGTTGTATCAAATTGTATTGGTTTGTCTACTGATAAATCTAATACAAGTGTTTGTGGACTAAAAAGTACAAAGCAAAAAACTTGTTTAAAGAATTAAATAAACCTTTTCCACGTTTATCGTTGTTGTTTTAATATATATTTTAAATAATCGCAATCAAAATTCAACTGATATTTTATCTTTTGATATTAAAGTTATTGTTATAAAAATGTATTCGCATTTTTATAATTATAACGCTTGTGTCAATACATAAAGAACATTTTGTGATTCTGTGCAAATTGAGAATATAAAAAAAATGTTGCCATTTACAAAAACAAGTTTTCTTAGTCTTATGCCAGCAATTTAAAGAATATTACAAATGCTTAAGCAGTTAAGAGAATATTTTGAATCAAAAGAATTTCCAAAAAATTTAAGAGTTCTTTGAAAACCCAATTGAAATTTGGTTTTGGTTTGTTCACAATAATTTATCTTTATTTCATCAAGCTATTTTAAAAGTGGAAGGTAATAAAAAATGTGCAACTGAAACTTCTTTAGAATATTTTAAACTTTTATATACCTTAACTTATTGAAATTTGAAATGATTTTTACATAGTGAAGTTAAAACATATTCATCATAACTTCGGAGTTTAAATACAAATATACAAATTTGTATTCTAGCTGTAATGCCTATTTAAACAAGTGGTCTACAAATATGAATAATCTAAGGTTATTTTCTTGGTCTTATCTACGTGATTAAGTTACATGGGAAAATATAACAGCTTCTTGTGAATTATTTAAGGATTCTTTTGGTAAACATCTCAATGAAGATCTAACTGTTCGATGATATTGGTCAATTAAAATTGTATTTTACAACGGACAAAATTGTTGATTGGAATAAAAAACAATATTTGATTGACGATTTATAGCTAAATTTATTTTGTCTTATAAAGGGAAATTTATTCCAATTAAAAGACAATAAAATATCAATATATAATGTTTCCAAATAAATAATGGTTACTTATTGTTATTGTATGTATCCTTTTTTAGTGTAAAATCTAGTCATCATGTATGTGTATATATATATATATATATATATATATATATATCTTTTTTTTATGTTAAGTATTTACATAAATGTGTAATAATTATTCTTACCTATGCAATTTAATACATCTAAAAAAAAAACAATTATTATTTGAAAATAGTATACTAATTTTACATGCAATAATTATCATTTTTTTTTTTTTTTTTTTTTATAATATGGTTGGTTATAACAATGAAAAAATGCTTTAAATTAATATTATTAATTTTAAGTATTTTATATATTTCGTTTAGTAATAAAACTATATAAACGTAATAATAATAGAAACTACCATTCTTGAATAAGTTAACACAAATACAATATCAGTAATATATATTTTATTACTTTGCTGAAAATATTGGTCAATCATTTATATAATGACTTATTCATATACAGTATGTTCCATGGAAATCTATCAAATGCAATAACCTTTTTCCTATTCAATACGTTTAGGCTTTTCTTTTGTACACATCACTGGTACTCAATGTTAGTGTATTTTAGAATTTTTTAATTTTTTATAATTAGATTTAAAAACAATATATTTAAATATTTAAGTTTCCTCTAAGATTTTCAATTACTTATTTATTATAAAATAGCCATTTTATAATTTAAATTATTTTTAAATTTTGTATTATTATTTGTTAGAAAAGTTTAGTTGTTAGAATATGAAGACAAATCTAAAATATAATTACTAAAACGTAGGATTTTAATAATAATAATAATAATAATAATAACAAAATTCTTTTTTAAAGTTATTGGTTGGACCAATTTATTGAATGATAAAAATAAATTGCTATTTAAAATATGTATTTATCCCATACACATATATATTAATCTCATTAGTTACACTTCTATAAACTAAAGTAATTAAATGCATTTGATTTTAAAATATTTATTATTGTATCAAATAAAGTGCATATTTATTTTTGAAAGATGAGTAAAAATAAATGTTATCAAGAGGAACAAATTAAATGATGCATTATATACTCCCAATAGTTATAACGCGAGCATACAATAAAATAATAAAAAAATAATTAACTACAAAATTAATTTTTAAAATTTGATATATTATAACTATCATTAAATGTATAAATCAAACTTACCCTCAGCATTGGAGTTTTTGACAATAATTATTATAATACTTATTATAAGAGTAAAAATGTTAATACACTTAGTAGAACCCATTATTTCTGTGTCTTTCTGACAATTAAACTGAAATTTTATTAAAATTCTATTACAACCTTGAGTTGATATAGTACGGTACTGAAGAAAATATGGTCCCGAGTAAACAATAAACAAATAGCATAATACTATTTGCTAAGGTAAATAATAAATCAACTAAGATGCATGAATACTAAAAAAATTTTAAAAAAATTATCAATAAATTACATAGAAAATACTTTATTCAATTATTATTACACTAAATAAATCTGTACTGAGATGAAAAATTATTCAATTTCAATATTATTAACGTTTTTCATTTTACTGTTTCTTCTAGCAAGTTTTTTTAACTCAACTTACTTAATAACTAATTACATTTGGTGATATTATTATTTAAAGGCATAGGTTCTATAACCAATATGATCCAAATGTTGATTTATATTCATACGTGTTAATCCCGATTGTGGAAAACCATATCACACTTACCCGGTGATTATAAGAAATAAGCAAGATAAACTTCATTAAACTAAGGAACGCTGTGGTTTCTGGCTTACAAATATCTTGTATTCATAAAATCAACTCTTCTCATTATAAAAATAATGATTTAAAAGACTACATAGTTTTGAATAATATTGAGTTAGCATTCATTTTTTTTTAAATACATTTTTTTTTTTTTTTTGACCAACTTATAACATTTTATTAATTAATAACATTTAATTATTCTAAAACCTCAGTATAAACCACATCGATATACCCGTCGTTAATTTTTTTTTCAATCACTAAATATGTCTTGAAAGAACATTTTGGGTAGTATTGTTTATATTAGGAATTAATATTATTTGTTCTTTTGTTAACCATTTCATGAAATCTATTAATCTATACTTATATGTATAATGAAATAAATCGGAATTTATTGTTTTGACAATCATATGTTGATATTTTTTATACGTGTGTGAAGTTGGCCCCCCACCCAAACCTAAATGTTCCAAATTTTTGTGTATCCTTGTTATTTTAATTTGTAACTATTTGTAACCAACTTTTTAGAATTTGTAACCTCACCGTTTCCGAGTTATAGCGAGTTTCTCAATGGAGGGGCTAGCTTCACGTAGCCCCCCCCCCATATTGTCCAAATCACTTCAAACAAATTTTATTGTATTCCTATTTATTTGGAACTATTTAAAACCAACTTTTTATAATTTATAACCTCACTGTTTTCGAGTTATGACCACAATAAGGGTTGATTCCAAAATAAGGGGCCAGCCAAATGGAAACGAATCAAGTCAGTGAAAGCGTCAATCGGAATTTTTCCATTGCTAATGTCTAATAATTGTTTGATAAACACATCCGCCGATTCGTTATTTTGTAACGTTACTCGCATATTCATTTTTAACATGAGAATTTGCACGTATCTTTATAAATTCGATGGAATGATTGGCAACGTTTGACGGAAATCACTGTCCAGCAGAATCATCGTACCTTTAAAAGGGTCCTGATTATTGCGCAAATCTAAATCTTTCAATGTTCGATCGAGTGCATCCAATTTTCGTTTGTGTGCCATCGCACACTCATCTCAAATGATTATTTTACAATTCTGTAGTACTTTTGCAATTGCTGATTTTTTGGCAATGTTGCACATCGATTCATCTATCATTTGCAAATTCAGTGGTAGTTTGAGCGTCGAATGAAGCTGTTCGCCCTCTTTCTAACAATGTGGTAGCAATCCCAGATGAGGTGACAGCCAGCGGTATTTAACTTTGTGCGTGAATCAAAGCTTAAAAAATAACCAATAAAATTAAACATATTGAACCATAACTTTCTGAGAAGGGAATAAAAATAAAATTGTTAAATCTTAAAAATCTGCCTGAGGAATTGTCTGAAATATTATATGAATATATTTGTAATATTTCATTAAATGTAAACGTTGTGTTAAATTGTATTGATTTGTCTACTGATAAATTCAATACATGTGTTTATGGACAAATAAACAATGCAAGAAAACTTGTTAAAATAATTAAATAATCTTTTTCCACATATATTGTTGTTGTTGGATATGTAGCTCATATTTTAAATAATCACAATTAAAATTCAACTGATATTTTATCTTTTGATATTGAAGTCATTGTTGTAAAAATGTATTAGTATTTTTATGTTTATACAAATTGTGTCAATACATTAAGAATATTTGATGATTCTGTAGAAGTTGAGAATATAAATAAATTTTGTCATTTTCAAAAACAAGTTTTCTGAGTTTAATGTCAGAAATTGAAAAAATATTACAAATGTAAGAACAGTATAAAGAATATTTTGAATAAATAGAACTTCCAAAAATTTTAAATAAGTTCTTTGAAAACCCAATTGAAGAAGTTTAGTCATGGTTTGTTCACAATAATTCATCTTTATTTCATCAAGCATTTTTAAAAATATAAGGTAGTAAAATATGTGCAACTGAAGCTTCTTTAGAATATTTTTAACTTTTATATACCTTATCTCATTGAAAAGAGTAAAGTTAAAACATATTTGTTAAAACTTCAGAGTTTAAATTCAAATAAAGATTATTATGATCAATTCTATTAGAAGCTAAAAAGTTGTATGCTACTTGTATTGCTTATTTAAACAAGTGGTCTACAAATATGAATAATTTAAGATTATTTTATTAGAATTTTCTCCATTATCAAGTTACATGTTCTCCATTATCAAGTTACATTCAGGGGACCACTAACTAATGGTACGAGTATCCGAGTACCCAAGGCCCCGAGCTCTAAACTGAACTTATTTTGACTAGTTGATCCAGTTTAGTATAGGCATAGGGAATGTGGCGCGCCCATCGCCCAGCACACAGCATAGTGTACTGCAAAAGCCCCATACTGACTTTAAATAGTTGGTGCGGTCCGGTCCTCCTAGTTGGGGTTTTAGTGTAGGGTTAACACAACCCTGCCTAGTAAAACACCACGTTTTCAGGAACAACTAAATTTGTTTCGGGACAGAGTTTTTGAAAAATCGTCTGGAAAACGAAAAACGGCTTTCTCTTTTGGAACATGGAATGTACGCACATTGTATAAACCTGGAGCAGTTTACAACATAGAGAGTGAAATTGAAAATTATGGAGTTATGATAACAGCGTTACAAGAAATTAGATGGAGGGATACGGGAACGGTGAATATAAATGATACAACTATCTTCCATGGGAGTTGTACTGATCAACGCCAACTGAAAACGGATTTCGCGGTACACAAAATTATAGTCATAGTAATTAAAGAATTCAAAGATATTAACCCAAGAATAAGCGTATTAACAACAGAAGCATAATGGTTTGATATAAGCTGTATTAGTGTACATGCATTAACGGAGGATAAACCACAAGAAGATAAAGATACGTTCTACAAGGAACTAGAAAATACACTCAACTCGATACCCAGTAATAGGATATAGATCGTCCTAGGAGACTTAAATGCCAAAGTCCGAAAAGAAGTCATGTTTAGTTCAATTGCAGGGAATCACAGTCTGCACAGTGACACGAACGACAATGGACTTAAACTGATGGACCTGGCAGCTGGGAACGGTCTAGTAATAAATAGCACAATGTTTCCTCACAAAAGCATTCATAAGGGTACATGGAAGTCACCTGACGGAAGATACACTAATCAAATAGACCACATTCTAGTTAATTCAAGATTTTTTGTGATAAAAACGTCGAGAATAACTGGGTCGTGGGAGACGCAACCGGGAAAGTGCGTGGGAGCCGGGGGGCTTTGATATCCAGATTGTGTCGGAGGAGGGTCTTTAAAAGCGAAACGCCTGCTGGGTTGTTGTGTTTACAACCCCATGAGGTGTGCTTGGCGTTTAAATCGCCGGCTACGATGATGGGGACGTTGGAGGTGAAAAGAGGAATGATGCAGGATAATTTTCTGCTTCAGGTAGGGGGAGAGTAGAAAGAAATTACTCGAATAGGTGAGGGGGTGGTGTAGTTCTCGATACCTACAACTTCGTAGCCGATGTTGTCCGTGGAGACGGCGCGATGGCGCAGACCCCTACGAACAAAAACAGCCACTCCTCCGCCATTGGAGTCGGGATGGTCTCGTCGGTACGTTACGTAGTTTTGTAGGTAAAGACTTTTGTTGGAGTTAAGTCGTGTTTCGGTAATGCATGCTACGTCAATTTTCTTGTCGTCTAGTAGTTGTTGAAGTTCGGTCAGTTTGTTCAGAACGCCGTTCGCGTTCCAGTTTAAAATTAAGAGGTTATTGGGGGGGTTGTTTTGGTTCATTGTCGGTGTTGGAGTATGACCGTAGTGAGGGTCTGCGCGAATTGTGAGACTGCGGCTAGGATGGCGGCCTGAAGGGTATTGTCTGGGAGATTAGTAATGAGGGGGTGTGATTTGCAAACAGGTGGGTGGAGGTAGAGTGGTGGCTCTGGAGGTGGTCGCTCTTGCGTAAGAGACGTTTGAGCGGGTGGTACTCTTCTGAGTATTTCTGGGTGGTTGAGATGTGGGAGCCGGAACCGTTTTGGTTTGTGTTGTTAGAGCAGCTTTATTTTGGGTGATTGGGGCAGGTTTCTTTTTGGGTGCCTTAGTGCACCCGCGGTAGGTGGCGCGATGTTGCCCTTTACAATTCGTGCAGAAGGGGAGGCCATCTTTCTTGTCCTTGATTGGACAGGCGAGGGTGGCGTGGTTTTTGCCGCAGAAGGCGCAAACGAAAGAGGCATGGCAATAGTTCACCGTGTGGAAAAACTTTAGGCAGCGACGGCATTGCAAAATTTCGGTCGACTTCCGTTTGGCCTCGACTTTGACGCTCAAGCCGCCGATCGAGCTGATGTCAAAGATCGAACCTCCGGAGAGGAAGCGTCGAGGTGAACGGTGATGAGAGGCCAAACCCTATCTCCCTTTGACATGCAGTGAACTCGGCGAACTGCAGAGATCTTCGTGCGCAGCTCCTCGAGGATTTCCTTTTCGGTGATGTCGTCCTCGTTGCCACCACGAAAAACGACCACCAATTCGCGGTCTTGGGAGAGTTGGTGAGTGGAGTATTGTAACTCCTTCGCGTCGAGGTGTTTGATTATTTGGCGGAAACTTTCCACCGTTTCGGGGTAGACACTTACCCCGCTGGACGTATTAACGGCGCGCTGGATCAGGACGTCGTGCTCGGCGAAGGCCCTGCGGATTTTGGGCCAGTTGGTTGATTTGCCCAGTAAGATAGGCGGGGGGATTTCTCCTTTTTGACAGAGGCCATGGAATCGTCGCTATCCGAATCAGCTGAGGAGTCGCTGAAGATGTTCGGCGACTGAGTGTGGATTTCTTTCGGTGACTGGGTACGAGACCGCTGAGAGGTCGACGAGTCATCGTCGTCCATCCGGCTGTCGGAATCGATAGAGGGGTGGTGGAAGAGATTTTGCGCCTCTTCTTTTTGTGGCGACCGGAGGATTTCACCGAATTTTCGGAGGGGGTGGTGTCGCAGTCGAGGTGTACCCCGACAGAATTGGCCACCTTGGTCTTTAAGAATTCAACCTTGGCCTTGAAACATGGTGTTTTAAATACGACCCTTCCACAAAACGTCAAACTGCGGAATGGCGAGGTCCGGACGAAGGGCGACCAGTCAAAGTTCGCGCAACAAAGTCAAAAGTGAAGACTATGTTGATATCTTTTTTCGATTCCAGCGGCATTATTCACAGCGAATTCGTCCCTCCTGGACAAACTGTAAACGCAATATTTTACCAAAGTGTTCTCGATCGACTTTTGAAACGAATACGGCGCATTCGCCCAAATTTGTACCATACGAACGATTGGTATCTGCTGCAATGACAACGCTCCAGCACATTCTTCGATATTGATAACACAATTTTTGGCTAAAAAATCGGTTACTGTAATCAACCACCCACCGTACTCGCCAGATCTATCTCCTGCCGACTATTTTCTATTTCCTAAACTGAAAACTTTTATGAAAGGAGAGCATTTTGATGATGTGGAGACCATCCAACAAAATGTTACAAGAGTATTGAGAAGCATTCCAGAAAACGATTTCTCCAGAGCTTTCCAGCGACTGTATGAGCGTCAAACTATTTGTATAGAAAGGGGAGGGGACTATGTTGAAAACTAAATAAAATTGTTTACCATAACTTGTTTGTTGTTTTGTATTAAAAATTAGTCCCGGAACTTTTTGAATAGACTGTGTATATTCCACCCAGCTCCAATCTTTCATATACAATCCTGGATCGCATATTTATTGTCTGTCCTCCAACTTCCTGCTTGCTGGGGATTTTAATGGTCATCATCCTGCATAGAGTCCAGCTCAGTCTTCTGCTAGAGGTGTTCTTTTACATAATTCTATCGTTTCGCATGGTTTTTCTATTCTTAATGACGGTTTTCCTTCACGTATAAACCGTCCACCTCATAATTATACTACCCCCGACATTACAATTTGTTCTCCTACCAATTCTATGTCTATGAGTTGGAGAACTACTTCCGATCCTTTTGGTAGCGATCATCTCCCTATCCTTATTTCTTGTTCTCTCCCTTCCTCTCCAGTTCTTCCGCCTCATCCTCCAGCCTCAATATCTTCTGATTTTAATCTAAATAAAGCTAACTGGTCGTTATTTTCTTCCTTCATATCTGATAGGTTATCCTTGGTCCCGGTTAATTCTAATCCTATTACCGAATTCAAATGGTTCTCTGATCTAGTGTTTCAGGCTGCTTCCTTTGCCATTCCCCGCAAAGGTGTTTTGCATGGTTCTGGGAAAAATTTTCCTTCTTCTCCCGTGTGTTGGAACTCCAATTGTACCTCCGCAGTTAAAGCCCGTTCCAATGCATTTCGCGCTTTCCGGTTAAGTTTCATTCTATGGCTGATTTTCTAGTTTACCAGAAAGTGTGCGCTTCCACGCGTATCATTCTGAGGTCTGCTAAGAGACATTCCTGGCAGTCCTTTTGTTCTTCAGTAAATCCGTCTGTTTCAATTTCTTCTTTTTGGTCTGTAACCAAACGTTTTAAAAATTCCCGCCTTTCTGTTCCCAAGGATAAATTTCCCATTAATGACGACTGGTTCCCCAATTTTTGTTTGAAGGTTGCACCTAGTTATGTACTATCCCTCGCAGAATCTATTCCCGATGTTATCGCTTTTGATCCAGCCCATTCCCATATTCTCTCCGATTCCTTTACGTTAGTCGAGTTATCCGCTATCAATCATCGTTCTTCGGTGGCCGCCGGTCCCGATTTTATTTCACCTTTATTTCTTAAACATCGACCTCAATATGCTTATCCAATTCTTTTAAACATCCTAAATCGTTTATGGTCTAATAATCTTATTCCTCCTTCTTGGAACGTGTTTAAGGTTTTTCCAATTCCTAAGCCTAATGATGAGGGTTTCCATCCTATTTCTCTTTCCTCGGTTTTTTGTAAGGTTGTTGAATCTATTTTAAAAAATCGTTTAGACTGGTGGATAGAATCTAATCATATCTTTCCCAACAATATGTTCGGTTTTCGTCGTGGTCTTGGTACCATGGATTGCCTGGCGCTTTTTTCGAGTCATATTTATCCTACCTTTTGTAGGTGGCAACTTATGGCTTCAGCATTTCTTGATATTAAGAGCGCATATGACTCCATTCATATACCTACTCTTGTCCGTTGTTTAACTACTTTGAATATCCCTCCTCTATTTTGTAATTTTGTTTCTCGGCTTTTCCATCATCGCAAATTTATTTTCAGCTCCCCTTTTGGTGATTCTTTACACCGGGTTAGTCATTTGGGTCTACCTCAGGGTAGCGCTCTAAGTCCCATCCTTTTCAACATTTATTTTCTTTCCATCATAAATTCTTTATCTTCTAAAAGCTTCCATGCACTAGCATACGCCGACGATCTCACAATTTTCTCAGTTCACAAAGATTTAGGTCGGGCTATTGACGATCTTAATTCCGCTCTTCTATATCTCTCCACGGTGCTTCGTGATTGTTTTTTCACGGCAGCTCCCGAAAAATCGAAAGCTATTATTTTCACTAGGCGTCGGGTACCGTTGGTTTCACCTCCTGCTCACATGGAACACCTTAATATTTCTTTTGTTTCTACGATCACCTACTTAGGCCTTACTATGGATTCCAAACTTCGCTGGGGACCGCATTTCCAGTATCTTCTTTCTTACACCTCAAGGCGGGCCAATATTTTCCGGTCATTATGCGGTTCAGATTGGGGTGGCCTCTTCTTTCCTTTTAGTTTATAAGTCTATCGTTAGAGCCAGGCTTGACTATGGTTCTTTCTTATTTGGTTCTGCTTGTACATCTATGCGCTCCAAACTTAATTCATACCAGGATATGTGTTTACGTTCTATTATTGGTGCGCTTCGCAGCGCTCCTTCTCCTGTTCTTGAAGTTGAACTGTACGTTCCTCCTTTGGATGTTCGGACTCGCTGGTTGGGCAATAAATTTATTCTTAAAAAACTGTCTTCTTCCTTTCATCATGATTCTATTCCTACACTTTATTTATCGATTTTCCGCGTATGGCGTTACTCTAGCAAATTTACCCCATTATGAGCTATTATTATTAATTCTCTTCGTTCTTTTATCCCTTTAATTTTTTCTTCATATAGCCACTTGCCTCTGTATGACACTCCTTTTGAAGCCTTAGTTTTAGATATTTCTCCAGTTATCTTCCCCTCATTCTTGGGTTATCCCATTTCCCTTATTCGTTCTTTTCCTCCATCCACGGTTAATACTATATTTAATGATTTTGTTTTTTCCCATTATCCTAATTCCTGCTTAATTTTCACTAACGGATCTGTTTCTAAAACTTCTGCTGGGTATTCTTTTTTTATACCTAGCTTTTCCATCAGGTTTTCTAATAATGTTGCCCTTTCTGCCTCTTCTTTCACAACCGAATGCCTTGCAATTCTGGAGGCCCTCCTTATCATTAATACTTTAGTTTGCCATAATCGTAATTTTGTTATCTGTTCTGATTTTCAATCGTGCCTTATGGCGTTAAATTCTTCTCCATTTGTGTCTGCTTCCTCCCATCTTATTCTGCACATTCGCTCAATCCTTTTCTCACTCTCCCGTGATGGGTATACTATTAATTTGTTATGGGTCCCTAGCCATGCGGGTATCATAGGCAATGAAACCGCTGATTTTCTCACCACATCGTGCCCTTGTTATATTCCCTCGCCTATTAAACATCCTTACTCCGATTTTTCCCCAGCCCTCAAAACTTTCGCCTTAATGTCATGGACTGCTTTTTGGCTGAACCTACCACCCTCCTTTGCCGCTTCCTTTCGTAGTGTTTGCCCCTCTATCCTACCCTTCACCTGGTTCCACAATATCCCCATTTCTCGTAAATCAATTGTTTCCTTCTCCCGTCTACGTTTTGGGCATAATCGTCTCCCAGCCCACTCCTTCAATTTATCCCTAAATGATTCTCCTTTTTGTACCCTGCACGATGGATCCTTTATCTGTAATTCCACTCATCTCCTCTTTGATTGTCCTGTCCTATCTCATAAACGTTGTATTCTTGAAAATTTATTTACTTCTTAAAACATTTCTTTTTCATTTCCTTATATATTCCAAACCTCAAACGCTTTCCTGATCCTTTCCGTTTTAAATTTTGTCTTTTCCGTAAGATTTTTCACTTTAATCTATATTTTTTTTTAAATTTTTTTTCTCTTTTCTTTTCCTTGTTTTATTTTGTATTTTGCATTTATTTAATTGTTATTTTATTATTATTTAATGGTTGAGATAAATATTTTTTTTATAATGTCTCTAATAAAAAAAAAAAATATAATTACTGTATTCTATTGGATTTCTGAGTTACTACTATTTGTGTGGCCAAATAAACATGTGTATGGTTTATCTGTCTATTATATAATCAATGGTATGACGTACAAAACTCAATAAGATTTGCATTATATTTTACATTTTGACGGTACTTTACCCAGTATTACGTAGCGTTATTCACCATAACGATTATACAAATGGTTTTATGTAAATATAAATGTCAATTAGCTGTGCACTTTGTAATGTCTGCATGCTTATTTTTCGGCGTATGGCTGTTTTTTTTATTTTAATCATCTGGTGTGGGATAATATATAAAAAGTTAGTAATTAGGTAGAATTGATATAATGCATAATTCAAGTTTTCATTGATTATTATTTACTTTAATTAATATAACAGGAAAATCAACAACAAACTATTAAATTTATTATTCAAATTTATTATTTAAGAACAAGTTGTATATATTATTCGAACATATTCTATGTTAATATAATGTTTAAATAATTCAATAATAAATTATTTTCTAGTGAATACATAAAACAATTATCAACTCAAAAATAATAATAAAATGGAGATGACGTTGATAGCGTAGACTATCATCTTTTTTCCCCTAAATAGTCAATATTATTCTATATCTTAAAACTCTCTAGTCGGTACATTTTAAAATTTAAAAATGGATAATAATAATTTTAGTATATTACATTTGCTAAAGTAATTATTACACTGTAAATAATACAGGTAAATAAATTATACAGTTATACACAATGATTTAGTGAAAATGAAAAATTAATAACCAGTTTAAAATATAATATTTAATTATTTATATTTAATAAAGAATTTATATAAATTTAAAGTGAAACAAAGTAAAATTAATTATAACTAAATAGCTGAGATGCAAAAAAAATTATTTTATATTCATAAAACAAATATCAATCTCTTATATACGTAACATACAATAATATATATTTTAAAATTTTTATTTTAAATAAGAAACCTTTGTTTTTTCTTCTATAGATGGTAAATTGTTTATCGACGTATTTTTTATTTGACAAATTTAGAATATTCATCTTTACATGCTGATTAAATACATAATATTATTTTATTATTTTAATTTAAAATTATAATATTAGCTATATACAAAATACAAATAAGTAAAATGCAATACATTTTAAATTGCTTCTTTTGTCTAGGTTAGATATTCTCAACCGGGGTGCCAAGAACTTCAATTAAAGATGACGCGAAATTATTGAAAATATAAAGCATTCATACATAGCTTTTTTCAACAACAAATGTAGGTTTGGTTATAACATATAACTATTTAAAATCAACGATATCAGAAGAGACTATAGAATGTAGGATGCCCTACGTGCGTGAAGTTGGCACCACCACTTTACGCTATCAACGTCAATCCTTCACAGACATTTTGCAAATAATTTGCTAATGTTTGCTAAGTCATTTTTAGAATTTGCAAATCTTCCAGTTTGTAGATAAAAATGTTTTTCTACTTACGGTGCTAACTTCCGCCAGCACCACCACTTAGGCTATCAACGTATTATTATAATATGTGCTATATTATACACTATTACATATTTTATATTTATACATATACATTTTTGTCTAAATATAAAATGTAAAATTCTTGGATAAAATTATATTGGGAGACAGAAATCCATTGGATTATAATACTATAATCTAAAAATTCAGAAATTCATATTTTAATTAAATTATTTAAATTTAAAAATAATTATATTAATAAAAAATACGATTTAAAGGAAATCAATGTATAAATAATAATAAATATTCACTTAAATTTATATAAATAAAATAATTTATGTTATAATATAAATTTCCATATTGAGTGTATAAATATAAATACAAACTGTACAATAATATTAAAATTATTAATAAAAAATATTAATAATAATTATTATTATTATATTATTATTAATAAAAAAGTTATTTTATTGTTTTTATTCTATTACGTATCCTTATCGGTGTTCAACAGGCGAAAAACATAATATTGTATATTTGTACATCAATTAAATTTTCAAATCGGTTCTGTCACGAACTTGCTATTACTATTATTATTAAATTTCAGAACTAAAGTAATTAAATGTAAGTAAAATGAATAAAATGAAATAAAAATTATTTCATGACACATGATTTAAATATATATTGGCACAAAAAACAACAATTATCAAAATCTTATTAGCTTATTATTACTGTATAAAAAAGCAAAAGCTTTTTAGCTTATTATTACTGTATAAAATACAAACACTTTATTTTTATTTCACTTAATAAACATAAAAACACTTATGGTTAAATAAATTACTAATTATATTAATGCAACTAGTTAGAAACAATTAATTCAATCTCCTAATATTATTTTATCCAATAATTTTACATTTTATATTTAGACACAAAATGTATATGTATAAATATAAAATGTGTAATAGTGTATAATATAGGACATATAATAATAAGTTGATAGCGTTAAGTGGTGGTGCTAGTGTAAAGTTAGCACGGCAAGTAGAAAAAACATTTTTATCTGCAAACTGGAAGGCTTGCAAATTCTAAAAATGACTTAGCAAATATTAGCAAATTATTTGCAAAATGTCTATGAAGGTTTGACGTTAATAGCGTAAAGTGGTGATGCCAACTTCACGCACGTGGATGCCCTGGGATTTTTATAAAATACCCAAGAATGTAGTAGACAAAAAATTGTTGAGAAATACTGGTCTAGATATTAAATACAAAAAAAACATTCATACAACATATACATAAACCAAACCACAATAAATATTACTACTTGTTTCGATAACTGATGAAACTCAATAATTTTACGTTTAAAATAAGTAACCACAGTGTTATTTATTATATCCTTATTATGTATCTAATTTTCACCTCAAATTATATGAATACGTCATAATAAGGTTGTTATAATATAAGATTTTATTTATTTAAAAGTTTTGGTTTCTATTATAATATTTTATATTAAATGGTTAGACGGATGAGTGGAATAACGAGAGAAGATAGAATTCTTATTCTAGAAATGAATATGTATGAGGAAGTATATGAGTAGCGTCGATCGTGGATAAGATGAGAGAAAATTAGATTAGATGGATTGGTCATGTTATGAAGAGAGAAAATTCAAAAATTGTAAAAACGGTTATGGAAATGAACGTTGAAGGAAGAAAAGGATAAGAAAGACAGAAGAAGAGGTGGTTGGATGCGATTGAGTGTGATATGAGGACTGCTGATGTGTGCGTAAGTGAGGTGGAAGATCATGTCAAATGGAGATTCAGGACCCAGATGACCGACCCTAAATAGCTGGGATAAAGGCGAGGGAAAAGAAGAAGTAGAATATTTAACATTAAACAAAATAATTAGGAGTTCGTCTCAAATCAATTATGTAATAATACCTAAAAATTACCTGAAGTGAATAATTTCTTTTCTATAGAAACGAATAATTTCAATACCCTCGTACATATATATGTATATATATATTTTTTCTTTTTTTAATGATACTTTGTATTTTTGTATATAAAAATATACATTTAAAAATAAATATAAATAAAATGTTATTTATATCAACAATTAAATAACAAAAACAAAAACATATCTCTAAACTCAAATATTAAAATATTTCAATAAACGCTTAATTATAACCTAAACAACACTGACACATACTTAATATTTTTAATTAGTTTCCTCAATGAAAACGAATATTTTATTCATATAAAAAAAATAAAAATAAATAAATTTACATGGATTGTATTATGGAGTAATACTAGATTTTGATCGCAGCGAAGAATTTATAGATATAACAGTTTTAAATCAAGTACTATGTATTATATTTAATCAACATGGGAAAATCAACTAATTTTTTAACTTATTAAGTAAATTAAATAAAAAATACGCAAAAATAAAATTCATATAATATAGTTGAACTGATTTTATTTGCAAATATTTAAAAAAAAAATATTTGAATAGATTTAAAATTATAATTGTCAAATTAGGAATATAAATATAGAATAACAACTCCTGTAGTTATTTTATGATCTAATATTGTTTATTTTAACTAACCAAAACTGCAAATTTTATAAATAAATAAACTAAAAAAGAATATGTATCTGGTTTTTTTCTTTTGTTAAGCTTTGTAACATAATATTATTTACAATATTCTAATTAAAAATATTTGAAAAAGCTATTGTATTTGAATCAGTGTCGGCCTGGCATACCAAAGACTCTTGGATCTTTTTTTTAAGGGTCCCCTGTCCCATGGTTTAATATGAAGTTAAAAAATACATATCAATATAAAACAATTTATTATACAGAGTGTCCTAGATTTATTTTACAAATGTATTTACTTTTGTTCTATTCATTATTTTTCATTTTTTTTTTTTAATAAATACTTAAATATAGTGCTACAACATAAACGTTATTAAATATTTTTTTAATTTTTGGATCTCAATATTTAATATTTTAAATTTTAGTCTAATGTTTTATAGAAAAATCAAAATATTTATTTTGTAAATCTAATTTTTTTGATAATTGTTGGTGTTTATTTTTCTAATAATTGTTAATTCGTTGATTTCGAACAATTTTTTCACGTTTGTGAAAATTTGTATGAAATTGTATGTTTAATTTATAATAACCATCACATCTCTTATCTTAGCCCATGCTCGTCATATAATTTTGAGGTAAACACACAATTTTATATAAATTTTCTCAAACTTAAAACAATTGTAAAAAATCAACGGGTTAATTAGTTAGAACTAATTAATTTATTAGAACTGTAAGCACCAAACAAAAAACATTTATGGTATTTATTATAGTATTTATTTATTTTTTAAAAAAGTGAAAAATAATGAATAGAACAAAAGTCATTGCATTCGTCAAATAGATCCGGGGCACTTATATAATTTCAAACTTTGACCAGTTACTTATTAAAGTTTTAGCCATATACTTTGTGGGTTAAAACTTTCATCTATTAAGTTTAAAAGACCAATTCCACTCGAATCAAAACAAACGACTAGACTTAGTAATCGTTCTTGCACAACACCATTAATATATAACGGATAAATATTGCTAATTGGTCCATAACACTTACATTCTGGATACTATCAATCATTATACTAAATTTATGACATTCTTTAATTTCTTTAACAATGAAACTTTGAATAACAGATCCAATTGGTACTATAATTTTATCATTTATAAAATGCTTAGACATAAAGTTTAACTATGGTTAATGGTAAACCATTACCACGACCTTTTTTTGCTTTGACCTTTTTCACTAAGAGTAACTGAGTTTTGTACATGTTGATTTAAAATTACATCATACTTAGCTATTAACGTTACTAGTTTTAAAAAATGTCCAAGATTTTTCTCATTAATTTTTAGATAATAAGCTGCTTCTTGTTTACCTTGATAGGGGATACCTTGGTGACCAATAAAAATAACTATGTCTATTAAACGTTTAAGTACTGTTTTACGATTTTTTACTTATTGTGTCTTTTTTAACATAACATCATGATTTATGATACACCCAATATCTTTATTTAATTGAAAACGAATTGCTATGCATGAAGAATTTTGATGGTATATTGAGTTCTCATGTCTTTCAATATCATGGTATAAATAATAAACGGCTTTTTTGTTGTTTTATGTCGATTTATTACCAGTTTAATATTATATTATATCTACATTATATTTATATTATAAACTTTGATTCTTTTTCTCCGTGTTTTACTGCTACAGCATAGACCATACAATTAAAACAATTCAAACAGTTAATTTTTAAACAGTAGGATATTTATTTTTTCTTAACCACTTCACCAGTTGATATTTGCTTATGATAAATTCTTTTAAAATTATTATTACATTTTCCAGTTGTTAGAATAGGTTGTATTGGATGCTTGAAGAAAAAATTGTTTCTAATAGAAATTAAATCCTGACTTGAAGGACGAATAAAATTAACTGTGCCAGAAATTTGATACGCATTAGTTTCTTCAGCATCACCTACAATTTTTTAGCTTCATTCACATTTAGACCAGAAACAGTATCTAAAAAAACACGAATAAAAAATGTTAATAAATTGATTCGAAAATTTGTGTATAAAGTTAGGCTTATACAGGGTGGAGCAGTAAAACAGCCGATTTTCAAAGATAAATTATAAAATAAAAAAATGAATAAAAATGAATTATTATTTATTATAATGAAGTACATAACTTGCCATTTATTTTTTAAATATGATGTTCTCAAGATGATGGCCATCTCTTTTCAAGCACTCTTCTAGCCTACTTCGTATATTTTCCACTACACGGTGTATCACTTCCAAAGGTGTAATGACGTTTTTTCTTTAATTTTTTTTTTTAGTTCATCAATATTTCGAGGTTTCTGTGCATAGATTTTACTTTTTAAATACCCCTACAAATATAAGTCACCTACTGATAATTCAGGTGATCGAGGTGGCCAATGAATATCACCATTTTTGGAAGTAATGCGATTTCCAAAATATTGTTGAATAGCATTTATTGATACTCGGGCCGTATAAGATGTCGCGCCATCTTGTTGGAACTAAAAGTTATCATTTTAACGAAACTTTATTAGTTCACCCATCAAAAAATTATTGAACATATTGATATAACGATTTGAATTCACTTTAATTTATTGCCCGTCCATTTTCGTCCTCATGAAAATACGGGCCAATGAAGCCATAATGTGAAATTGCACACCATACAGTTACTCGATCGCTGTATAAAGGTCGTTGATGAAGTTGGCGAGGATTTCCTTTAGATCAATATCGACAATTTTGCTTATTCACAAAATCATAAAGATGGAAATGTGCTTCATCAGACATCCAAAGTTTTTTAATAAAGTTTTCGTTCTCATCCATCCGGGTTAGCATTTCTTGACATAAAATTGTGCGGCTATAGAGATCTGCAAGTTTTAATTCTTGAGCCACCTACACCGTATATCAGGCGCGGATCCAGAACTTATTTACGGGGGGGGGGGGGCATATTAATCAAAACAACTTTAATCCTCATTTTGTCGCATTGAGTAATGAAATATTTTCCAAAACGTTTTCTTGCAAATCGTTTGCGATACACGGAAATAAAACAATAAAATCTGTCTTTATATCTTTATCAAATGTCAAATCGCGTGGCGGTTGCGGCTGCTATCGGAACAATTTATTGTCCTCTACGGAGATGTTCGAGATATTTAAGAGCCATACTGTAGGTATATTATATTATGTGTAACCCATCAATTTTTAAGGTTCACGTATCGTTCAATAATTAAACTGCAATACATATATGAAAACAATTATATATACTTTGATAAAAAGAGGTATTTATCTTTATCGGTTATCAAAAACATTAAAACCGAAAATCTCATAGCTACAACTTCATTTTAAATTGTCTTTCTATAGTATCATAGATAAGAGTTAGAATTATAAAACGATACTAATGAAAAAATTTAACAAGAGTCTACAAGGGGGGGGGCCATCGCCCCTTGCCCCCCCCCCTTGGATCCGCGCCTGCCGTATAGAGGTGAAAGTTTAAGTCGCTGTGTAAAATCCGACGTAGACTTCTGCTGGATAAATTTAGCGATAACGCATATTTTCGTGTAGAACGTCTTGGACTCTTCGTGAGAGCGGTCCTGACAGCAGCGACGTTTTCAGGTGTGTGAATGGTTTTTTTTTTTCGTACAGGCTTCTTTTTTAATGCTGAACCTGTTTCTTCAAAGTTGGTTATCTATATTTTAATAACCTTAACCGATGATACCGAATCATGGCGTTTATGATTAAAATGAAGACGAAATGAACGTTGTGCAGCTACGTAACTGTCATTATTTTTGTAAAACGATTTTATCACATAAACATGTTGTTCACCATTCCACTGTTCCATGTTTACTAAATGGCATTTTGTCTTTGAACTAATAATATTTAGTGAAAATTCTTATCTTAATTACTACTGAGAAAATCTATTTTTAAAATCGGCCGTTTTAGTGTCCTATCCTGCAAATTAGCAGTTTTTTCACAATTTCTGTTTAACTTTCTTTCTACAATAGTTTTAATCATAAACAACATGAACAAATTATAATTTCAATACATTTTATTTACCATTGTCTTCATTAAAATCATTGTCATTCATATTTATCAATACTAGTATGTCATCAGTTTCAGTATCTTTTAACAGAGGTAATAAAAATGTATGTATTATAGTTATATTTTTTAATTTTCAAATAAATAATATACCACTTTTTTTTATTAATATCATCATCAGCTGTTACTGAAATCCGTTCTTTAGTAATAATTAATAACAACACATATATCTGTGTGTACTTACTTGTTTTATTTATCGCAAGTCGGTGTTGTAGCGTCAGAAAACATAATTTTGTTTGATAGGGTGATAACTGAATGACAAGTAGTTCATTTTTCTTTTTTCCCCTTTTTTGCGGCACCCGATTTATAAACACGCTTACAATTCATAATTAATATCGATAATTAAATAGTTAACTAGTGAGTAATTAAAGTCAATAAATTACATTTCACATTCACACATCATTAAAACCATATTTAAAAACAAATTATAGGTATATGCAATAATGCAATGCAAACATATTATGAATAGCGAATCGGAAGGTGAATACATTTTTAACTATGGTAGTAATTGCAGATGATGCAGATTTGAACATGGTTTTTAAAGTGGTCTAAAGTTGAAACAGCGATTTGATTGAACAGTTTTATTAATTGGGTTTTCAATTTATTTCCGATTTCTGCGGTTGTTTCGTCACTATCGGAAGGCTAACAAACGGTTTACCGTGCTCGCCATAGCGAATACTAATGCAATAATGCATACGGATGCTATGATCTATGTGTTTATGTATGTTTTGTATATGCTATTATTGATAACATCTAATATTAAAATTGTGTAATAATTCGAGTATAAAGGAAAGACTTCAAAAGGGGTGAAGACATAAACTTAAAAAATATTGTTATAAAAAAAATATATAGAACCCCGGCGTATTCGCGGCCTAGCATCCATGGTCAGTCCGACCCTGATTCCAATACTCATATTTCTGTATATTACACCAATATATTTATCAAATACAAATTTAGCAATCTTAACATTTATTCCACATCTTGTAGACACAAATTGAAAATAGGCTCAGAATAAATGTAATATTCAAAACAAAGCTGTCGATTAAAAATTACCTATATTGTAGATAATATTAGCTATACAAAAGAATACCATACTATGAAGTACGAAATTATGGTATTTATATTATAATCTTGTAGAAAATTAAAATATTATAATAAATAATTTCCAGTGTCTTAGAGGGTAGTAGTAAGTTTTAATCAGATCGCTGGAGTATTTGTTTGAGTAGTTATAAAATAATGTAACTTTATTTTTATTCTCTTATAATGAACAAGTTAACTCTTTTTTCGATAAATCAAATTTATTTCATAGAAAAATAAAAAATTATAATTAAAAATAAAATTTATGACGTAAATTATTTTTTAAAAAAAGTAACTTGAAAAAATTTAAAATTTAAATGACCCATTGAGGAACATAAAAAAAAATAAATTCCTAAATATATTATGTTGTGTTATTCCTTCTTCTAATAATCCATAACTGAAAAATTTGTAAATAAATGGAGTAATAAATGCAATGTATCTAGTATTTTTCTTTAATGGTATTTATTATGTTACAATGCTTGAATTAAGAATCTTTATAAAGAAATATGTTTTAAATGCTCATATTTTTGTAGTTTACACCAATATTCTAATACACAAAATGAAGCCACTCTTTTCATATATTCAACATCTTGTAGACTCAAAATTGATATAGAGGCAGACTATATGCAAAATTATAATTAAAGCTTTTGCTTTTAATTTACCATTTTGGTGGGTTCTCTTAGCTATATAAAGGAATAATATATTATGAAGTGCAATATTCTAGTATACGTATTATAATTTAGTTGAAAATATTAAGATGAAATTCAATAAATTTCAGCTTATTCAAGTGTGGTTTTAGATTTTAATTCTCCAAGATTGAACAAGTAAATAACAAGTTTTTTTAACCAGTTAAGATGAATCGGTATAAAAATGTATGTTTTATGTATATATTAAAATGTATAATGTTGTCTATTATTTTTTTAAAGATCCACTGAGAAATATAAAAATACGATAATAACTGTAAATATATTCTTATAAATTATTCTTTATTTTAACAATCCATAACAGAAAAATGTATAAATAAATGAAGCAAAGAAACAAATGTATTTGTTTTCGAAATTTTTTTGAAGTTATTCAATCAGTGTCGTTTTTAAGGGTATGGCGAACTATGCCTACGCAAGAAGCACAAATTCCAAAGGGTCGCAAAATTATTCTTTAAAAGTGGTATTTTATTTATTCTACCATCAAAACGAAATTATTACATTATACTTCTTTAAATGTGTATGATTTTGTCTAACTATACACTCTACGTTTGAATTTAATGAAAAAATTATGAAAATAGCATAAGGGAATTCCATATTGTTCCGTTAATTGTTGTTATCAATATGTACGTCTATGTCCTAACTGTATTTTGTGTATTTTAAGTATTTTGTGCATGCAAATAAAACAAATTGTGATTAAGTTCAGACATGTCCTAATTAATAAAAATGATAGTGTTTTTTTATGTTAATATTCCAAGGCATACAATTTTAACTAATGTTTTAACTGATAATTTAGAGTTATTAAAATAAATTTGTATTAATTTAAAAAATGAAATGAATGTTTGTTTAAAAAAAAAAAAGAAGTAACTTAACCAATTTTAAAATTGCAATATTCAGTTGAGGAAAATGCAAAATATGAAAAAACTCCTGTTGTTATATAACTATGTTTTATTCTTTATTGGAAGAACCCAAAACAGATAAATTTATAAAAGTATGAAGCAAAAAAATCAAAAAAATATGTTTTTATTTAAAATTATTTAACATAATGTTAATTTCAATGTTTTAATTCGGAGTATTTGTTTTTTATTATTCTATTCAAACGCTTATATGTTTACGCTTGTAGTTTACACCATTATTCCTATCAACCACAAAATGAAGCCACTCAAAACCTATGATCTACATTTCGTAGACACAAAATTGAAAATAGGCTCAGTTTAGTTGTAATATTCAAAATATTGTTGACGATTAAAATTTACTTGTATTGTAGTAGTTGAGAACTATACAATGAAATGAAATATTATGATGTGCAATGTTCAGGTATACATATTATAAATATTATGATGTGCAATATTCAGGTATACATATAGGTATCCTATTGAAAAGTTTAATATGAAATGAAACAATTATCAGCTTAATACAGCGTGGTATTAAATTTTAATAGAATAATAGTAGGTATTGATTTTAGTTAGAAAAAAATGTAAATTATTTTAATTTCCAAGAATAATTAAATTTTTTTTTTGTGTTAATAATCGAATTGAGTTTATAAAAAAATATATTTAATTAAATTTAACATTAATATGTAAAATGTAAACTATTTTTAAGATAAAGTAATTTGACAAAATTTAATGTTGCAAAGATTTCGTTAAATGTCTAAATTTAAAATACGAACGCGTTTAGTTAAATATGATGAGTTTTTCTTCATTTTGACATTCCAAATCAAAATATTTTAACATATTTTTTAACAGAGACAGTAGATTTATTAAAATACTTCTAAATTTATTTATAAATGAAATATGTTTGTAATATTTAAAACACTAAATTAACCAAATTTAAAATTGCAATCTATCAATACGGAATATTAATAATTTATAAGAACTCCTGTAGATGTGATGTGTTACATAACGATTTATTATTCTTTAATTTTACAATACTATTTTAAAAATTTTAAAAAGGATTGAAACAAAAATAAATATATCTTGTAATTTTTATAATTAATTAAACATAATATTAGTTGCAATGTGCTAATGATGATTATTTGTTAAACATTATTTTATATAAAAGCTTATATTTTTGTAATTTATATCATTATTTTATTAAACACAAAATAAAGTCACTCATAATATATATTTTACATTTCGTAGATACAAATTGAAAGAAGGTTCAGAATAAATGTAAAATTAAAAACAAAGCTGTCGATTAAAAATTACTTTTCTTGTAAATAATTTTAGCTATACAATGATATACCATACTATGAAGTGCATTTTTTTGGTATATATATTATAATTTTGTTGAAAATTAAGTTATTATATTAAATATTTTCCAGCGTATTAATGTGTGGTATTAGGTATTAATCAAAATGCATAACGTAATGGTTTTAGTAGCAATGAATAAATGTAATTTTAGTATTTTTCTCTGATAATGAACGAGTTACACCCATGTCCTAATGCACAAAATCCACTCTTATCATATGCTCAACATCTTGTAAACACAAAATTGAAATAGAGTCAGACTAAATGCAAAATTATAATCAAAGTTTATGCTTTAAATTTACTATTCTCGTAGACACTTTTAGCTATACAAAGCAATAATAAATATTGAAGTGCAATATTCTAGTTTACACATTATAATTTGGTTGAAAATATTAAAATGAAATTACATAGTTTTTAGCGTATTACTCTGTAGTAATTAGGTTTTAGTCGAATCGCAGGTTGTATTAGTTTTAGTAATTATAAAATAATTTTTTTAATTTAATTTTTTTTATATTTTCCACGAATAATGAAGCTAACTCATTTTTCAACAAATCACGTCAAATAATAAAAAAATATTTTTTAAATTAAAAATAATGTATATGTTGTGAACTATTTTTTTTATAAAAATTTAACCAGACCAATTTTAAATTTGCTATGTTTTCATTAGAAATATTAATTTATATAGTGAATTCATTTGGGTAAAATATGGTGTTTAATTTATATTTTTACAATCGAAAACCGAAAAGTTTAACATATCTTTTTAACTGGGACAGTAGAGTTAATAAAATGTGGACAAATTAAGTTGAAGAAGAGATTATTTGATATATTTAAAAAAAAATATGTTAACCAAATTAAAAACTTCAATGAACCAATAAAGAATATTAATAAATGATATGAACTCCAGTAGTAAACAAATGATATATAATTCTTTATTTTAACATTCCAAAACAGATAACTTTGTAAAGGAATGAAAAAAGAAGAAATATGTGTTTTATTTAAAAAAAAATTATCATCATATTAATGTGCAATGTTCTAATTTTTAGTATTTGACAAACCTAATTGTATTTAAATGCTTAAATTATTGTAATGAAGCCAATCTTATTATATGTTTAATATCTTGTAGACACAAATTTAATATAATCTCATACAATTTAAATATAAAAAATATACTTTAAGTTAAAATCATTATGTACGATAAAAAATATTTTTTTAAACTTGAAATTTAAAATTTTAATAGTCCAATGAGGAATATAAAAATAAAATTTAAACCCTTTTAGATATATTATGATGTATTATTCTTTATTTTAAATATCAAAAGCTAAAAAATTATCAATAGATGAAGTAAGAAAGGGCATATATATATGGTTTTATTTTTTAATGTTATTTTTTACAATGATAGATATAATTCGTCAAATAAGAATATGCGTAAAAAATTATTTAACAAAAGTATATATGTTTGTAGGTTATACCAATACCGTTACACACAAAATGAAGCCACCCCTATCATATGCTCGACATCTTGTTGACGTAAAATTGATATAGATTCAGAATAAATGCAAAATTATAATCAAAGTTTCTGTTTTAAATTTACCATCCTCGTAGACACTTTTGGCTATACAACGGAATAATAAATGATGAAGAGCAATATTCTAGTTTACACATTATAATTTCGTTGAAATTATTAAAATGAAATTATAAAATTTTTAGTGTATTACTGTGTAGTATTAGGATTTAACCGAATCGCAGGGTGTATGGTTTTTAGTAGTTATAAAATAATGAAAAGTTTTTTTATACTACACAAATGATTAAGTTAACTTATTTTTCAAAAAATAAAGTCGAGTTAATAAAAAAATATGCATAAAATCAAAAATAAGGTTTACGTTGTGAACTATTTT
This sequence comes from Schlechtendalia chinensis, assembly GCA_019022885.1. Lineage (NCBI taxonomy): Eukaryota > Metazoa > Arthropoda > Insecta > Hemiptera > Aphididae > Schlechtendalia > Schlechtendalia chinensis. Next base: position 26,731,824 of record CM032339.1, on the reverse strand, counting down.
TTTTATAAAAATTTAACCAGACTAATTTTAAATATGCTATGTATTCACTAGAAATATTAATTTATATAGTGAATTCATTTGGGTAAAATATGGTGTTTAATCTTTTATTTTGACAATTGAAAACCAAAAATGTTAACATATATTTTTAATTGGGATAGTAGAATTAATAGATTGGTAATAAATTAGATTGTAGAAGAGAGTATTTAAAATATTAAAAAAATTAATTAATTAACCCAATTAAAAACTGCAATGAACCAATAAGGAATATTAATAAATGATATGAAATCCAGTAGTAAACAAATGATATATTATTCTTTATTTTAACATTCCAAAACAAATAATTTTGTAAAGGAATGAAAAAAGAAGAATTGTGTGTTTTATTTTAAAATTTTTTTCATTATATTATGTGCAATGTTCTAATTTTTAGTATTTGACAAACCTAATTGTATTCAAATTCTTAAATTATTGTAATGAAGCCAATCATATATGTTAAACATCTTCTAGGCATATATTTAGTATGGTCTCATATAATTTGAATATAAAAATATATATCATAAGTTAAAATCAAAATGTATGATATAAACTATTTTTTTTTAAACTTGAAATTTAAAATTTTATTGATCCAATGAGGAATATAAAAAAAAAATATAAACTCCTATAGATGTATTACGATGTTATATTCCATAATTTAACAATTAAAAACTAAAAAATTTATAAATAGATGAAGTAAGAAATGAAACATATATGGTTTTATTCTTTAATGTTAATTTTTACAATGACAGTTACACTTCGTTAAGTATGAATATGTGTAAAAAATTATTTTACAAAGACTTATATGTTATTAGTTTGCACCAATATACTATGCATAAAATGAAGCCACTCTTATCATATGCTCAACTGCTTGTAGACGCAAAATTCATATAGATTTAGACCAAATGCAAAATTATAATCAAAGTTTCTGTTTTAAATTTACCATCCTCGTAGACACTTTTGGCTATACAAAAGAATAGTAAATGATGAAGTGCAATATTCTAGTTTACACATTATAATTTTGTTGAAAGTATTAAAATGAAATTATAAAATTTTTGGTGTATTACTGTGTAGTATTAGATTTTAGTCGAATCGCAGGGTGTATGGTTTTTAGTAATTATAAAATAATGTAATTTTTTTATATTCTTCTCGAATGACGAAGTAAACTAATTTTTCAAGAAATCACGTCAAGTAATAAAAAAATATTTTTTAAATTAAAAATAATGTATATGTTGTGAACTATTTTTTTTATAAAAATTTAACCATACCAATTTTAAATTTGTTATGTTCTCATTATAAATATTAATTTAACTAGTGAATTCATTTGGGTAAAATATAGTGTTTAATTTATATTTTGACAATCGAAAACCGAAAATTTTAACATATCTTTTTAACTAGGACAGTAGAATTAACAAAATGGTTAAAAAATATGTTGTAGAAAAGAGTATTTGATATATTTAAAAAATAAATATGTTAACCAAATTAAAAACTGCATTTAACCAAAAAGGAATATTAACAAATGATATTATTCTTTATTTTAACATTCCAAAACATATAATTTTGTAAACAAATGAAACAAAAGAGAAATGTAAGGTTTTTTTATAAAATTTATTATCATAATATTATTTGCAATGTTCTAATTATTAGTAATTTATAACCCTAATTGTATTCAAATTCTTAAATTATTGTCATGAAGCCAATCACATTATATGTTTAGACACAAATTTAATATTGTCTCATACAATTTAAATATAAATATATATATTATATGTTAAAATCAAAAAGTATGATATAAAATATAATTTTTAAACTTGAAATTTAAAATTTTATTGATCCAATGAGGAATATAAAAATAAAATATAAACTCCTATAGATGTATTACGATGTTATATTCCATAATTTAACAATTTAAAACTAAAAAATTTATAAATAGATGAAGTAAGAAATGAAACATATATGGTTTTATTCTTTAAGGTTATTTTTTACAATAATAGTTATAATTCGTCAAGTAAGAATATGTGTAAAAAATTATTTAATAATAGCCTATATGTTTGTAATTTACAGCAATACTTTAATGCACATCATGAAGCCACTCTTCTCATATGCTCGACATCTTGTAGAAGCAAAACTGATATAGAGTCAGACTAAATCCAAATATATAATCAAAGGTTTTGCTTTAAATTTACCATCTTTGTATTCACTTTTAGCTATACAAAGGAATAATAAATAATGAAATGCAAGATTTTAGTTTACATTTTATAATTTGGTTGAAAAAATTAATTGAAATTATATAATTTTTTCCGTATTAATGTGTAGTATTAGGTTTTAGATGAATCGCAGGGTGTATTGGTTTTGGTAGTTATAAATTAATGTAATCTTTTTGTATTCTCCATGAATAATGAGTCTTTTTTTTTAAAAGAGTTTTTCAAGAAATCAAGTAGAGTTAATAAAAAATATTACTTAAATTAAAAATAACCTTTATGTTGTGAACTATTTTTTTATAAGAATTTAACCAGACTATTTTTAAATTTGCTATGTTTTCATCAGAAATATTAATTTAAAAAGTGAACTCAATTGGGTAAAATATGGTGTTTAATTTTTTTTTTTTTGACTATCGAAAACTGAAAATGTTAACAAATCTTTTTAACTGGGAGAGTAGAGTTAATAAAATGCGAATAAATTAGGTTGTAGAAGAGTGTAAAGTTTTGCTTTAAATTTACCATCCTCGTATTTATCTTTGGCTATACAAAGAATAATAAATGATGAAATGCAATATTCCAGTTTACATATTATAATTTGGTTGAAAGTATAAAAATGAAATTATATAATTTTTTGAGTGTTACTGTGTAGTTTTCAGTTTTAGTCGAATCGTAGGGTGTATTGGTTTTAGTAGTTATAAAATAATGTAGATTTTTTTTCTATTCTCCACAAATAATGAAGCTAACTCATTTTTCAACAAATCAAATCGTGATAATAAAAAAAAAATTTTTAAATCAAAAATTAGGTTTATGTTGTGAACTATTTTTTTATATAAATTTAAGCAGACCTAATTTTAAATATGCTATGTTTTCATTAGAAAAATTAATTAATATAGTGAATTCATTTAGGTAAAATATGGTGTTTAATTTTTTATTTTGACAATTGAAAACCGAAAATGTTAACATATATTTAACTTGGAGAGTAATATTAATAGAATGGTAATAAATTTAGTTGTTGATGAGAGTATTTGAAATATTTAAAAAATAAATTAATTAACCAAATTAAAAATTGGAATATTTAATAAGGAATATTAATAAATGATATAAACTTCTGTAATAACCCTATGATGTATTTTCTTTTTTTTAACATTCCAAAACAGATAATTTTGTGAAGGAATGAAACAAAAAAAATGTATGATTTTTATAATATTATTAATCATAACATTATTTGCAATGTTCTAATTATTAGTATTAGATAAACCTAATTTTATTCAAATTCTTAAATTATTGTAATGAAGCCAATCATATTATATGTTAAACATCTTCTAGACACATATTTAGTATAGTCTCATACAATTTGAATATAAAAATATATATCTTGAGTTAAAATCAAAATGTATGATATAAACTATTTTTTTTTAAACTTGAAATTTAGATATTATTATCTAGATATAATATTTAGATCTTGTAGACGCAAAAGTGATATAGATTTAGACCAAATGCAAAATTATAATCAAAGTTTCTGTTTTAAATTTACCATCCTCGTAGACACTTTTAGCTATACAAAGGAATAATAAATGATGATGTGCAATATTCTAGTTTACACATTATAATTTCGTTGAAAGTATTAAAATAAAATTATAAAATGTTTGGTGTATTACTGTGTAGTATTAGGTTTTAGTCGAATCTCAGGGTGTATTGGTTTTAGTAGTTTTAAGCTAATTTAACAATAATTTAATTCTCCAGGAATGAACACGTTAACTCTTTTTGTTACTTAACGTGTTGAAATTATATAAAATATATTTTATTTATATTAAAAATATATTGAAATATGTAATCTGTTTTATCAAAAATTGACTTGACAAAATTTAATTTTGCAATTTTTCCTTTAGATATATAAAATCAAAATATGAACTCATTTGGTTAAATTATGGTTTTTTTTTTATGTAATATTTAAAGACATACTGACACGGCTCGTGTATGTGTAAACGAATCGTTTCCACCACCGAGCCGATAATCATCAACTGTCCATCCCTTTCCGCACGAAACACTGACGAAAATACAGTGTGATCGAAAAGTCGCGCACACCAAAATAGAAGTGTTTCTAAATAGTAGTTGTGATAAATTATTTTTATCGGTTATTTCAAAATAGCACTACGGGTATTCCCGACATTTAATCTAGACGTCATTATTATATGTATTGATGATACGACGCTTTTAGTAGTGCTTTGATTATTGCTCTGTGAACATGTCGTTTTCCCAAGAGCAACATGTGTGTATTGTTGAACAGTATTTTGCTAGCCGTTCTTACACTTGTGTTATTGATAAATTTCGAGTGAAATATCCGAATGTAGCAGTACCTAACAATTCAATCATAACGAGATTAATCGCCCGTTTCCGTGAAACCGGATCAGTTTCAGACAAGAGAACCGGGAGACCTACCATTTTGACTGACGCTAATAAACACATGTTGCTCTTGGGAAATCGACATTTTCACAGAGCAATAATCAAAGCACTACTAAAAGCGTCGTATCATCAATACATATAATAATGATGTCTAGATTAAATGTCGGGAATACCCGTAGTGTTATTTTGAAATAACCGATAAAAATAATTTATCACAACTACTATTTAAAAACACTTCTATTTTGGTGTGCGCGACTTTTCGATCACCCTGTACTTTAACGACGTAAATATATTACGCGCGATCGCAAAGTGTTTTCGCCGCCGGTACGTCGACGTAATAGATAGTAGTAATAGAAGTACTCCTATTTATAATGCTACGATTTTGCGATTAGGTAATTAAGCAGCGGCTACGGATTACACACAAATCGTATTTGGATATTATAAATAGGGGTATTCGGTTAATTAAAAATACGATGACTTACGAACGACAACAATCTGAATATGTCGAACCGATATATTCGGTCAGTACGTCCGTAGCCGTATTAGCGAGTAGTACATTTATAAAACATTATTTTACATTATACGTTTCAGTGTATTTAATTGTATTAGTGTATATGTTGATAAATATACTACCATAGCGGACATTCATATTGTTATTTCAAATACGTCATTTGACGCATTTCCGCCATCCTTACAACCCGTTACAATACAGTTTTAACTTATTTTTTATCTGGTAATTTAGAGTTATTAAATCAGATTTGTATTAACTTAAAAATGATTTTGAATGTTTGTTTTTTTTTAAAAAAAAAAAGAAGTAATTAATTAACTTAATTGCAATATTCAAATGAAGAAGATAAAATGAAAAAACTCCTGGTGTCATATAACCATGTTTTAACAGATAAGTTTAGCAAATAAAACAAACTTTGATTAAGTTCAGGCATGTCCTAATTAATAAAAATGATAATGTTTTTTTATGTTAAAATTCCAAGGCATACAATTTTAACTAATGTTTTAACTGATAATTTAGAGTTATTAAAATAGATTTGTATTAATTTAAAAAATGAAATGAATGTTTGTTTAAAAAAAAAAAAGAAGTAACTTAACCAATTTTAAAATTGCAATATTCAATTGAGGAAAATAAAAAATATGAAAAAACTCCTGTTGTTATATAACTAAGTTTTATTTTTTATTGAAAAAACCCAAAACATATAAATTTATAAAAGTATGAAGCAAAAAAATCAAAAAAATATGTTTTTATTTCAAATTATTTAACATAATGTTAATTACTATGTTTTAATTCGGAGTATTTGTTTTACATTATTCTATTCAAACGCTTATATGTTTACGCTTGTAGTTTATACCATTGTTCCTATCAACCACAAAATGAAGCCACTTAAAACCTATGATCTACATTTCGTAGACACAAAGTTGAAAATAGGCTCAGTTTAGTTGTAATATTCAAAATATTGTTGTCGATTAAAATTTACTTGTATTGTAGTAGTAGAGAACTATACAAAGAAATGAAATATTATGATGTGCAATGTTCAGGTATACATATTATAATCCTATAAAAAATTTTAATATGAAATGAAACAATTATCAGCTTAATACAGCGTGGTATTAAATTTTAATAGAATAATAGAAGGTATAGGTTTTAGTTAGAATAAAATGTAAATTATTTTAATTTCCAAGAATGAATAATTTTTTTTTTTTGGAAATAATCGAATTGAGTTTTAAAAAAATATATTTAATTAAATTTAACATTAATATGTAAAATGTAAACTATTTTTAAGATAAAGTAATTTGACAAAATTTAATGTTGCAAAGATTTCGTTAAATATCTAAATTTAAAATACGAACACATTTAGTTAAATATGATGAGTTTTTCTTCATTTTGACATTCCAAATCAAAATATTTTAACATATTTTTTAACTGAGACAGTAGATTTATTAAAATACTTCTAAATTATTTATAAATGAAATATGTTTGTAATATTTAAAACACTAAATTAACCAAATTTAAAATTGCAATCTATCAATATGGAACATTAATAATTTATTAGAACTCCTGTAGTTACATAATGATTTATTATTCTTTAATTTAACAATACTTAATTAAAAAATGTATAAAGGATTGAAGCAAAAATAAAATATATTTTGTAATTTTTAAAATTTATTAAATATAATATTAGTTACAATGTTCTAATTATGATTATTTGTTAAACATTATTTTATTCAAATGCTTATATTCTTGTAGATTACACAATAACTCTTATCAAACACAATGTAAAGCCACCCAAAATATATGTTTTACATATTTAGACACAAATTTAATGTAGGCTCAGAATAAGATTATTATTTTAATTGTTGTCGATTAAAAATTACTCGTCTTGTTGATAAAGGCAGCTATACAGAGGAATAATATACCATAATGTTCAATTTACTGGTTTACATATTATATACTTAAAAATTAAAATATTTTATTAAATAATTTCCAACAAATTAAAGGGTGGTAATAGGGTTTAGTTGAATGACAGAATATATTGATTTTAGTAGGCTTAAAATAATATAATTTTAGTTAATTCTCCAATAATGAAAAAGTGAACTCCATTTTTTAGTCAGTTTTAGTTAGGGAAATATACAATTTAAGTTAATAATAAAATGTATGGTGTGAAGCATTTTTTCAGACCAAATCAAAGGTTGATATGTTTCCTTTAGTAATATTATCTAAAAATAATGAAATCATTTTTTTAAATTTTGGTGTTCTTGTTCATTATTTTAACAATCAAAAACCAAAAATTAAAAATATTTCTAAACTAGAAGAGGAGAATTATTAAAAAAATTTAAATTAATTTAAAAATTAAATGTGTGCATGTTCTTCATAGAAAATTGTAATTAACTTGAATAAAAATTGAAATGTTCATATATGAAATATAAATATATGATGAGATCTTCTGTAGTTTTATAAACATGTATTATTCTTCATTTTAACTATCCAAAACAGAAAACTTTATAATTATATGAAATAAGAAATAGGAGAAAGTATTTTTCTTAAACGTCTATTTATCATAATATTAGTTACAATTCTCCAATTATGAATATGTATAACAAATAATTTAACAATGACTTATAAGTTTGTAGTTTTTGCCAATGTTCTTATTAAACACAAAATGATACCACTCATATTATACATTTATTGTTTTGTAAACTTAAAATTAAAATAGGATTAGACAAAATGTAAAAATAAAGTCCTTGCTTCTGCTTTTAATTTACCTTTTCTTAAGACAATTACAGCTATACATATAAATACAATATTATAAAATGCAATATCTTAAAGTAAATGTTATAGATTTAAAAAAAAAATAATTTAAAAAAAATAATTTCCAGAGAATTATAGTGTAATACATGATTTTAATTTTCTAGGGATGTACAATTATGCTCTTTTTATAACCAATCATGCTGAGTTAATATAAAAATATATAATTTAAGTTAAAATTTAAATGATCCAACCAGGAATATAATAATAAGATAAAAACATCTGTAGATATTTTAATTTTTATTATTCTTTATTTAAACATTTCAAAAGTGAAAAATTTTGTAAGTTTATGTATGAGAGTTTATGTATGAGAGGATATATATATATATATAATTTTAATCTTTTTTTACTAATAATAATGAGTTTTTGAAAAAATTAATTTTATTTTATTTAAAAATAAAATGTTTGATGTAAATTATTTTTAAATTAAGTAACTTTACTAAATAAAAAGTTGTTTATTATTAAATCATTATAAATCATTAGATATATACATTTTGAATAAAACTCATTTGGTTTTTTTAATTTTTTTAAAATTTTAATCATTTTTTATGATATTAAATGACAACTTTTTTTTAGCTGGAAGATGAGTATTATTTAAATCATTTTAAATTAATTTAAAGATGAAATATTTATCATAACAATCTAAAACAAAAAAATTATGAATAAATGATATAATTTAATATTTTGTAAACAAAAAATTAAAATAGGCTTAGACTAAATGTAAAATTAAAGTACAAGCATCTGCTTTAAATTTACCTCTATTTTCGGTTTTATAAACTATAAAAAGAAATACAATATTATAAAGTGCAATATCTTAGAGTTAATATTTTTTGAAAAAAATAATATTAAATAAAATAATTTTCAGCTCATTATTTTGTGATCTATGATTTTAATTCTCTTGGTTTGAACAATTATCCTACTTTTGTAACCAATCAATCTGAATTAATATTAACATATGTTAGGGAGTTTTCTTTTATATTGTATAATTGGGATAGTGGGATGCTGGGACACTGGGATGGTGTTAACTACTACATGTAATATGGAAAAGAGTGAGTCGTACAACGTCGTCCACCCTGAACGTAATTCTTGTTTTTTTTTTAGAGTTACGTGCGTGCGTTTGAGTGAATATAGTACATTTATATCATCTAAAGTGTTGTTGTCCTTTACGAATTTCGTCTACGGAGACATTGTAACGTCCAAATAAAATAAAATTTAAATATACACTTAGATGAAGCCTGCACCGTGCCATGATCGCGGACAGGTCATGATAACTGTGCGCCCACCTCCGCTGTCACCGGTCGACGTACAGTCATTATCGACATTAATTAAAATATATAATGTATCGGCCGATTTAATAACGTAGAAATAGTCCCAGTTTTCTTTTGCACCTCTGCTCCAGAGTGTCTTTCTTTTCTTTGTTTTTAAACAGAATTACCATGTCCATGGAGTAGACACTTTTTCCGTCCCCGCGGCGATGCTCGCCGACGGGTGAGAGTACCATGGGCGGGGGTAAGTAGTGTGATTTAATATTCGGCCGGTACAATTTTTCTATGCTTGTTTTTCTTTTTGTTACCTATTGAATTCTACATGATCCACGTATTTTTTTCCTTTTTCTTCTATGTGTGTGATATTTTATAATAAACTTTTGTATCAACATTTTATTGGGAAAAAGATTCTAATTTGTTGTGCCCGTCTACGAGCGTGGGACACTCCCTCCGGAGGTTTATTTGGATATAATAAAATAAAACAATAAGTTTCATTTTCTATGTTATATTTTCTATTTTTCTATTTTGTGGTTTTTTTTGTGATTTCTTTTCTCGCGGAGTTTTTACGCCAACCCGAGCTTTTCTCCGTAATTACCTTAATAAACGATATTTTTTGAATTCTATTTCGTCTTTATTTATTTTTATTTGTTTATGTTTCCTGAACGATTATTTCTTCAGTAACAAAATCCGGTGCGTGTCCAAAGATCTCACCACCGGTTGGCGACCCTAGATTAAAAAGTACTCGCTACCGAGCGATCCGACCGGAAGTAGCGGAACGTCTCAACATATATAATGTATGTGAAAATTTAGTTGATACAACAAGGAATATAAAAATAAGATAAAAACCCCTGTAGTTATATTATAATTTATTATTCTATATTTTAATAATTCAATAGTGAAAAATGTATAAATAAATGAAGTATGAGAGGATATATATGTGGATGTTTATTATTTAATTGTTTATTACAATTTCCCAATGAAGAATATCTGGAAAAAATTATTTGTAATAACATGTTGAAATAACGATTGGACAACATGTAATATTAAAAACAGTGGGTCGATTACAAATCATCTTTCTCATAGACATTTAATAATATACATTATAAAAAAATATTATGAAATGCAATGTTCATGTATACACAGTATACTCAAGTTTATATTATTCATTACAAATTAATAATTTTAGTTATTTACAATGGATTCTTAAATTTTATTCAAATTCCAGAACGTATTAGTCATAGCAACTAGGAAATTAACTTATTTATTTATAAAATCTCCCAGAATGAACAATTTTACTTTTTTTTAACTAATCAATATAAGTTCATAAAAAAATATATGTTATTTAATTAAAAAATAAATCATTTGATGTAAACAATCTTTAAATTATGTAATTTGAATAAATTCAAAATTGACAAAATATTTTTGGATATATAAATTTTAAAAGAAATTTATTTAGTTTTTTAGATATGATTTTTTTATGTTAATATTCCATAGCATATAATGTTAACATTTTTTTTTCTGTTAAAGTTGAGTACTTCAAAAAGATTGGATTGACATAAAAATTAAATGTGTGCATGCTTTTCATAGATAATTGTAATTTAATTTGAATCAAAATTGAAATGTTCATATATGGAATATAAATGTATGATGAGATCTTCTGTAGTTTTATACATGTAGTAGTAGTATAATAAGTAGTTATATAACATGTATTTTTCTTCATTTTAACAATCCAAAACAGAGATGTTCATAAATAATAGAAAAAAGAAAAAGGAGAAAGGATTATTCTTTAATGTTTATTTATCATAATATTAGTTAGAAATCCAATTAAGAATGTGTAAATAACTAATAATTTAACATAGGCTTAAAAGTTTGTAGTTTATGCGGATGTTCTTATTAAATACAAAATGATGCAATTCATATCATTTATTTATTATTTTGAAAACATAAAATTAAAATAGTATTAGACAAAATGTAAAAATAAAGTCCTGCATCTGCTTTCAGTTTACCTTTTCTTAAGACAATTACAGCTATACATATAAATACAATATTATAAAATGCAATGTCTTAGAGTAAATGTTATAATTAAAAAAAAAATAATTTTAAAGAAATAATTTCCAGAGAATTATAGCAAAATAAATTATTATAATTTTCTAGGTATGTACAATTATGCTCTTTTTTTAACCAATCATGCTGAGTTAATATAAAAATATATAATTTAACTTCAAATTTAAATGATCCAACTTGGAATATAAAAATAAGATAAAGACATCTGTAGATATTTTAATTTTTATTATTCTTTATTTAAACATTTCAAAAGTGACAAATTTTGTAAGTTAATGATGTATAAGAGGATATATATGTGGATGTTTTTTATTACATTTTTCATTACAATTCCCCAATAAAGAACATTTGAAAAAAATTATTTTATTCTAATGCTTATATTTTTGTAGTCTACATCAATATATTTATCAAACACAAAGTGATGCAAATCCTAATATTTGATCTACATATTGTAGAAAAACATTTATTTTAGTTTTGGAATAAATGTAATATTCAAAACAATGGTTTGATTAAAAGTAACCTTTCTTGTAGACATTTAATAATTTACAATTGAATGAAATACTATGAAATTCCATGTTCGTGTATACACAGTAAACTATGGTTGAAGATATTTATTAGAAATGAAATAGTTTTAGTTACTTTCTGAGTATTTATACATTTTATTCGAATCGCAGAACATATTAGTCATAGTAACTAAGAAATTACATAATTTATTTATTCATTAACTAATCTAGATGTGTTTACAAAAAATGTTTTAAATTAATTTAAAAATAAAATATATGAAGTAAACTATTTTTTAAATAAGTAATTTGGATGAATTCAATGTTGCAAAAGTATCATTAGATATATAAATTTAAATAAACTTATATGTTATTTGTTGAAACGATTTTCTTTGTTTTAATATTCTGCTATATAAAATATTGACTTTTTTTTTACTGGTAAAGTATGGTTATTAAATTAGTTTGGATTAATCAATAAATAAAATTTGTGCCTGCTTATTATAGAAAAAAGTAACTTAACCTAACTAAAAATTGAAATGTTCATATAAGGAATATTAATATATGATAAGAACATCTGTAGTTTTATAATAATGTATTATTCTTTATCTTAATAATCCAAATCAAAAAAAATTGTAAATAAATGATATAAGAAAGGACATGTATCTCGATGTTTCTTGAATATTATTGATCGTAATACTTAGATACATATCTCCAATTAAGAATATGTATAAAAAATTATTTAACAAAGGCCTATATTTTTGTAGCTTACAATAATATTTCTAATAAACATAAAATGATGCCACCCATATTATATATTTCATTTCTTGCAAATTAAAATAAATGTAGACTAAATGTAAAATTAATGTCCAATCTTTTATTTTAAATTTACCTCTGCTTAAGTTATTTCCAGCTATACAATCAAATACAATATTATAAAGTACAATGTCTTAGAGTAAACGTTAAAATATTTTTGAAAAAAAAAATTTAATCAATAATTTCCAGGGATTATAGTGTGATATATGATTTTAAATCCCTAGGGATGAATAATCATTCTTTTTTTTAACCTATCATGTTAAGTTAATATAAAAATATATATATTTATTTGAAATTTAGATGATCCAATAAGGAATATCAAAATAAGATAAAAACCTCTGTGGCTATATTATTATTTATTTTAACAATCCAAAAGAGAAAATTTTATAAATAAATGAAGTATGAGAGGATATGCATGTGGATGATTTTTATTTAATAGTTTATTACAATTCCCCAATAAAGAATATCTAAAAAAAAATATATTTTATCCTTATGTAATTATTTCGTAGTTTACACCAATATATTTATCAAACATAAATTGATGCCATTTTTAACATTTGTTCTACATATTGTATAAACAAGTTGAAATTACGATTGGACTAAATGTAATATTAAAAACAGTGGGTCGATTACAAATCACCTTTTTAGAAGACATTTAACAATATACTTTATTAATAAAATATTATGAAATACAATGTTCATATATACATAGTATACTCTGGTTGGAGTTGTTCATTAGAAATTAATAACTTTAGTTACTTAAAGTGTATTCTTAAATTTTAATCGAATCCCAGAACATATAAGTCGTAGTAACTAAGAAAAGTAGTTAATTTATTTATTAATTCTCCAAGAATGATCAATTTAACTTTTTTTAACTAATCTATATAAGTTTATAAAAAAATATGTTATTTAATTTAAAAATAAAACTTATTATGTAAACAATCTTTAAATTATGTAATTTAAATAAATTCAAAATTGTCAAAACATTATTGGATATATAAATTTTAAAATAAACTTATTTAGTTTTTTATGTTTTTCTTCATGTTAATATTCCATAGCATAAAATGTTAACATTTTTTTTTTTTTTGTAATGTTAAAGTTGAGTAATAAAAATAAATTGGATGAACTCAAAAATTAAATGTTTGAATGCTTTTTATAGAAAATTGTAATTTAATTTGAATAAAAATTGAAATGTTCATATATGGAATATAAATGTATGATGAGAACTTCTGTAGTTTTATAAACATGTATTTTTCTTCATTTTCACATTTCGAAATAGAAAAGTTTATAAATAATAGAAAAACGAAAGAGGAGAAAGGATTTTTTTTTAATGTTTATTTATCATAATATTAGTTAGGAATTCAATTAAGAATATGTAAATAGCAAATAATTTAACAAAGACTTATAAGTTTGTAGTTTACGCCAATGTTCTTATTAAACACAAAATGATGCCACTCATATCAAACATTTATTAATTTGTAAACATAAAATTAAAATAGGCTTAGACAAAATTTAAAAATAAATTCCTTGCTTCTGTTTTCAATTTACCATTTCGTAAGGCAATTAAAGCTACACATATAAATACAATATTATAAAATGCAATATTTTAGAGTAAATGTTATAATGTTTAAAAAAAAATTTTAAAGAAATAATTTCCAGCGTATTATATTGTGATATATGATTTTAATTTTATAGGTATGTACAATTATGCTCTTTTTTTAACCAATCATGCTGAGCTAATATAAAAATACATAATTAATGTTAAAATTTAAATGATCCAACTAGGAATATAAAAATAAGATAAAGAAATCTGTAGGTATTTTAATTTTTATTATTCTTTATTTAAACATTTCAAAAGTGAAAAATTTTGTAAGTTAATGATTTATGATTGGATATATATGTGGATATTTTTTATTACATTTTTCATTACAATTCCCCAATAAAGGGTATTTGAAAAAAATATTTTATTCTTATGTTTATATTTTTGTAGTTTACATCAATATATTTATCAAACACAAAGTGATGCCTCATAACATTTTTTCTACATATTGTAAAAAAACATTTAATTTAGTTTCGGAATAAATTTAATATTTAAAACAATGGGTTGATTAAAAATTACATTTCTCGTAGGTATTTAATAATAAAATTGAATGAAATACTATGAAACGCTATGTTCAATTAAACATGGTATACTCTGGTTGAAGATATTTATTAGAAATGAAATAGTTTTAGTTACATTCTGAGTATTCATTAATTTTATTCAAATCGCAGAATGTATTAGTCTTAGTAAATATAAAATTACGTAATTTATTTATTGATTCTCCATGATTGAACAATATTAATCTCTATTTATACTAATCACGATGAGTTTTTGAAAAAGTTTATTTTATTGAATTTAAAAAAAATGTTTGATGTAAACTATTTTTAAATAAACTAGTTTGACCAAATTCAAACTTGTTATCATACTATTAGTTACATAAATATTAAAAGAAACTTATTTGATTTTTTTGATATGTTTTTCTTTATAATCATATTCCATTGCATGAAATAGTAAAAAAAATTTTAACTGGAAGATGAGAATTATTTAAATAATTTAAAATTAATTTAAAGATGAAATATGTGTTTGCTATGTTTTTATAAAGTTTAATAATTTATTTAAAACTTTGAAAAATCCAATAAGGAATATTAATATATGATAATAACTTCTGTAGTTTTATTTCAATTTATTATTCTTTATCTTTACAATTCAAAACAGAAAAATGTATAAATAAATTATATAAGGAAGGAATTGTATCTTGATGTTTATTAAATATTATTTATTATAATATTAGTTAAACAAATCTATAATTCAGAATACGTATGATAAATTATAAAACCAAGGCTTATATGTTTGTAGTTTACACCAATATTCATATTAAACACAAAATGATGCCACTCATATCATATATTTTTATTTTGTAAACAAAAAATTAAAATAGGCTTAGACTAAATGTAAAATTAAAGTACAAGTTTATGCTTTAAATTTACTTGTTTTATAGGCATATTCAGCTTTAAAAAGAAAACCAATATTATAAAATGCAATATCTTACTGTAAATTTTGTATTCTTTTTGGAAAAAATAATATTAAATGAAAAAATTTCCTGTGTTTAAAATATGATATATTATTTTAATTCCCTAGGGAAGAACAGTTTAAATGGATAACTATCCTCCATTTTTAACCAACTATGCTGAGTTGATATTAAAATATAAATATTATGTTAAAATAAAAATGTATGATATTAACAATTTTTCTAAAAGTAATTTTCCGAGTTTTAAAAATTTTAAAAAATTTTAAGGATCCAATAAGGAATATAAAAACAAGATAAAAACCTCTACAGATATATTATTATTGATTATTATTTATTTTAACAATTCAAAAGTGAAAAATTTATAATTAAATGAAGTATGAAAAGATACGTATTTGGATGTTTTTGACATTTTATGTCTTCACTTTGGCACATTAAAATAAAAAACCGTCACGAAAAAGTGTCCACGAAAAGCGTTACCTAAATTAAGATGCCTTTTGGGGACTGTCACAAAAAAGCGTTACAGAAAAAAAATCCTAAATCTCCCTTATGGTTTGTTTCCATGGCAACCACTGTTTTGGTTTTGAAAAAATTAAAATTTGAATTGAAAAAAAAAATTTCACACATAAGCCATAAAATGTCTCACTTAACGCGGACTCGTATGCGTTAATCATTTTTCTGTCGTTATTACACGTCGCAGATTTTCCTTTGACATGTTTTTTAATAAATTGATCAAAACATTTTCTCAATTAAGGATATTAAAAAAGATTATTTTATTCTTATGCTTATATTTTCGTAGTTTACAACATTATATTTATATAAAAAAAAAAAAAAATGATGCCATTTTTAACATTTGTTCTACATATTGTTGAAACAAATTCAAATTGAGTTTGGGCTATATGTAATATTCAAAACAAAGGGTCAATTACAAATTACCTTTTTAGTAGATATTTAAAAATATACAATAAAATGAAATATTATGAACTTCAATGTTCATGTATACATAGTATACTCTGGTTGAGGATATTTATTAAAAATAAAATAGTTTAAGTTATTTACAGGGTATTCTTAAATTTTATTTGAATCGCATTACGTATTAATCATAGTATCCAAGAAACTATGTAATTTATTTATTAATTCTCCATAAATAAACAGTATTTGCTAATGGTTTTAACTAATCTAGATGAGTTTACAAAAAATGTTTTAATTTAATTTAAAAATAAATATATGAAATAAACTATTTTTTAAATAAGTAATTTGGATGAATACAATGTTGCAAAAGTATTGATATAGTAATGATATATGAGAGGATATATATGTGGATGTTTTTTATTACATTTTTCATTACAATTCCCCAATAAAAGACAATTGAAAAAATTATTTTATTCTAATGCTTATATTTTTGTAGTCTACATCAATATATTTATCAAACACAAAGTAATACAAATCCTAAAATTTGATTTACATATTGTAGAAAAACATTTATTTTAGTTTTGGAATAAATGTAATATTCAAAACAATGGGTTGATTCAAAGTAACCTTTCTTGTAGACATTTAATAGTTTACAATTGAATGAAATACTATGAAATTCCATGTTCGTGTTTACACAGTAAACTCTGGTTGAAGATATTTATTAGAAATGAAATAGTTTTAGTTACTTTCTGAGTATTTATACATTTTATTCGAATCACAGAACATATTAGTCATAGTAACTAGGAAATTACGTAATTTATTTATTCATTCACTAATCTAGATGTGTTTACAAAAAATTTTTTAAATAAGTTATTTGGATGAATTCAATGTTGCGAAATTATCATTAGATATATAAATTTAAAATAAACTTATATGTTATTTGTTGAAACGATTTTCTTTGTTTTAATATTCTGCTGTATAAAATGTTGACTTTTTTTTATTGGTAAAGTATGGTTATTAAATTAGTTTGGATTAATTAATAAATAAAATTTGTGCCTGCTTATTATAGAAAAAAGTAACTTAACCTAACTAAAAATTGAAATGTTCATATAAGGAATATTAATATATGATAAGAACATCTGTAGTTTTATAATAATGTATTATTCTTTATCTTAATAATCCAAATCAAAAAAAATTGTAAATAAATGATATAAGAAAGGACTTGTATCTCGATGTTTCTTGAATAATATTGATCGTAATATTAGATACATATCTCCAATTAAGAATATGTATAAAAAATTATTTAACAAAGGCCTATATTTTTGTAGCTTACAATAATATTTCTAATAAACATAAAATGATGCCATCCATATTATATATTTCATTTCTTGCAAATTAAAATAAATGTAGACTAAATGTAAAATTAATGTCCAATCTTTTGTTTTAAATTTACCTCTGCTTAATTTTTTTTCAGCTATACAATCAAATACAATATTATAAAGTACAATGTCTTAGAGTAAACGTTAAAATATTTTTGAAAAAAAAAAATTTAATCAATAATTTCCATGGATTATAGTGTGATATATGATTTTAAATCCCTAGGGATGAATAATCATTCTTTTTTTTAATGTATCATGTTAAGTTAATATAAAAATATATATATTTATTTGAAATTTAGATGATCCAATAAGGAATATCAAAATAAGATAAAAACCCCTGTGGCTATATTATTATTTATTATTATTTATTTTAACAATCCAAAAGAGAAAATTTTATAAATAAATGAAGTATGAGAGGATATGCATGTGGATGATTTTTATTTAATAGTTTATTACAATTCCCCAATAAAGAATATCTGAAAAAAATTATTTTATCCTTATGTAATATTTTCGTAGTTTACACCAATATATTTATCAAACACAAATTGATGCCATTTTTAACATTTGTTCTACATATTGTATAAACAAGTTGAAATTACGATTGGACTAAATGTAATATTAAAAACAGTGGGTCACCTTTTTAGAAAACATTTAACATTATACTTTATAATAAAATATTATGAAATACAATGTTTACGTATACACAGTATACTCTGTGTTTCGGAGCCTATTTTATGCTGGCGTATCTTAAAACGCCAAAAGTGGACTGTATAATTTAAATTCGAAAATACATAAGTTTGTATAAAGTTTTTAGGTTATGTTTATATCTTGAAATGTCGACCACTTCTTGTACTCGCCGGAGAATTTCGGTACACTGATGGCCTACAACATTCGTTTGTCGCGCAACCTGACGATTGTGGTACTGAAACAATTACATTTTGCGAATTTGGGCTTGAAATATTTTCCCCATTTGTAATTGCTAATTTTTCATTTTATCCACCATGAATATTTGTTTCACTTTCATAAATGTCATCACTAAATGCTATAGCTCTAAAGTATGCGTTTTCGAATTCCAGTCGATATGCTGCTGCTACTTCATCGTTTTCCTCACTTTGCTCAATTGCACCCTGTGCTTGCTCAAATTCTTGCCATACATCTTCGAGCTTCTCGCGACGACTCTTAATTTCTTTTCGACTTATATTATCTGCTTGATTCAGGTTTTCGACATAAATTAAAAACCTCGTTAATTGAGATTTAAGTTGCCCTCTTCTCACTCTTAATACCGTAATGGCCGCTGTCATATCTACACACTAAAAAGTAAAACCTAAAATTTTATAATTTGCTAATTTTGTGAGCGTTTTGCCTTTAAACTTATTTACACTTAATTTAACTTGTGCCTTTCCCACAACCTTAACTATTATTAATTTAGCTATACGAGTAGGCTTACGGGAATTATGTAGGACTAAATCAAGAATACGAATAAGGGAACGACTCACCCGATCACTTATTACACCATTCGATTTCCCTTTATGAAACGTTTCTGGAGTTTATACCACTTCCTGGAGTTGCATATGGTACTTCACTCAATTTATTTCGACATTCACACACGCGTACTTTACCGTCAATATTATTTCCGAGTTGTGAATGCCAATTTTTGCGATATGCATTAACGAATTACGCATTAAATCCTGGTCGAATGGACCATGTTTCGGAGCTTATTTTATTCTGACGTATCTTAAAACGCCAAAAGTGGACTGTATAATTTATAAATATAAATTAATAAATAAATTAATTAATATAAATTATATTAATAAAAAAATACATAAGTTTGTGGAAGAATAAACTTGATTTACATTCGCACAGTTCGGCATTTACATTGCAACTACAACTAGTACAGGTAAATGGCCCGCGTCAGGGCGCAACACACACTGTATGAAGTTATTCATTACAAATTAATAATTTTAGTTATTTAAAATGGATTCTTAAATTTTATTCAAATCCTAGAACGTATAAGTCATAGCAACTAGGAAATTAACTTATTTATTTATAAAATCTCCCAGAATGAACAATTTTATTTTTTTTAACTAATCAATATAAGTTCATAAAAAATATATGTTATTAAATTCAAAAATAAACCATTTGATGTAAACAATTTTTAAATTATGTAATTTAAATAAATTCGAAATTGACAAAATATTACTGGATATATAAATTTTAAAAGAAATTCATTTGGTTATTTAGATATGAATTTTTATGTTAATATTCCATAGAATATAATGTAAACATTTTTTTTTTTTGTAATGTTAAAGTTGAGTAATAAAAATAAATTGGATGAACACAAAAATTAAATGTGTGTACGCTTTTCATAGATAATTGTAATTCAATTTGAATTAAAATTGAAATGTTCATATATGGATTATAAATGTATAATGAGAACTTCTGTAGTTTTATAAACATGTATTTTTCTTCAATTTCACATTTCAAAATAGAAAAGTTTATAAATAATAGAAAAAAGAAAAAGGAGAAAGGATTTTTCTTTAATGTTTATTTATCATAATATTAGTTAGAAATCCAATTGAGAATGTGTAAATAACTAATAATTTAACAAAGGCTTATAAGTTTGTGGTTTACGCCGATGTTCTTATTAAACACAAAATGATGCCATTCATATCATACATTTATTATTTTTTAAACATAAAATTTAAATAGGCTTAGACAAAATATAAAAATAAAGTCTTTGCTTCTGCTTTCAATTTACCTTTTTTTAAGACAATTACAGCTATACATATAAATACAATATTATAAAATGCAATATCTTAAAGTAAATGTTATAAATTTAAAAAAAAAATAATTTTTTAAGAAATAATTTCCAGAGAATTATAGTGTAATATATGATTTTAATTTTCTAGGGATGTACAATTATGCTCTTTTTTTAACCAATCATGCTGAGTTAATATAAAAATATATAATTTAACTTAAAATTTAAATGATCCAACTAGGAATATAAAAATAAGATAAAGATATCTGTAGATATTTTAATTTTTATTATTCTATATTTAAACATTTCAAAAATGAAAAATGTTGTAAGTTAATAATGTATGAGAGGATATATATGTAGATGTTTTTTATTACATTTTTCATTACAATTCCCCAATAAAAGATATTTGAAAAAAATATTTTATTCTAATGCTTATATTTTTGTAGTTTACATCAATATATTTATCAAACACAAAGTGATGCAAATCCTAATATTTAATCTACATATTGTAGAAAAACATTTATTTTAGTTTTGTAATAAATGTAATATTCAAAACAATGGGTTGATTAAAAGTAACCTTTCTTGTAGACATTTAAAAGTTTACAATAGAATGAAATACTATGAAATGCAATGTTCATGTATACACAGTATACTCTGGTAGAAGTTACTAATTAGCAATGAAATAATTTTATTTATTTTTAGTGTATTTTTAAACTTTATTCAAATCACAGAACGTGTTATTTATAGCTACTAGGAAATTACGTAATTTATTTATTAATTCTCCATGAATGAACAATTTTAATCTTTTTTTTAACTAATCATGATGAGTTCTTTGAAAAAATATATTTAATTTAATTAATGAATTAAATGTATTATGTAATCTATTTTTAAATTAAGTTATTTGTACCTAATACAAAGTTGCAAAAGTATCATTAGATATATTAATTTAGAATGAAACTCATTAAGTTTTTTTTGATATGTTTGTCTTTATTTTAATATTCCATGGCATTATATATTAACATTTTTTTTTTACTTTTAATGTAGTGTAATTAAAATAAATTGGATTAACTTTAAAATCAAATGTGTGCATGCCTTTCATAGATAATTGTATTTTATGTTGAATAAAAATTGAAATGTTCATATAAGGAATATATTTATTTATATAATAAGAACTTCTGTAGTGTTTTAAATATGTATTGTTTTTAATTTTAATAAGCTTAAACAGAAAAATTTATAATTAAATGATGTAAGAAAGGAAATGTATCTAGATTTTTTTCTTAAATAGTATGTATCAATGTTACATATAAAATTCTAATTAAGGATATATATAACAAATTATTTAACAAAGACTTATATTTTTATAGTTTACACCAATTTGTTTATTATATACACAAAATGATGCCACTCATATCATTTATTTAACATTTTGTAAACATAAAATTAAATTAGACTTAGACGAAATTTAAAATTAAAACCCAAGTTTCTACTTTAAATTTACCGTTTCTTTTGGCTTTTTTATCTATATAAAGAAATATAATATTACGAATTGCATATAATGAATTATATGTATTGGTATTAGTATTTATACAGAGGTACAAATGTTATTTGCTTCCACACAATGTACTCCAGGCAACGTCATAGACGTTTGAGAATTAACACCGTGCAAGCAGTAACCTTTAGGGTGAGCTTTAAGGTGCACTCCAATGTTTCTGCAAACTCAAACAATCAACTTTTAATTATGCATGAACAACAAAAATGGCCCTTTTTATGGTCAAGCACCAAAACACTAAAAACGATCTCAATAAACATCGAGGACTTATTAGAACCAAAGGAAGATCGACTATCACCCTTGTATAAGTCCACTGCATGCGATATTCTTTGCATTTAGGAAACCTATCGGGCAGCTGAAAGTAATAGATTAAATATTAAAGGCATGACGATTATAGTTAAAAGACCATACGAATAATACGTTAGTGTATTATTGGTGATACCAGAGTTAGAAATAATATCATCAAACTACATGGAACAGTCCGATATAGAAATTTTAACTATCGAGTTGAGGAATTATTCAGACACTTTAATCTATAAGCCACCTGCTAGACCTTTCATCGTTTAGGATACTACAAATTTTGGCAATCAGAAAACGAAAATCATAGTCGGGAATTTTAATAGCCATAGTTCCACTATGATGATGGTGATAGTGTGGAAACATGGGAAGACGTCGAGGATTTAGCAGTCATTCATTATCCCAAACTCTCATACTCCTTCAACCGATGCATATGGAGGAAAAGTTACAACCCGGACCTAATCTTTGTAAGCATAAACATAAATAGACTGTCAAACAAATTTGCAACCATATACCTCGATAGCAACATCGCCATATACTATGTGAAATCAGTGCAAGGATTGGAATCAACAATTCACCTTTTCGAAAAAGATTTAATTTTCAAAAAGCGAACTGGTTCAAATTCTCGGAAGAAACAGACACTAAAGTGCACACATTGGCAGCAACAGCTGATAACTTTGACAAATTCTTAGAAATAGTAAAACACGGCTCTAGAAAATTCATACCTAGGGAGTGCAGAACAAAACACATCATAAAATCTGGATCCTGAACCTATTTAATCATATTCTACTTACGCAAAAGATTCCTAAAATATCGAGGTTTTTAAAACCCGAAACGATCCCAGACGACCCAAAATACTTTCGCCTAATTTCCCTTCTCTGTCACCCTTATAAACTCTTCGAGAGACTAATATTAAATCGACTAAAAACTCATATTGACGATAAACTCATTAAGGAACAAGGTGGCTTTAGACCTAGCACATTCTATATCTGAAAAATTCTAGACCTCACACAACATATAGAAAACAGGTTTGAATAAAAAAAAATTAAAGACGTTACTTTTGTCGATTTATCAGTGACATATGACACTATCAACCATAACCTTTTCTTATCAAAACCACAAAAATTTACCTCAGACAGCGAATTAGTCAAAAACAATTGAAACCATACTCCGAAATAGGCGTTATTTTGCAACACTTAGGAGAAAAAATAGCAGATGGAGATCCCAAAAAAACGGTTTACCCCAAAGTAGCGTCTTACACCCAACCCTATTTAATGTATATATCAAGGATCAGCCTATACAATCCCAATTAAGCATCAGGTACTTTATTTGCGCCGATGACACTACCATGGCAGCACAAGAGGATAATTTCGAGATGATAGAGAAAGTACTAGAAGGTTCATTAAAAACAATGGCCGGCTATTATCACTCAAACTATTTAAGATCTAAGCTGGAGAACACACAAGTCTGAGTTTTCCACCTCCACAATAAAAAAGCTAAACGGGAATGTAACATGGTAAGGAATCAAACTTGAACACACTCCGCACCCTAAATACCTGTAGGCCACCCTAGATAGATATTTTACATATAAGAAACATTGCGAAAATGTGAAATCAAAAATCAGTGCAAGGAAAAGTATACACAGTAAACTTATGGAATCAACTTGGGGGACTAATGTTCATACCCTGAGAGTGTCTGCTCTAATGCTATGTTTCTCTGTAGGAATGTATGCAAGCCCTGTGTAGTGTAGATCAACCTTCACAAAACATTATGTGACACTAAATGAATTTTGTTAGCTGGTAACCGGATGCTTAAAAAACACACCACTCCACAAAATTTTTCCAGTAGCAGGAATCGCATCTCTAAATATTCGGCGTATGATCTCTGCAGATCTGGAAAGGACTAAACTTGAAACGGACAGATGACATATTCTATATGTCAAGGTATCACATAGAACAAGACTAAAATCAAGGGAGATTTTTCTAAAATGTACAAATATTTTAATATTAAAATAACTGGAAACATGCCATAAGTTACACTGAAAACGACCAGATCCAACCAGAAGAACACTTGCCAGCGGGACATGACCTCAACTGGCCAACCTGGAGAACATTCAACAGACTAAGAGTGGGAGTTGGAAGATCGAAAGACAATCTAATGAAGTGAGGTATCCTTCAAGAAGACACTAGGTGCAATCGCGGAAAGCAACCGTGTGCCATCTATTAACCTGTCCAGACTACCCTACAATATGCACTGCTACAGACCTCAAAACATCGACCAAGCATTTGAATTGAAGTTGCCAAATATTGAAAGGGAGAAATATAAAAACTCAATAGACCATATATTATCATAATATTTGTCGTTCATTACCATAATATCCAGGCTTAAAATACCAACACGTGATGTATTTATTTATGTTTGAACCGCATTACGTGACGTTATCGCAGCTGTCAAACGACCCGACGATACTACGATAACCGGATTTCGTTCGAGAAGGTTCGAGAAAAGTCGCCTCACTTTCACCGCCGATAAGCTTTTGAACCACGTCGAGACGTATTACGTACGTCCTAAGCGAGTCGGGTTTCGTCCACTGGCCGACGTTGTCCGTTTTTTCTACGGGCGCGAGTGCCTTGTGCCGTTCGCCGTATTATTTTCGCGTCCTCGCATTCCGTTTTCGTGTGAGACATTTTTCACCGAGAACCGCGTTCACGTTTGTACATTGTTGTGCGTGCCGGTTCAATTCTCGTGTGCGTCGAGCATCCGGCTTATTTCGCGCGGGTGTTTTGAGCGCA
Organism: Schlechtendalia chinensis; assembly: GCA_019022885.1. Taxonomy (NCBI): domain Eukaryota; kingdom Metazoa; phylum Arthropoda; class Insecta; order Hemiptera; family Aphididae; genus Schlechtendalia; species Schlechtendalia chinensis. Next base: position 26,706,483 of record CM032339.1, on the reverse strand, counting down.
TTTTCTCGACCCGTGTGTGTCGTCTTTCGCGTACGCGGATTTTCGTGTGCGTACGAAGTTCGCATTGTGCTTACCTTTTCGTTCGCCGTGTTGAGTGCGTCGCCTCATTAGTTTACGTGTGCGGCGGACATTGATTCTTATTTCGCACGTGCGATATTGATTCATTGGCGGCGACTACTGTTCGCCGTAGTTTGCGTTGTCACGCACATGGTCGGAGCCCACGTGACGAACTCGTCTCCCGCGACTGTGGTGGCAAAACTGCATCCGTCCGAACACGATATCACCGATGCAACGGCGCGATCATCGGTGATATTGGTATCAGATCTTCACATTGTTTGTTTATTACGGTCGAACAATTATTGTATATGTTGTCCGGCGTTGCGTTCGCACACCTTTGTGTGTTCACCGAGTATTGTACTTGTTGGCGAACGGCGTTCTTTTCCGAAGACAGTTGACGCCAGTCGCACGTATCCGGGACAATCGGTTGAGGGTTGACAATGATCACACAATATTCAATACATAATCCGTTAATATTTATTATAATATAGAACCTATAAAATCGATACGTGTACAAACTGATGGAACGGATTGGGGGAGACAAGATGGAACACCGCCGTGGAACCGCTGGTGTATCGGGTGAGCTGAGCGAACCGTGGAAGGGCTTGAGCTGTTGAAGTCCGGAGCATGAACAAGATGGTCGGCAGAGCAGCACGAATAGATCGAAAGGGTTTCGATCGCACGAAACGCGAATTATTATCGGGAGTCGTACTTCGGTCGCCGTACGTCTACGGACGACCCAGAGCAGCGTAATGTAACCGACCAGTTTATAAGCTGGTGAGGTGCACGGTAGAAGAGTTAAAACTCCTCGTGCACAAACGAGCGAACATCAGGCAAGCGAGCGTGCTTGAGAGACAGCAGGCGGCACAAAAACATGTGTGCACTTAAGCGGATCAGCAGCAAAAGCAAGGTAATACAAAAAGAGCGAGTGGTGGCAGCCGAAAACGGCGGCGTACGGAGCTTCCACAGTGTTGCCACCGTGCGGAATGATCATATGTTGTCTGGCGAATCCTTGGCCACTACATCGCGCCAAAATGCACTTATTGAAAACAGTGAAGCGCGAACATACTCCCCCCTTGGAAGTTCCGGCTTGGAAGCTTACAATCTGATTGACATCCAAGGTGGAAGCGTCCTCATTGCTGGAAGAGGTTGAGCAGATCACAACAGACTTCACGCGGTTCCACTAGAGCGGCGACAGGTGGGGTGGGGAACAATGCTTACTATAGCTCGTAACAATAAAACATATTAATCTTAGTGTCTATATATCATTACAAATAATAATAAAAAAAAAACAACAAAAAGGCAAAGCACTGTTAATAACACGAGATAACCAATTCAAATGAATCCTATAAATATACAAAATAATATATAAAAATAAATAAATAAGTAGAAAATAAAAAAAAAATAAAAAATGAACAAATGAGCATTAAAAAATACAATACCAAAATAAAAAATCATATTATTATATCATAGTGTGGTCACACAATCGGTTGTCCCGAGCAACGGCCGACATCCTCAACATGAGGAACAGGCTGGTCGTGCCAATAGACCACATACATTTATGCACAAGATATGACGGTGTTAAAACATTATTCGGTCGGCAGTACAACTATTTTGACCACCGGTCAAACTAGAATGCCTTGGGCTGTAAGAATCTTTACTACGCGCACTGTCCCGTCCGACCCAGGTAACAATTCTACCACGCGACCTAACCGCCAAGATAACGGAGGTAGAGATGGGTTCTTTACAATGACCATAGCACCAAGCTTTACATTATCTTGCACGTCTGACCAACGTCCACGAGCTTGGAGCGTGTTCAAATACTCATGGGACCAACGTCGCCAAAAGGACTGGAACACTTGTTGAAGCAATTTCCACCGGTTACGCAGGCTTACCACAACAGTCGGAGCTTCAAGTTCGGGAATCGAAAGCAGTGGTTGGCCGACAAGAAAATGACCGGGGGTTAGACAATCAAGGTCATTTGGATCAGATGACAGCGGGATAAGGAGTCTGGAGTTTAGGGCAGCTTCTACGCGACATAAAATAGTGGAAAGCTCTTCCAAGGTCCAATTCTGGGAACCCATACTTCTGATCAGTAATTATTACTTATTATTATTCACATATTAACTATTAAAATTTTGAAATTTGGAATTTTTGGAAATATTTGTTACCGGTTATTGAATATTATTTACTTTATGTACAATACGTTTATTTCATTATGGATATCGTATTTAATCGTTGTTTAAGCATTACGATTTATGACATATTATTCATGTGAATTATTGAACTGTGTATTATTTAATCATTATATCTTTAACTATTGAGGATTATATACATACTATTAAAGATCTTATGTGTGCAGGTATTGAATAGTTCTTTAGATTAGATGTGAGTTTGGGTGTGCAAAAATTCTAGACAGCTGCTTGAATTGATTTAGTTTGAGTATTAACAGCATCATCAATGTCGTATTCAGTTTTTAGGCAGGTTTTTAGGTTTGTATTATTTATATGTATTGACTGGAATTTTTCCCGGTGCATTATGCTGTTAATAAGTGATGGATACTAGAGGTGTTTTGATATTTAGAATTAGGAGCATGGGAGAATAGTCGGAGATTAGATTTGATATGTTATCTATTTTTATATGAAATCTATTTGGCATTTTTGTGACAAATATATCTAAAATGTCTGGACATTTCATAGGTGAGTTTGGCCAATATATAGGGACTGAAGGTAATCTAATTACAAAAGTTGAAAAGTAACTAGTATAGTTGTGTTTATAAAAAATATATATTTAATTTGGATTAATAATAAATGGTGAGATGTAAACTATTAAAAAAAAAAAGTAACTTGACAAAATTTAAAGTTTCAAAGATTTCTTTAGATACATAAATTATAAATATGAACTCATTGAGTAAATAATGATGTGTTTTTCTTAAGTTCAATATTTTAAGGCAGAAAATGTTAACATATTATTTTAACTGATGAATTAAATTCTAGTTTAAATTAGTTATAAATTTATTTAAAAATGAAATATGTATTTGATATTTTTTTAAAAAAGTAATTTTACGAAATTTTAATTACAATGATTCAATAAAAAATAATAATAACTTATAAGAATACCTGCGTTTACATAGCGATTTATAAATCATTAATTCTACAATCATAAACTAAACATTTAATAAAGGAAAGATGCAAAAAAAGAAATATATCTTGTTTTTTACAAATTAATTTAACAAAATTTTATTTGCAATGTTCTAATTAAGAGTACGTATTAAGTATTATTTTATCCAAATGCTTATATTTTTGTAGTTAGCTCCATTATTCCTATCAATTAAAAAAAAAAACCCCACTTATAATAAAGGTCTACATTTCGTAGACACAATTAGAAAATAGGCATAGACTAAGTGTAATATTCAAGTCAAGGCTTATGCTTAAAATTTACCGTTTGTTATATCTGTTTTAGCTATACAAAGGAATAAAATATAATGAAGTGCAATGTTTTGGTATACAAATTATGATTTGGTAGAAAATATTAAAATTAAATTAAATAATTTTTGCATATTACAGTGTAATCTTAAATTTTAATCGGATTGCAGAATGTATTTGTTTTAGTAATTAGAAAATAATGTAAATTTTCTTTAATTCTTCCAAAATAAGCAAGTTAACACTTTATGTAACTAATCATGTTTAGTTAATAAAAAAATATATAATTTAAGTTAATAATAAAATGTATGGTATTAACTATTTCATTTTTTAAAGTAACTTGACGAAATAAAAATTTAAATGATCCTATGATGAATATAAAAATACGATAAAAACTCCTGTAGTTAAATGACTATTGTAATTAAATAATGTATTATAATTTAATTTTAACAATATAGAACTGAAAAAAATTATAAATAAATAAATTAATAAAAGAAATGTATTTGATTTCTGTTTAATGTTATTTATCATAATGTTAATTAAAATGCTCCAATTAAAAATTATTTTTGTAGTTACACCAATACATTAATACACAAAATAAAGCCTCATTTATCATATGCTCAACATCTTGTAGACGCTAAATTGAAATAGAGTCAGACTAAGTGCAAAATTATTGTTAAAGCGTTTGCTTTAAATTTACCTTTCTCGTAGTCTTTTTTAGCTATACAAAGGAATAATAAATTATGAAGTGCAATATTCTAGTATATATATATATATAAATCTGGTTGAAAATATTAAAATGAAACTATATAATTTTAGCGTATAACTGTGTAATATTAGGTTTTAAGTCAAATCGCAGTGTGCATTGGTTTTAGTAGTTATAAACTAATGTAACATTAATTTAATTCTCCAAGAATGAACAAGTTAACTCATTTTTTCAACAAATCAAGTTTAGTTAATTAAATAATAGAACATTTAATTAAAAAATAAAATGTATGATGTTAATTTTTTTTTTTTGAAAAATAGTAACATAAATAATTTAAAAGTAGCAATGATTTCCTTATGAATGTAAATTCAAAATACGATCTCATTTGGTTAAATGTGTTTTTCTTTATTTTTAAGTTCCACGACAGAAAATTGTAACATATTCTTATAACTAGTGTAGTAGAGTTATTAAAAGTTTGAAAATAGTTTAAAAATGAAATGTGTGTTGCATTTTTTTTTAAAAAGAAGTAACTTAACTAAATATAAAATTGCAATAGTCTAATGAGGAATTTAAATTTACTATATGAACTCCTGTAGTTATATAACAGTGTATTATCCTTTATTTTAACGATTCAAAACAGATAATATTTAAAATAAATTAATTAATGTAGAAAATGTATCTGGTTTCTTTTACTCATCATTTTGTAAACACAAAATTAAAATAGTCTCAGTCTTAGTTTAATGTTCAGACTAAGCTGTTGCTTGAAAATTACCTTTAATTTCTTTATCTATAGCTAAGAAAAATAATAAAATATTATGAAACGTTAGGTTCTATATTCATATTATATTTTGGTTGAAAATATTAAAATGAAATGAAAAAATTTCAGCATTTAACGGTGTAGTTTTATATTTTAATCGAATTGCAAAAGTGTTTGTTTTAATTAGAAAATCGTGTAAATTTTTTTTCTAAAAAATGAACAAGTTAACAATTATTTTGTAACTAAAAAGTTAAGATAACAAGTGGAGATTATAAAAATATATTTAATTTAGAATAAAAATTTATTGCAAAATGTAAGCTATTTAAAAAAAAGTAACTTGATTAAATTTAAAGTTACAAAGATTCCTTTAGATATAGAAATACAAACTACAAAATCATTTGTTTAAATTATGATTTTTTTTTTTATTTTGCTATCCAAAACAGAAATAATTATAGTTAAATGAAGCAAAAATGAAATGTATCTAGATTTTTTTGTAATGTTATTTAACAAAATATTAGTTACATTTTTCTAAATAAGAATATGTAAAAAAAAATTATTGTATTTAAATGCTTATATTTTAGTTGTTTTGCACCAATATTCTTATCAAACACATGTAAAGTCACTTATATGTCTAATATTTTATTGACACGCAATTAAAATAATCTCAGTCTAAGTGTAATATTCAATAAAAAGATTTTGTTTAAAAATTACCATAAATGAAGTCGTCTATAGCTATAAAATGGAATAAAATATCATGAAGTGCAATGTTCTAGCAATAAATATGTATAACAAATTATGTAACAAAGTCATATATTTTTGTAGTTTACGCTAATATTCTTATTAAACGCAAAATGAAGCCACTCATATCGTATATTTAACATTTTGTAAATATAAAATTTAAAAATGTTTAGACTAAATGTAAAATTAAAGTCCATGCTTCTCCTTTAAATTTACCTATTTCTTTGGTTTCCTCAGCTATACAAAGAAATACAATATTATGAAGTGCAATATCTTAAAGTAAATGTATAATCTTTTTGAAAAAAATAATATTTAATGAAATAATTTTCAGTGTTTTATAGTGTGATATATTAATTTAATTCCTTAAGAATGAACAATTATCCTCTTTTTTTTTCAACCAATCATACTGAGTTAATATAAAAATATATAAATAAAGTTAAAATTAAAATGTATGACGTTAACTATTTTTTTATAAAAGTAATTTAACGAAATTTAAAAATTAAATAATTTAGTTGATACAACTAGGAATATAAAAATAAGATAAAAACCCCTGTAGATATATTATTATTTATTATTCTTTATTTTAACAATTCAAAAGTGAAAAATTTATAAATTAATATTAGTTATTAATATTAATATATAATTAATATTAGAGAATATCTATGTGGATGTTTTTTATTATAATGTTTTTTATAATTATCCGATTAAGGATATTGAAAAAAATATTTTATTGAATAAAAACATTTTTTAAAAAGAAAAAAAGAAAATTTATTTTAATGCTAATATTTTTATTATTGTAGTCGATACTAATATTCTTATTAAACACAAAAAGAAACCACTCATATCATATATTTAACAAATTATAGATTTGAAATTAAAATAGGCTTAGACTTAATGTAATATTTAAATCAACACTTTTGCTTTAAATTTACCATCATTGCTGGTTATTATAGCTATACAATAGAATTAAATATTATGAAGTGCAATATTCTAATGTACATATTATGAAATTGTTAACAAATTTCAAATTAAATGAAATAATTTCCGGCGTATTACTATGGTAACTATGGTACAGGTATTAGATATTAATCAAATTACAGAATGTACTGGTTTTAGTAGTTATCAAATAATGCAAATTTTTTTTTTTAATTATCCAAGAATGAACTAGTTAACACTTTTTTAACTAATCAAGTTGAGTTTTACAAAAAAAAAAATAATTTAAGTTAAAAATATAATTATGATGTTAACTGGTGTTAAAATAAAGTAACGGGATCAAATTTAAACCTGTAAACATTTTTTAGGAGTAGTAATTTTACGGAGTAGCTATACAGATGTAAAAAATTAAATAAATTGCAATAATATTTAATAAATATTTTTTTTTGTCAGAAAAATAAAATAAATGATGCGTTGAATATATTGATTATACTGGGTATACTTGTATAATGAAGTGTTTTTCATAATTTTAATATCCCTATACTAAGCATTATCAAAATATAACATTATGGTACTACTGTGTATTGTAGAAACATATTATTTGATTGTTTAAATTCTTATTAATATTAGTATAATAAACAAGTATTTGTTGTTTATAAATTCTTGTGCATTTCTTTTAAACAAATAAGATATACTTCAATAGAAGAGTTGATTATTAAAAAAAAAAAATTAACATTTTTTAATATAATTTGTTTCTGCGCTGAGAACTGTAGAAGATAAGGATTAACATAATCAACTTATTTTATGACTTGGGCCTTATTTGTTATATAGCAAAGAAGAATTTACATCAAAACTAATTGTTTTTATAAACCAATTTTAAATTAAATAATATGTTGTGTAGAAGACATACAACGTTTAGGTTAATGAATTTCTTTTTTCAATCACTACACTCCCCTTCTTATCACAATGAAGTCATTTCTTTCATATACAAATTACTTACCTGGAAATGATTTTAATGCATCTATTTAATAGATTTAAATTAAAATATTTTACGTTCATACTGTTAAGAACAATACGATTAGTAAAAATTTCAATTAATTTAAGAATATACGAAAGTTATAAGTATAAATCATCTATCTATATATATAAACATGAATTGGTGTCTATCTGTATGTATGTTATCGATACTTGGCCAAACCGCTGGATGGATTTTGATTGGGTTTTTTCGTATATACTCAGCGTGATCCCGGGATGGTTTTTGTCTCTTAGAAGTTTTCAAAACCCGGCTCCTTAAAGGTTTCAAAACCCGGCACCGGTAAACCGGTGGTCCTTCGCAACTACAAGTTGTTTACCTTTCGCCGTAACTAAGTGTGTGACGTCAGATGGTTACCAAGGGCAACCGCCATATGTTTTTTATAAAGTTTCTGGCGTGATTTTTATTAGTTAGTGATTAGAAAATACAATTTCTCATGTTTTCGTGGGTAATTAGTGATTTTTCGCCTTGCAAAGGTGTAGGTAGTTTGCATTTAGTACCAATGGTAATGTAGCCACCCTAATCGACAACGTTTTAGCGTCGTACGTAAAAATTACATGCCAACTTTCAAAATCCAAGGGCAAATTTATCATCGTGCTTCTACCTCAGTCAGATTCTGATTACGAATTTGTCCATTATATCATTGACAGTTATGCTCCCCAAACAGAAATCGATTGGCCGATCTAAATCTGTAGCACGACCGATAAAAACATTTCGAGCTTCCGAAACAACTGAGCAACAAGCATCACTATTTGAAACCATGCGAGAATGAGCTGCTCATGCCCGATCGATTGAAACTAGAGAGTAGTGAGCATCACGATTAGAAATCGAACGAAAACGAACTGCTCAAGGCCAATCGACTTATACCATCAACCAACCGAGAGCATGTCTGACTTTAAGTATAGAGCACTATGATCGATCCAGACGGACACTGCACGTTAAATTAAATCTTGCTGCTTTCCATTACGATGCAGAATATGATTACAGTCGCCATCGAAGTGTCATCATTGGAAAAATGGACAAGTTATGCGAATCTTGCCGTGCATTGAAATTCAAAAACGAAATTCCAGGAATGTGCTGCGCAGGTGGAAAAGTGAAATTGCCAGAATTCCAATTACCACGTGAACCATTATCAACGTTTGTATCAGGTATATCAAGCCAGTCGAAACATTTCTGGCAAACACACGCAAGTACAATCCATGTTTCCAAATGACATCGTTCGATGCAACAGACATCATATGTGACAATTACATGCCAACGTTCAAAATTCAATGGTAAATTAATCATCGTGCAGGATCACTTCTACCTCTGCCAGATTCAGATCACAAATTTCTCCAAATTTATTTCATGGGAACCATTTGATGAACACGTTGATCAACGTAATCGATTCATAACCAGCTCTAATCGGGAAATTGTTGTTGAAATTACAAAATTTATTCGATCAACACAACGAAATAGTTCGACTGTTCAGGACAGCGCTCGAGCGAATGCCAGCTGATGATCACGTGGTTGTCATAAGAGCCGATAAAACAGCAGCCGGCCAACACGAAAGACAGTTCAACGTACCAACAATTAATAAATTCGCAATCGACTAGTTAGTAAAGAGTTTAACTCGCGTGATGTAGTTCTTCATCGCAGAGTTGGTAATGTTCATTGTGTTTCCGAAACACATCGCTCCTACAATGCATTGCAATATCCAATTTTATTCTGGCAAGGAGAAGATGGATATCATTTCAACATCAAAACGATAAATCCACAAACCCATCAGGAAACTAATAAGAAAGTCAGTGCCATAAATTACTAAAGGATGCGATATGGCAGTTTTTGGAGTGGGAAATGCATCTGCAACAATCGATGAAATTGAAAGATATCAAATAGGACGCTACATTAGTAGCAATGAAGCAGTTTGGCGTATTTTCTCATTTCTTATTCATGTACGTCCTCCAACAGTTGTTAATTTGGCTGTGCATATTGAGAATGGACAGCGCGTGTATTTTACAACGGCAAATGTACATGCAAGAGAATTTTTGCCACCGCAAACAACGTTAACTGCGTTCTTCTCTTTGTGTACGGATGATTTGTTTGCAAGAATGTTTCTTTACTTAGAAATTTCAAAATACTACACATGGAATGCATCAGCCAAAACTTTTCAACGTCGCAGACAGGGCAAACCAGTTGAAGGACATCTGAATTTATATTCGTCCAACGCTTTAGGCCGTCTCTATACATTTCATCCAAACAATCAAGAATGTTTTTACTTGCGATTACTATTAGTTAATGTACGTGGACCGAAATCCTTCCAAGAACTGAAAACAGTCAATGAAGAAGTATGTGCGACCTATCGAGAAGCTTGCCAAGAATTAAATCTTCTTGATAACGATATCCACTGGGACACAGCACTCGCTGATGCATCAAATACTGCTCAACCACAGCAAATACGTGCATTATTTGCGATATTATTGACAACGTGTTTTTCATCGAATCCAAAAGATCATTGTGAAAAATACAAAGATGACATGAGTGAAGACATTCTACGTCGTTTGGGAGCAACGAATATCAACATGCAATTCACACCAAACGTGTATAATGAGGCGTTGCTTTCGATCAAGGATGTATGTTTGGCAATCGCTAACCAAGGATTAGTGTAATTAGGAATGTGTGCACCGATCCGACATACTGATACCGCATATAATCGTGATTTGCAACGTGAAACACAATTTGATATCCAAGACTTGGGTACATTTGTTGAAAATAATCTTCCAAAAATGGTTTCAGAACAGCCCATTGTATATGACACAATCATGGAGGCAATAAATAATCATAGCGGTGAATTGTACTTCATAGATGCGCCCGGAGGTACAGGAAAAACCTTACTCTTTTCTATGATATTAGCAAGTATACGATCACAGAAAAAAATAGCACTGGCAATTGCATCATCAGGAATTACGGCAACACTATTGGTCGGTCGTCGAACATCATGCACTGCAAGATTTGAGGTGTAATAGACTGCCTTTGGTAGCACTAATTCTATTGTCAGGGGATTTTCGACAAACTTTGCCAGTGATATCATGTTTAACACCCGCTGATGAACCTTATGCATGTCTCAAATCTTCAGTTGTATGGCGACATGCCAAAAAATCGACTTTGAAAACCAATATGCATGTTTAACTACAAAATGATGCATTCGCCGAACGTTTCGCAAAACAATTGCTGGATATTGGGAATGGGAAGTTGGCGATTGACTATTCTACACAATGTATCACATTGCTAACAAACTTTTGTAAAATGACATCTACCAAACACGAATTAATTCAAAACGTATTTCCAAATATCGCGCGGATTTATGAAAATCATCAGTGGCTTAGTAAACGTGCTATATTAGTAGCTACGAACAACGATGTCAATGCCATCATTTTCAGCATTCAAGACGAAATACCAGGCGATGTGACAACGTACATGTCTATCTATACTGTGATGAATCAAGACGAAGTTTTCAATTACCCTACGGAATTCTTGAATTCACTCGATTTGTCATGTATGCCACCACATCTCTTAACATTGAAAATTGGCGTGCCTAATTATTCTTCTCCGAAACAACAATCCACCACGACTTTGCAACGGTACAAGACTTTCGATGAAAAATATTATGAACAATCTCATTGAAGCTACAATTTTGAATGGGAAATTCAGGGGTGAAAATGTACTGTTGCCACTTATTCAAATGATCCCAACCGATATGCCATTTGAATTTAAACGTTCGCAGATTCCTGTCCGTTTTGCTTTTGCAATGACTATCAACAAAACCCAGGGACAATCGCTGCACGTGTGTGGGCTGGATTTGGGGAATCCTTGCTTCTCACGTGAACAGCTGTATGTGGCCTGCTCACGCGTCGGAAAACCTTCTGATTTATTTGTGTACGCACCAAAACGAAAAACGAAAAATGTCGTATATACAAAAGCACTCGGATAGCACTTTGATTATTATTCCCCATAATGATTGACTATTGAAATATCTTATAGTGCATCGTAAAATATTCTACATTTGCTCCTTGTAACGAACGGGTATTCAGCTAGTAATTTATAATACAAATTGTCTCTCAAATATGAAATAAATAAGAATAACAAATGACCAATTTTTATAGTACGCGCAAAAAATATTATATAATTTGAAATTTTATTATCATTTGAATTATATAATTATAATTATTAATGATATTACTATTGAAAAGTAAGATTTCCAATATTAAGATAAATGCATAAATTTTTTTTCTTCAAACTCACCAATGCATACGTCTGTATCAAACAATTGGTATCATTTATTCATAAAATAATAAAAACTCAATTAGATATTATTTATATCTTTTTATATAATTATATAAGTTTTATATATAATTTTTTAATAAATATTTTTTTTATATAATTTTTATATAATTTAATATATAATTAATTATTATAATTTATGATAAAACATAAAACATAATTCATGATTTAATGTATTGAAATAATAGTTGTTTTATTATATAAATTATACATAAATTCAATAATTTACATAAATATTAAACATAATACATAATCAGGTTGTTTTATTTTGCATTTTATACAATAATTTTCCATTAATAATTACAGAATGATACGATAAAATTTCAATAAAACAAAAGAGAAAACGTTTCTTGATTTTTTATAGTTAATGATTTTATAAAAACCTTAAATTCTATAATCATATATGTGTACTAAAAAGTAATCAAATTCAATGAATAAATATATATATAAACCAATTTTTTTAAATTTTTTCGTGTTAAGTGCAGTGGCATTATTTTTGTTTTTAAAGGGGTGGGGGGGGGGGGAACCATAAATTCTAAACTGCCAATTTTAATGAAAAAAAAAACAACTCGCTTTGCTCACAAACTACATCCCACTTACCTTTAGTTCAATACAATTTGCAGTTTAGGTACATGTTATATTTATTTTAATAGAAAAACTATATAAATACACACACACACACTCATAATAAATATAATGATAATTAATCATAGTTTTAAGCATACTTTTGATAATGTTTAACTGATATTATTTTATATTATGTCCACCGTTCACCATGAGGTTTGTTATTACTTTACATCATATAACCCAAGGTTATTAAAATAAATTTAATTAGCACGTTGATTAAATAATACAATGTATTTATTAAATAGGTAAAATTAACATAACTTATACCTATTTAGTATAAGCACGAATTATATTGGCGGCCCATAACTAGTTCGAAACCGGCTCGCTGATAAAAGAGTGGGAGGCGTAAATGCCTACCTTACTCCCCCCAGATGAATCCACTGGTTAAATGATTTATTTATGGAAAATTTAAATTCAACAGTCATACATGTTTATTGACAAACAATCTTCTTTCAATAATATATATATATATATATATTTATTAATGTTTATTATTCTAAAAAATGTGATGCTTGAAATATAAAGTTTGTTTTACTACTATACTTACCAACAACTTTTGTTTTTATTATTTCATTATTACTACACTTATTAAATTTGCTTATGCACCATTCGGTTGGAGAAATAATTCGCTGGACCTCATTCTCTTGTACTATTCAAAACAGGATTTATTTAAATTTAATTTGTACATAAGTGGTTTTTTATATATGATATTTATATTTATTTATTACGAGTTAATAAGTTAATAGTTGAGTTAAATAATTTTGATTAAATTAACTTTATAACGTATCGCATTACTCTAAGTTTAATAATAACTTATTTATAAATAAATTTATTGTTTTTCACAAAAAATTAATTTAAGTCACATGAAGTTTTGTTGTTATTTAGTTAAAACTTGACTTTTCTAGCTTTAGTTTCAGAAAACATTTTAATTGCTTCTTCATAATTGACCTTTTGAGCTAGATCGTTTTCTATGAATATTGCTAAAGATGATAGCCTATCATCTGTCATAGTGGACCGTAAATATGTTTTTATTAATTTTAGCTTTGAAAAACTTCGTTCGCTTGATGCTACAGTGACAGGAATCGTCAATAAAATTCTTCAAGATATCCATGCATAAGAAAATAAATCCACCAATTTCATATCATAAATTAACTTAAGAACTGACTGTAGTAATTCTATATCAGTTGGTAATATTGTACTTAAATGTTTTAGTTCGTTGTAAAGTTCTATTGTATTTATGTTCGGAATTATCTCCGTCCGAAAGAGCATCGTGTAGATCTTTACAACATGCCATGAGATATTTAGAACAAGGCAAATTTTTTAAATTATACAAAAATTCCCATAATAGCTTATGATATTCTAGTTGTGTGAATTGTTCTCTAATCGATGTTCTGACTATGTTTATAAGAGTGTAGAAAAATTCTTTTTTAAAAAGTTCTTCAGCATTTGTATATGTAGGATCTTTTTCTGGCTTTCATCAAAAAACATTTTTCTTTTCCGTACGATTTGCTCATTAATTACTGATCCTACACCCAATGACTCAGCTATTTCTTTTGAAGAAAGTACTGCATCTACATATCCCGTTTCTTTATATTCGTCAATATATTTTATACAACTATCCATTAATATTGTTACCTTTTCTATGTCCATTGTCAACGTTTCCATACTTTTACTTAAGATGTTAACTTAAAAAAGTAAATCATACCAAACATTGAGTGAAATTAAAATCTTGAAATCTAGTAATTGGTTAGCTAAATTTGCATCTTCATTTCTTGTACCAGAAACCGCTTTCGGTAATTCGGCAATTTCTATCAACGCATCATGTACTTCATTCGTTTGATACCGCACTGCTTTAATGCTATCTATGCGACTTTCCCAACGCGTTGTACATAATGGTTTAACAGTTAAGTTAGGCACATATGATTTCAAAATTTCCCAACGATAAACGGACGCAGAAAAATTACAAATATTCGTTGCAAAATTCAAAAAAGAATGATGGATTCCTTTGATTTTGAAGCTGCATCAGATATGACGAGATTAAGAGAATGGCAACCACAAGGCATAAATGATGCTCTAGAATTTAAAGATAATATTCTGGCTTGAACTCATTTTGTTTGTCCCTTCATATTTGCGCCGTTGTTGTTACCCTGACCTCGACAATTCATTATATCAAATTGATTTTCTTTTAATGTATTTAGTAGTAACTCAGTTAGACTTTCTCCAGTAGATTCATCAACTGTTTTAAAACCAATAAAATGTTCATCAATTCCAGCAGTTTCATCAACGAATCTTATTGTAAACGACATTTTTTCGAAATGGCTAATATCAGGTGTGCAATCTAATATTACAGAAAAATATTTTGCATTATTTACTCTTTGCTGGATTATTTCCAAAACTTTATTAGCCATTAAATTTATAAGTTCATTTTGAATCACTTTACTACAATAATTTTGGTTCAATTTTTGAATAGTTACTTGGTGCAGATGGTCTTGCATGACACCATTATATTTTCCTAAAAGTTCTAAAAGTCCTAAAAGGTTGCCATTATATTTTTCAAACAGTCTGTCAGATCATCCTCTAAAGGCTAAGTTGTGATTCAATAAGTATAAAGTAATTGAAATTTATCTGTCTAAAATATTTTTCCAGTGTTGAGCTTCTGATGTCACTATTCTTTGTAAATCGTTATCAATACATCTACCAAGGTTTAATAGCAATTCACATTCGTGCTATTTCTTATAAGCAATACAATTATTAGGAGACTTTTCGTGAGAATTCAATGTGGTTATCATATGTTTCCAATCATTATTCCCTATTGTACCTAGTGTACTATTCAGTGAATTAAAAAGTTTACAGCAAAAAAATGCCCGGTCGGAACTTTTTGAATACACAAGCCAACGTCTACAGATACTTTGATTGTTGTCTACTTTTCTCATTTGAAAATTTTTGGAAAAATGACAATTATTTTCGTCATTATGAAAAATTTGGCCATGCATTTTAGGGTGCTCCATCTTTACAACTGTATCTATAAAATTATTCTGAATTTTATCAGGCCATAAAGCTAAGTCAAATAAAGCATCATGAGAAACTAACAAAGAGGAATTTTGATTATCTTTATCCAATTCAGGTTCGTCGATAGTTTCAATTAAAACTTCATCATGTTTTTCACAATTATCTTCTTCCACATCCGTACTGGTCAAACTACTACTCGCAATCAATGATGAAGAAGATTAGACCAAACTTGGATTATTGATTGGTTTAAAAAATGTATTCATCAATAATGCATTTTTTTTAAGTTCTAACTCGATTTTAGCTTTGCGCTTTCGATTCTAACATCCTGAAAGTTTTTCTTTTTTTGACGACATAATAATTAATATGCAACTAATATGTAAAATTAAGTATAATTTGATTTAAAAGTATAGCCGTGCAAAATCTTATTACAATTTGAATGCGTTTCTTTAAAGCCTATAAAATATAATAGATATACATATTGATAGAAACATTTAAATATTATAAATTATTACATTAATTACTTACCAAATGCGAAAATTAAATTACCTTTTTTATAACGTAATTTAAAAAGTAATTTTATAAATATAAAATATATTATAATTTACTTTATATTTTATATTACAAACTTTATACACATACTTTCGCAATAACAAAATTAACCAGTAACCACAAATTCTGTAGCAGATAGTGGTGGGGTGACTTGATAGCCACAAGGTTTGACGACAAATCAGAAATACCAGATAATTTCTTATAAATACATTTCGTCAATTTATGTATGGTACAATAAACTTATTGAATGTACCTATAATGAACTTTTCCTACTGGAAATAATCTTATCTTTTTTTCAAACAATATTCTAAGTACACTAGTGTAAGCTGTTTTGTTATCGAATTGAAATTCATAGTTGAATTTGTATTTTGTACATAAATTTCAAATGTATTGATAATCATAATAAAGTATGTAGAAAATAAAAAAACTTTTTAATCATTATCTTCACTGTTCCATGAAAACGGAAATTTATTAGCTCATAATATTGTAGTATTAAAAAATAATAATTAGAAGTCCTAACTTGTTCATTTACCAATATTTCGTGTAATACGAGTATATTCAAAAATACATAACATATTATTATGTTTCAAATTAATAGTGTACATTATATTATATTATGTACTCTACATGAGTAAAATTAAAATTTTTGTTTTTAAAATCAATAATACCCAAAAAATTTCAAAGTCTAATTCATGTCATTTTAGCGCCTCTTTGTGATCAGCGCCCTGGGTGGTCGCCCAAGTCGCCCATAGCTTTCGCCGGCCCTGATGGTGAAGGAGATATTAGGATTTTTTTTTAATAAATCAATTGACAAATTATATATATATATATATATATATTGAATCTTGACTGTATGAGGGGCCGGCGAATGCTCGTAGACGTCGTTGGACAATTACCACAAATATTAACTAGATATACGAGTATATAAAAATGATCATTACCACCCCAATCATCGAGAAAAACACAAGCCCGATTGTACATTTAAAGCGTGGAAATCAGATGACACCCAATCTTACCCGACGAGATCTAACATTGAAAGAGACCTACCAGAGGTTTACTTCATCATCAAGAGGTATATAAAATGCATGAATAGTATTTAATATAAATGTATTGTCGGAGTGGTTAGTGATTGGCTGGTGATCGACAAGCGTCGATGTGTCGATAAGCGCGCGACGCTTACGTAATAATATGGTTACGTTACAATTGGCTACAATTTTACAACATTTTTGCAACTTTCAGTTTGGTATTCTATATACTTTGGAAAACCATCGTAAAAACATATCAAATAGAATATTATAACGCGATGAAAAATTTATCGAGGAAAATTATGTAAATCGGAGCACATATGCTATACTCAAAATTGTTTACAGTCAAAAAAAAAAAAAAATATCAAACAAATAAATTCTTGGCTACGTTTAAAATCCAAAAAGCATGAATATTAGGTTCTTTGTTATCTATTTGGTAACCTTTCGATAGAATTTACTTGTCAGAAATTAAACAATGTTCAAATGCGTGCAGTGGCGGCACCAGACATTTTTTCTAGGGGGCAAGATCATGGCAAATTGATCATGGAATTTAGTGAAAATCCGTCTATACGGGTTTAATATAAATTATTGAAATACATGGAAAATACTGTATTATTAGCGTTTTCTGATAAAATATAATCAATTTCGAAATCAAATTAAATGGTGGTGTATTCTGTGGTGTGTTATCTAAACGAATGCACATAAAAAAAATACGACGAGTTACACAGCGAAACATATGAAACGCAGCAAATCAAATACGTAAATATTTGAAATATACATTTTCGTTTGTTCTTCAACAGGTAGGGTGAAGGTGGCAAAACCAAATTTGGGTAGGGCGCTTGCCCTACCTTGCCCCCCTCTAGCGCCGCCACTGAATGCGTGTTAAAACATTGAATATAACAGCTATCGGTATTTAATTTTTCACAAAGTAATAATATCGGTAAATAAAAGTTTACTTCTAGGTAATATGGAAATGTTTGTACTTGAAAACATTTATCTAATTTATATAGATATATCCCGCTCATATTATATAGAATTAAGTAACCATCAATTATCATAATGTAAATCTACAACTAACAATATTATTTGTGAATAATATAACATCTAATACAACGTATCGGAGATTCATGTGAAGTGATGTTATTCAGAAACCCCATAACATTATGCCAATTTTGTAATATTAAGTATGTTAAGCTTAATTATAATATATGGCACGAATTAGAAAATAGAAATGTGTGGTTATATGTAACGAATAAAGAAAACATTATAGTTACTTATAAGAATTTAACCGAACTATTAATGTTAAGTGTAAAATGCATCGAAATGTTTAGTTTGGAAAATTAATGTAAAGCCAATACTATTGACAATGAAATTAAATTTGTACTAAAAAGAAAAATAACTTCAATATTATTCAAATATTATATTCCGCAATTTAATCTTTCATTAAATTTTGGAATGTTAGGAAATTTATCTAACAAGTAGTTAAATAATTCGTTATCTATGAGAAAAGATTCCAGAATAAAATATAATTTAAATAGATTAAAAGATAATTCTAAATCATTAAATGAACTTCGTAGTCACTTTGAAAATAATAATCCAGTAAAAACTGATATGACTTTTAATTATTGGTTGCACATTATTGTAAGATTAGTAGTCAACAGTACAGGTTTAATTTCATTTTTTATAACATATGTGAAAATTAACCCTTCAATGCATGATTTTTTTTTTCTTAAAATAAATATTATCTAATTGTGCATATGATCAAGATAACATAAAAATACTGAAAAAAAATTAATTTGTCCAAGTTTATAAAGCTCGCTAAGTCGGTTGTTGCTCAGGAGCAACATCATGCATTTATTATAACAGAAAATAATGTGATATTAATCATATCATTTATTGTTCCAAAACATTATAAAACATACGTCATTATTTACAAGTTAATAAAATAGATAAAATACATAAAAAATAAAAGTATTAATAAAAAAATTACATATTAATATTAGGATGTACGGTAGTTTTTAAAGCATAATTTCCCTTTACCTACACATAAACTTATTTTACATTTTTCACACTTTTGCCAAGTGTATTCTTTGCACTCAAGTATTTTGCAACTGCCTCTTGTTTGGGAATCAACTGGCTAATGATCTAGACGATCTAAACGAATATCTTTGTTTGGGGGCCTTGATGCATTCGGTTTTCTAGATTTTTTTTATAAGTGCCATTTCAATTTCATTTGATGGTCTTCCTTTCTTCAATGAAAATTGACCAACTTGACACAATGATACTGCTATATCTTTTTTGAATTCTACCAATGTCATTGGTTTTTCTTCATTGAAATTTTTTTGTGCGATTATTCGTTTATGGAGAATCCATGAATTCACTACAGTTACATCTAGTAAATGGTAGAAAATTCTCAGATACCATTTGCGACTCCTAATTTTTATTTTTTGCCGACCTAATAAACTATCTAGGAGATCCACATCTCCCATATGTTTATTATATACATTTACAATATTGGGACAATCAATTTCAATTTGTTTTTTTTTAGTTTTAGAAAATCTTTTTCTTAATGTAATTGGGTCAATGTCAGTAAATGTAGAGAGCAAATTTATAATTTTATTGTCACGCCAGTAAGCAGCAAATACTTCGTGTTTTTTTATGCTTGTCATACAATAGTTAAATGTCCCTCTAGGTTTTTTCATCATTTCTTTATCATTAGGTAATAATATATTTGTTAATCGATTTCTTCGCACGGTACCTAGAGAACACACTTGTCTACTCTTTAAATATACCATCAATGGTAATGATGTGTAGTAATTATCAAAATACACTTTGTAGTTCATTTTTTTTTTTTTTTTTTTTTGGTGTAATTTAAAAAAAAACACGCAGTCGCAAAGCGTAAAATAAATAATATAAACACAGAACCACAACGCGTTAGATTGTCAAATGCATACTGTTGCTTTTAAGCGACAACCATATTTTAACGTATAACTAATATACACATTGATTATTAGTAAGGCCCGAAACTTGATGATCTAAAAATCTTTATAAAATGCACACAAAAAAGTATTAAAATGACTTATAAACATCAAAAAATGACTCTCACACCGCTGCGTCTTGTGTGTATCAGTAAAATTATCTCGCAATGTGAAGAAGATGCGTGTGTGTGTGTAGCAGTTAATCTATTCTCGGTAAAACTGTTAAATAGAAATTTAAACGTAGGGGAAAAAGCACATCAAAATAATGCACGTGTGTACAGACTACAGGGCCTAAATTATATTTAAATTTATCTCAGATAAGAAATAATGTCAGTAATACATAATAATTACAAAAACAAATCGGTATTTTTAGAAAAATAATTGAAGAATTGGGCTATACAATACGTTAGTTTTTTCAAATATTTAGTTTTGTCAAAATAATATAAAAATACAAATATATTTACAAAAATGCACCAAAATCAGTAAAAAATGACCGTATAACCAAAAATTACCGAAAAATAAAAATGGTTCCATTGAATTTTACAAACCATAAGTCACATTTCTGTAAAAACAAGCCTCGTATAAACTTATTAGAAAAAAAGATGCAAATGCATCAAGTTCCGGGCCCTAATTATTATCTATTATTTTGAACTAAATAAATTATTTATAAACATAACAATTCAATAATATTTTTGTTTCAATGATATTAGCTCCTCAATTGTCATAAATAATTATAGAAAAACCTCTCATGGTAGAATTATATTTATACCAGGCGCACGGGAAATAAATTAATTTTGTAAGTTATATACTGCCATCTAACGGATCAAAAGTAACTCTATATATAATTAATATGGTCTAGGTGTAATTACAGCTAATCTCCCGTATCATAGACATTTATTTTATGATATAACTCGAATATATTCGGTTGTTGCCGAGAAGCAACAACATGCATTGTAGGCTTAAGACAATATGTAATAAGAAAAAAGGAATTGAATCTAGAGTTGATAAATATATAAAGTTAAGAGATTCTCCTGAAAGCCCATTATCTAAGATAGTATAAGTAGAATGGGCAATGAATTTTCATCTAACATGTGTTAATAATCCCATGTTTTAATATTAAGACCGTAATATTATAATATTTAAAATAAGTGTATAATATAATATTTACACAATGTAAATGCTTCGTAAGCACTATATGACTGTTGTCGCCATTGTCCGTCCGGCTTGTTGTAGTTAGTCGAGTTTCGATACGTTTACACATTAGATGTTATATTAAGTTAATTGGTAATAAATAAAATCACTTTTAACCATTCAACTATGACGCACAAAATAAATACTCTTCAGTAATAAAAAAGCGTGTATTTTCTTACCCTAAGAGTACCCACTACCAAATATAATAACTTATACAGAAAAAAACCTGTATGGGTCATAACACCATTCTGCGTAGATTAATCTACAAATTAAAATCAAATTGCATGACGATTGGATAAGTACTTCCTGAAACTAGCCGTTTCCGAATTTTCCAATTTTTCTTTTCCTAAAACCCATACCATTACGAACATTTAAAAAAAAATTAGCTAAATCGGTTTTAGCCAATCTGGTTACCAACGAACAGCATTTCATTTTTATTATGTAGAGAATATAAAATCGAAATATTTTTTCGTATTAATGGAAATATATACTTACTAGTAACTAAAGTGTTAACAACAAATATAACAAATGTCAGAGTTAATTGAATTAAAAAACGTTTAACTGGAGACGAAATCATTTTTTTTTTTGCTTAGTTAAATTGGATTTATATAAAACTTATATTGTTGCCCACAACAACTGTTGAACGAATAACAGTGATCACTGGTTGGCATAATTTTCATAACATTTAAAATTCAAGAAAATATATGTTTAGGTGCAGTGTACATAATATATGCAGGTGTTTTTGTTGTTATATATATATATATATGAATAATCATAAATAAACAATGAAATAGGAATGTACGATTAAATAAACAATAAGTATACATAAAAATTGTTAAAATTATTTTAAGTAAGCCGTTAGAATATTAAATATTAAACTATCAAAAAAATGTCTACAAAAAAAAATGTTATCATAAATCAAAATTCAATTTAAACATATGGACAGGGGAAATAATATATACAGGTATATGTATATGTATATTATAGTCTAATACAATGACAAAATATACTATATTTAGTTCTTTATTATTTTTAATCGATAATTAATTTTTGTTAAAATGCATTTTTTTTTGTGTTTTTCAAGAATCTTTTTTAGAAAATTGGCGAGTTTATTATAGACTGATTTATGAGATGATAGCCGTGAAGATTGGTATCTTGTTCTGGCTCGGCGTTTCCAACTATTAGACTACGAATTTGATCGGAAACTAAGTGAAAATTGGAAAATGAGTTATTGGTTTTTCTAGGTTTAGTAGCTGCTTAAGTAGCTGATCGAATGAGAGTGGTTAAATTATTTACTGCTTCATCTATACCAATGTCTGACTTTAGTTTGATTTTTGAGTTAATTTGTTTGTATAAAATATTTTGAAATTGTAATCGAACAATTAAAAATGAAAATAATTTAAGTGATTCGTTACGAGATAACAGGATCGCGGAGGTAACACAGAGGAGTAGTCAGAATTTAAATCCAAAATATTATTAATCGAACAAAATTAATTACTGGGTATTTTTGTAATAAATATATATAAAATATCGAGTTTTTTCCTATGATATGATAGCCGATTAGTAGGTTTAGGTGTTGAAAATATGATAAAATTCTTTATTTTGATAATGTATAAAACAGTGCCACGGGGATTATCACAACAGCCCCAAGAATTAGGTTTGGTTGTAAAGTCGCCACCAATAATAAAATTGTTTTTAATTGTATTAAAATAATCAGTAAAAATTATATTCGGAATAATATGACGGCGAAGAGAATAAAAAGCACCTATAGTGATTGAAATATTATTCAGTTTGATCATTATTTTGCAAAATTGAATATTATCATGAAAATACATTGGAAGTGGCTGAAGATAAAGTGTAGATTTAATTAAAATATGTTCACCACCGTGTGCTATTATTATCTGTATGGTTTTAGTAAAATATATCCAGGTATATGAAAATGTGAGTATTTGGTACAATATGTTTCTGTAATGAGCGCAATGTTAATTTGTCTGTGATATAATACGTTTTTATGTTCATTTATATGATTTTTGATGCCATTCACATTAAATTGTAAAACTAGAAGGAACTTATTTGCAGCTGAGTTTTTAAATCATTTTTAAATCTAATTTAAAAAAACTAAAAACTTGAAAGTACAATATATGGCTGATTTAGACCCAGATTATATGCTGATTGACAATTTTACAGTGTGATTAAAGTAAGTTTATCGAATAAATCAAAACACAAAAAATGTATGGTTTTTCAGGGTATAGTTTTAATATACGCAATGTAAAAAAAAATATTAATTATTATAATATTACTAATAAAAATTATTATAATAATAATCATAATCGAATTAATAATAATAATCTCAATAATAATAATAGTATTAATAATAGTAAACAATAAAACTATTCAAATCTATCGCGCAGACAAATAGGAATGTAAGAATCTATATATATATAAATGAATTGGTATCTGTCTGTATGTATGTTATCGATGCTTAGCCAAACCGCTGGTTGGATTTTGATAGGACTTTTTCCTACGTACTCAGCGTGGTCCTAGGATGAGTTTTGTCTCTTAAAAATTTTCAAAATCCAGCTCCTTAAAGGTTTCAAAACCCGGCACCGGTAAACCGGTGTAATTAAGGGTGTGACGTCAGATAGTTACCAAGGGCAGCGGTCATATGTTTTTTATAAAGTTTCTGGCGTGGTTTTTTATTAGTTTGTTATTAGAAGATACAAATTCTCAGTTTTTGTGAGTAATAAGTGATTTTTTGCCTTGCAAATATGTAGATAGTTTGCGAGTAGTAGCAATGATAATATAGCCTTTATCGACCTTTATCGTCAACGTTTTAGCGTCGTACGTGAGAATTACATGCCAATTTTCAAAATCCAAGGACAAATCTATCATAGTGCTTCTACCTCTGTCAGAATTTGAATACAAATTTCACCACTATATCATCGACAGTTATGCCTCCCAAACGGAAATCGATTGGCCGACCTACATCTGTAGCACGAACGATAAAGGCCTTTCGAGCTTCCGAAACAACTGAGCACAAGCATCACGATTGGAAACCAAGCGAGAACGAATTGCTTAAGCACGCTTAACTTATACAATTGACCAACGAAGAACAAGTCGGACTTTAAGAAGAGAACACTATGATCGATTCAGATGGACGCTGCACGTTGAATTGGATTTTGCTACGTTCCATTATGATGCGGAATATGATTACAGTTGACAACGAAGTGTCGTCATTGGAAAAATGAACAAGTTATGCGAATCTTGCCGTGCATTAAAATTCAAAAATGAAACTCCAGGAATGTGCTGCGCAGATGGAAAAGTGAAATTGCCAGAATTGCATTTACCACCTGAACCATTATCAACGTTGGTATCAGGTATATCAAGCCAGTCGAAACATTTCTGGCAAACATACGTAAGTACAATCAATGTTTCTAAATGACATCGTTCGGTGCAACAGACATCATATGTGACAATTACATATCAACGTTCAAAATTCAAGGGTAAATTAATCATCGTGCAGGATCACTTCTACCTCTGCCAGATTCAGATCACAAAATTCTCCAAATTTATTTCATGGGAACCATTTGATGAACACGTTGGTCAACGTTATCGATTCATAACCAGCTCTAATCGGGACATTGTTGTTGCATTACAAAATTTATTCGATCAACACAACGAAATAGTTCGACTGTTCAGGACAGCGCTCGAGCGAATGCCAGCTGATGATCACGTGGTTGTCATAAGAGCCGATAAATAGCAGCCGGCCAACACGAAAGACAGTTCAACGCACCAACAATTAATAAATTCGCAATCAACTAGTTGGTAAAGAGTTTAACTCGCGTGATGTAGTTCTTCATCGCAGAGTTGGTAATGTTCATTGTGTTTCCGAAACACATCGCTCCTACGATGTATTGCAATGTCCAGTTTTATTCTAGCAAGGAAAAGATGGATATCATTTCAACATCAAAACGATAAATCCACAAATGCATCCATCAGGAAACTAATACGAAAGTCAGTGCCATGAATTACTATTCATACTATTTATACTATTCACATTGCTTGATGATTCATGAGAACTCAGAACAATCACATTTTGAAATGTCGGCAATTGTTCCATCAGTATATTTTCAAAATTTATGCAAAAATCGAAACCGAAAGACTTCTCTTCATTCGGTTGAATCAAACCAAACTGCGCTCGGAAGATTATATTCATTTATAAGATGCGATTGCTACTAATAACAATCCCATTGAAATAGGAAAAATGGTCATACTTCCGGCTACATTTGGAGGAAGCCCACGACGTATGCATGAATACGCACAAGATGCAATGACTTAAGTTCGCGCATACAGCCATCCGGATTTTTTCATTAAATTCACGTGCAATCCTACGTGGGATGAAACTAGAGAACTTCTGTTGCCTGGACAATCATCTTAAGATCGCCATGACATCATTACACGTGTGTTCAAACAAAAATTGAAATCTATTTCAATTACAAGTATCATTTTTTTGGAGAGACACGTTGTTGGATGTATTTCATTGAATGGCAAAAAAGAGAATTGCCGCATGCACATGTTTTGATTTGGTTGATTGATATAATTACACCAGACAAAATTGATGCAGTCATATCAGCAGAATACCAGACGTCGACATTAATCCCGGCTTATCCGAAGTCGTTACCAAAAACATTATTCATGGCCCATGTGAAGCGATCAACACCAAATCTCCATGCATGAAGGATGGAAAATGCATGAAACGCTATTTAAGAGACTTACACGTCGAAACTATCACTGGCAATGATGAATATCCCCAACATCGTCCCAGATCAACTGAAGATGGCGGTAAACTCATCACTTTAAACGTGCGCAAAAATGACATTGATGTTGATAATCGTTGGGTTGTTCCGTATTCACCATTACTCTCTAAGACGTTCAAAGCACACATCAATGTCAAGTATTGTAATTCAACAAAATCAATCAAATACATATGCAAATGTATTAACAAAAGGTTCGATATGGCAGTTTTTGGAGTGGGAAATGCATTTGCAACAATCGATGAAATTGAAAGATATCAATTAGGACGCTACATTAGTAGCAATGAAGCTGTTTGGCGTATTTTCTCATTTCTAATTCATGTACGTCATCCAACAGTTGTTCATTTGGCTGTGCATATTGAGAATGGACAGCGCTTGTATTTTACAACGGCAAATGTACATGCAAGAGCATTTTTGCCACCGCAAACAACGTTAACTGCGTTCAACTTTTTGTGTTCGGATAATTTGTTCGCAAGAACGTTTCTTTACTCAGAAATGCCAAAATACTACACATGAATTGCATCAGCCAAAACTTTCCAACGTCATAGACAGGGCAAACCAGTTGAAGGATATCCGAATTTATATTCGTCTGACGCTTTAGCCCGTCTCTATAGAGTTTATCCAAACAATCAAGAATATTTTTACTTGCAATTACTATTAGTTAATGTGCGTGGACCGAAATCCTTCCAAGAACTGAAAACAGTAAATGAAGAAGTATGTGCTACCTATCGAGAAGCTTGCCAGGAATTAAATCTTCTTGATAACGATATCCACTGGGATACAGCACTCGCTGATGCATCAAATACTACTCAACCACTGCAAATACGTGCATTATTTGCGATATTATTGACAACGTGTTTCCCATCCAATCCAAAAGATCTTTGTGAAAAATACAAAGTTGACATGAGTGAAGACATCCTACGTCGTTTGTGAGCAACGAATATCAACATGCGATTCACAACAGACGTATATAATGAGACGTGTCTTTTGATCGAGGATGTATGTTTGGCAATCACTAACTAAGGATTGGTGCAAATAGGAAAGTGGCAATTGCATCATCAGGAATTGCGGCAACACTATTGGACGGTGGTCGAACAGCGCATTCAACACTGAAATTGCCGTTGAATTTGCAAACCACTGAGATGCTAACATGCAATATCAAAAAAAATTCTAGAATCGGCAAAATTCTTTAAACATGTGAACTTATCATATAGGACGAATGTGCAATAGCTCACAAAAAAACTTTAGAAGCGTTTCATCGTATACTGCAAGATTTGAGGGGTAATAGACAGCCTTTTATTGGAGCACTCATTTTATTGTCAGGCGATTTTCGACAAATGCTGCCAGTGATATCGTGTTCAACACCCGCTGATGAACTTAATGCATGTCTTAAATCTTCAGTTTTATGGCGACATGTCAACAAATTGTCTTTGAAAACCAATATGCGTGTTCAACTAAAAAATGATGCATTCGCCTAACGTTTCGCAAAACAATTGCTGGATATTGAGAATGGGAAGTTGGTGATTGACTATTTTACACAATGTATCACATTGCCAACAAACTTTTGTAAGATAACATCTACCAAACACGAATTAATTCAAAACGTATTTCCAAATATCGCGCGGATTTATGAAAATCATCAGTGGCTTAGTGGACGTGCTATATTAGTAGCTACGAACAACGATGTCAATGCCATCATTTTCAGCATTCAAGACAGGATACCAGGCTATGCGACAACGTACATGTCTATCGATACTGTGATGACTCAAGATGAAGTTTTCAATTACCCCACGGAATTCTTGAATTCACTCGATTTGTCTGGTATGCCACCAAACCTACTAATATTGAAAATTGGCGTGCCTATTATTCTTCTCCGAAAGATCAATCCACCACGACCGCAACGGTACAAGACTTTTGATGAAAAAGATTATGAACAATCTCATTGAAGCTACAATTTTGAATGGGAAATTCAAGGGAGAATATGTACTGTTGCCACGTATTCCAATGATCCCAACTGATATGCCATTTAAATTCAAACGTTTGCAGTTTTCTGTCCGTTTTGCTTTTGCAATGACTATCAACAAAGCCCAAGACAATCGCTGCACGTGTGTGGGCTGGATTTGGGGAATCCGTGCTTCTCACATGGACAACTGTATGTGGCCTTCTCACGCGTCGGAAAACCTTCTGATTTATTTGTGTACGCACCAAAACGAAAAACGAAAAATGTCGTATATACAAAAGCACTCGGATAGCACTTTGATTATTGTTCCCCATAATGATTGACTATTGGAATATCTTATAGTGCATCGTGAAATATTCTACATTTGCCCCTTACAATGCACGAGTATTAAGCTAATAGAATTATACTTAAAAAGGCAATTACGCAAATAGTTTAATAACGAACTGTAAATATTATGATAAACTTAAATTCTATTTTACATTAATCATTTAGATTTATGAGTTTATGAGTGAAGACAATTAAATAATCAATAACAAAAAATAATCCCGACATCGGGTGCACAAATGTATTACACAAAGACTTTATACAATTATACAACATGTACCTTTTTTTTATGTAGAGTGGCACTAGAATCCGTCTCTTTTCGATCAACAAAAATGTAAAATTTTGTTTGGTGTTGTACGTATTGCCAATTATATAATATAATATTGAGACGACGAAATCTTGTACTAGCAAATATTATAACAAATGTATACATGTTATACAACACGTTATACTATTTTAGCCATGGCGAAAACGCGCACTCGTGAAATATATTTTTTACGTATATTCTTATGATGGTTTACTGTATGGTATGATTATGTTTCGAGGAATAGATACACGCACACTCGATATATTATCACGTACTTCACTCGCGAACAGTCATCCGGACAAAGTTTTTATCTTCCGCAATTAGCTAGAGTGTGGCAAAACACCACATTCTATTTCTTTCTGAGATGTATTGAACAAAGTTCAACAATTTTTATTATTAAAAAAATTAAAAGATTCAAAATATAAAAATATAAAAATTACATTAAATATGCAAAAGAAATAAGAAAACTTACAGCTGCCTTTGAGAGTCGTTTCACTAATTTAGATAAATACAACAAAATATTTGAAATATATTCATCTCCCTTTTATGTTGATGTCAATTCGATCCCAGAATATCTGCAAATGGAACTGATTGACTTATAATGCTAAAATGAATCTAAATTTTTTTTTTAAACATCAGAATCTAAAAAAGTTTTTAATAACATTAATAGGGTATTTATAGCGGTTCTGGGCCATAGGAAAAATGTATAGCTCCTGCAGGAGCTATTCTTTAACATGGCCGCCCAACGGGCGATGCAGGCGCTAAACCTTATTGACCCTGGTACCTCAATACTTTTTATTACCTTATTACCTTATAACTTATCTTATTACAAAAGATTTTTCTAAGTTTCGTGAAACAGTCAAAGTTTTTAGCTCTATGGATTTACCACTCGTTACACGGAAGGGTGTATATCCATACGAACCTTACATCCAAAGTGGTTCCAGACTTTCTTCGCATGCTTGTAGTCGTTCTCGGAAATTTCTGTTTCTATCAACGTATTATAAAAAGTATCCTTTGGCGGCAAACATATTTCGTCCATCTATACTATCTGTATACTCGTATAGATATACACCTTTCCGTGTAATGAGTGGTAAATCCATAGAGTTAAAAACTTTGACTGTTTCACGAAACTTAGAAAAATCTTTGGTAATAAGATTTGATGCCAATGTTGATAAATTCGAAGCCATAAAACAATACGTGTCGATAAACCTTACAGTGAAGGTTGAGATTACATAATTTTAAAATGAAATAAATTTCTCTTCGCTGTTAGGAATAACCGAAATTATATTTTCATCGTATCCAAGCTCGCGTATAATGAAATGAGCGTCATAATGTGATAAGTTGTGTAAAAAACATGGTACGAAATTTGGTTTCTTTAGTTTCATATTACAATTATTACACAATGTTTGTCTAAATCGACCGGTTAAATGTTGATGGTCCCCGACCTTATGATTTTTTTCGGAAAACCGAGATTTACAAAAATCGCATTCCGTCTATTTCACGTGTTCTCGTTTTTCTACGTTAGACATAATAATTGGTATATTTGTATTTAATAATTTATCGATTGATACACACCACATCAATAATCGTTTCCACGAAAAATTTAGCCACTTCAGTGTTTGACTCTGATCCTCGAAAAATTATTGGTTCCAGTGGTATATCAAATTTCTCTAACAACTCGTTTGGTATATCGTTTGAAGGTTTAACCAAAAATCTGTAACTCATCGGGTTATGTTTTTGAATAACTTTGTATTTGTACCTTTATTTTCCATGCATTTTATAAGAAGAGCTTCAAAATCTGCGTACATCACTATTGGATGTTTTTGTGCTTTCGACCATGCCTCAAATTGAAGTATTTCTCCTTCTTCCGGTAAAACGGATTGTATGGGTTTATGAGCTCCGCAAATCTTCCTATGCTTGTCAAGTGCTGGTTGGCCACTTAATTTGAATTTTTTAGGGCGATCGTTAAATGTGATAAAGCATATTTTACATATATAAATTGCATGTTCGTATGATGTCATTTGAGAACGTACAAGTCTTGAGAAATTTGATATGTATGTATAATGTGTGTTTTTCTTGTCGTCAATTAAAAGCAAATCAAAGTGTTCTCTTTTCTCCTCATCGACAAATTATTTATTGTGTTTCATTTTTATAATTTGTAAATTAAACAGTTCATACAGTCAATAAAGGTGTGTATTATATCATTTATTTATTTATAAATGTATATATGTACAAAGCCGTAGCAGGAACACATTTTTTTTTTTTTTTGGAGACTGGGGGGTTAAAACTGAATCATATATTTTCAACTACTTGATTTAAATACTAGATTATGTTGTGTACGATAAAATTGTGTCTAAATGGGGGTTAATATGTGGCGTGTAAATAGTGTATCTCCACCTTAATAATTTAGTGTAATAAATTCAATTTATTATAAATATTTAAAAAATTCAGGGGTGAGAGGGTTGAACCCTTCCCCCTTAAATACGGCCTTGTATATGTATATGCCATCTTTAATATAATGTACTATTTTCATAAATCGCTCAATTCGATTAAATAAGCACGAGTCATCACCATCAACTGTATCATTATGAACGATGTTGTTGAACAGTATGGGTATGTGTATGTGGACTGTAATAAATTCACTTCCAAACAATACACTCGTTACATGCATCGCGTTACAATAGTGCTCTCTCTTTAATTGATATACTCGTATGTGTATCATTGTTTTTGTTCTCGCGTGTTTACATTAATATTTTTATTAAATTTATAATTAATATACCTATTATTTTATAAAACGTGACACATATTTCAAGACACACTAAAGCTCACAACGAGAACAAATTCTCATGTAATATGTGCTCGAAAGTGTTTACAAGTAATTAAAACCCAACTTATCATACGAAAAAACCTTATAGTAAGTATTTAAATTATTATTTTTATTAACAATATAAGAATCATTATATACATTTAACATTACTTTTAAGGAATCACACATAATAATTTTATTTTACCAGTTAAACAACAAAACACAGATTTATTTTTAAAGTTAAATAAAAATAATACAAAAACCAAACATTCATCGGTCAACGTCAATAGTAATATTTTCAATCACATATTGCTAATGGAAAAAATCATAGCATAATAATAACATTAAGATACTATAAAAAACAATTTAATTTAATTAATGTATATTGGATATTATATTATTAAATTTAGCATTATTTTTTTATAGTATTAGTATTATATCCTGCTATAACATATTCATTACCATACTATACTTTATTTTTATATTAAAATAAATCTATTTTTTAATTTTTTTGTTGATATTAAAAATTCTTTCAATTCACGTAAAAGGGAAAACGAAAATTCTACTTGTACAATAAAATTTTAAAAAGGCTTGAATGGAATTGGTAAAAATACCTGGCTTTACAGAAATCTCTACATCACATTACCGTAAAATCGTTTAGTACTTTGCAAAAAATATTAAAAATTTAAGTAGGTATTATTATTTTTTTAACTTTTTGAAGAAAGATTTAATTAAAATAATACAAAACAATGCAAATGATAGACCTATTAAATATTTTTTGAAACTGGAAAGCAGCTACAATTTACCACACATAGAAAACTCTTCAGAGAACAGAGCAATTAAAACATCGGCTAGAGAAGTTTTCTTAGATACTAACATTGAAAAATTAATAGATGATGATTTTGCTACACTTCTTTCCGAAGAATATATATACTATACATGATACATGAGCAGAGGTAGTGGGTTTTCTATAGAGAAAATCAATGGATTATCGTTAACCGTATATAATATATTTAGGTATACCGTACATACCTAAAGCAGCTCGTCATATATTGCACTACCAAAAAGCATAATAAAAAAAAAGCAGTTAAAACCCACAAAATAAAGATAAGGAATGTTTCAAGTGGGCAATTCTTGCAAGACACGTTACAGGCACAAGTACTCAACGTATAGGAGAAAACTATGTAATGCTCGAAAGGAAATATGATTTTTCCGGAATAATGTTTCCAACACCTTTTTCGGAAATACAAATATTCGAAAAAAATAATCTTACCGTTTCAGTGAAGGGTATTAAACAACAAAATCATAAAAATTCTCTATATCCACTGAAAATCATCGAAGAACTAAAATATGAGAATTTTTACTTATTTTTAATTAATAACAACAAAAACTTGCATTTTACATACATAGAATTTTTCACGTCTTATAAGTTCACGAAAAAAAAACCCCAATGCAAAAGTATTTATTTTTAAAAGACGTGTCACGAGTTTCGATAATTGTCCAAAAAAATTTAAATTAAGGAGGCAAACAGCACTTGATGAGCATATGAAAATTTGTGGAGCTTATAAACCCACACAACTTGTTTTACCGGAAGAAGGGGAAACACTTTAATTCGATGCGTGGGGTAAAACGTCTAGACATCCAATAGTAATTTACGCAGATTTTGAAGCTCTCCTTATAAAATGCACGGAAAATAAAGGTGTAAATACTAAAGTTGTACAAAAACATAATCCAATAAGTTACGGATTCATAGTAAAACCATCGATTGAAGTACCGATTGAGTTATTGGAAAAATTGAATATACTAATAGAACCAGTAATTTTTCGAGGATCAGAGACGAAAATTGAAGTTGGAAAATATTTTGTGGAAACGATTGTTGATGTGGCGCAGAGAGCTGATAATTTATTAAAGTCTAACATATCCATTATTACGACAGACGAGGAAAAACGGGAACACGCGACAAGAAATGAATGTAATTGATGTAAAATGCGGTTTTCTACAAAAAAATCTTAAGGTCACCAACATTTAACAGGTTGATTTCGTCAAACTTAATGTAATAACTGTAATATAAAACTGCAGAAACCAAATTCCGTGCCATGTTTCTTATATAAATGGTCAAACTATAACGCCATTTTATTGTATGTGAGCTCGGATACAATGAAAATTCTATTTCGGTTATTCCTAACAGTGTAGAAAAAATTATTTCATTTTCAAAATGTATAACATCGGCCTTCACTGTAAGGTTTAACGACACATATGGTTTTATGGCTTCAAGTTTATCAACATTGACCTCGAATTTTATTACTAAAGATTTTTCGAAGTTCTGCAAAACGGTTAAAGTTTTAAATTCCAAGGACGTACCACTTGTTACACGGAAGGGTGTTTATACATATGAGTATACGGATAATTGGAACAATCTGGAAGAAATATGTTGGCTATGAAAGGAAGTATTTTATAGTAAGCTGATAAAGACAATGATTTCCGATAACGATTAAAGTACCCAGAGAAGGTTTGGAATTACTTTGAATGGAAGACTCTGGGTGAATATTCAGATTTATATCTCAAAGAGGACGATTTGTTGTTAGTCGATATTTTCGAAAATTTTTGCGGCCTATGTTTAAAGACATATAATATAGATTTGGTATATTATTATACGGTACCCGGGTTTAGTTTCGATTGTATACTTAAATTTATAAAGGTGAAATTGCAGCTCCTCACAGACTATGATGATGCTGAAAAAGGTAATATTATTTAATTTATTATAGAATTTATATCTAATTAATTAATTTACAGGCATTTAAGGTAGCTTAACACAGATAAGTATGCGATATGCTAAAGCGAATAACACAAAAATGGCTGATTAGGACAACACCAAACCAAATTCGTATTTGATATACCAAGGTTGAAAGTATATATTTATAATTTTTTTCGAAAAAATATTTTAATTTAACATGCCCTATAGCGGTTTTAAGTGGACTGAACCGACACTTGATGGTATAGAAACGTTAGCAGATACATTATCTATAGGTCGTATATACAAAGTCGATATTTCATATCCATAGCATTCTCACGTCAAACACAGCGATTTACCGTTCCTTTGTATAACGAGGTACCACCCAGATCAAAAGTTAAAAAACTAATGGCAACGCTTGAGAAAATGAAATGATATATAGCACACTTTCGTCGCTCCGAATATATTTCACTCAACACCGAAATGAGGAAAAATTCAAAAAATAATTTTTCAAGTTAAAGAATAATGAAGTATTTGGTATAATATTGTTGTTATTTTAATATAATTCATATTATTATTTTACATAATATATCATTTTTTAGGAAAACCGATGGAATGTGTACGTAAACATATTAAAATGGAATTAGTTTCTTTAGATATCAGACTACAGAAATTGATCAACAAACCAACTCTTAAATATACCATGTAACAACACGAAAATGTATTGTATGTCTAAAAAATAAGATTATCAAATTTGATAAACCTATTTACATTGACTTCGCAGTGTTAGACGTCTCGAAAACGTTATTATATGACTATCACTAAAATGTAGTGATGGTAAACAGCGACAAAAGTTGGTAACTGTGACAACGATGACAGTGACTTTTAATGGTAACTGATCACCATTCGATTTGCTTCATAAATATTGTAACTGGTATATTAAAAAATAAAACAATTTTTAAAAATAAAAATAAATGTTTTGTTCATAAAATATATAACAAAAACAAGGAAATGTTCTTTTATTCATTAATTACGCCCGATAAGGTATAATACAAAAAAATGTCAACATTTTTTAAGCAGGCTCTCATAGTATTATTTTGCTACAACTAGAATAAGATTTAATATATATATTTTGCTTTAATTATAACAAATATTATAAAGGGTGTCCTATTTATTTTACATTAATTATTTAATTAAATTTAGAATAATTATTTCTAACTGCTCTATAAATATTATATGAAATATATTTTTTCATTTTACTAAACTAAATATGGAATAATTTGAATTGTATTTTAAATTGTTTGTAATATCAAAAATATTCATCTGATGAACATATTCATATTGTTTTTATTGTTCACATTTTTATTGAATATAATTACTGATATTATAAAAATTTTAAAGTTTATAGAAATATAACGTTATACATTGTGCTGAAGTATCTAGATGCATAGAGTCAGGCGACAAGGCATTAACGGAAGTTAAATAAAATACTTATCCGGCTGCCGCGACGACAAACGACCAATTCATATTGTATGTTTGTGTGTCTATGTATTTTATATTACTTTTTTTTTTGTTAAAGTTTGCTTAATATGTAAGTTTAATGAATGAAAGGTGAATATTTATGCTTCGATGTTTTAAAAATTTGTTTAGATGTTCTGAGTTATGCTGTATGCAATAAACTATGAGCACTTACTACTTTTTCATTCAAATCTTTAATTAAAATAGATATCAACCAACACTATTTGAAATTTTTAAATAGTATGACGATGATATAATAATAAGCAAAATAGTATTTGAACTTCAGATAAAGGTACACATGATATTCTGTATAAGTAAAAGATAATGTAATTTTTAAATTCTTCGATATATTTTTAAGATTTCACATTGTTGAATACATACAATTTTACATAAATACAACTTTCGAAAATCATATTTTACATTTTTAACTGCAATGGATCATAATGATAAAAATTAAAACTCAATTTGCAATGAACAATGAACTTACTTAAAAGTCACCTTTACAATTTACATTTGTAAATATATTATGTAATTAAATTATTTTATTTTAAATGTTATTTATTTATTAGAAGGATTAGCAAACGTTAGTTAGTTATTACAATACTAAAAATAATAAATAAAATGTAAGAAAGAAAAACATGTATTATTTATAAATACAAGTTTAACAATAGTTATTGGCAATTAATAAATAATAATGACTTCGCTTAATCTTGATAATTAAGAGATAATATAAGAATAAAAAACTATTAGTATTACATAAATACACATCTATGTTATTACAATTGGCCATTATCCGACTACATGTAGGACAAGTAAAATATTTCGTAATATGGTTTTTAAAATATTATAAATTTGTTGATTTAGTAAGTTGTATAGGTATTAAATTTAACAATTAATTTAAAAAATCTAGACAATTACAAAATCCATATAATACTTTGATAAGAAGAATAATTTTGAAAACTATATTCAATTATATTCAATATAACTATATTTAATTATGTTGAATAGGTTGATATTTTTGACTTGATGAAGTCAGATTTTATAATGAAATAAGATGAAAAAATGTTATTATAATGAAAAATATGTTCATGATTAGTTTATTAAGTAATACATAATATGCAATATTAATAGTGGATTACATATATAGTATATAATATAGTACATATATATAATGGATTATATATATATATATATATATATATATAATTACATATAGAATTAGATAATTTCATAAATAGTGAAATAATGTTCAAAAGCTTTAGTAAAACGAGTATAAATAAGTGTTTTATTTACTTTGACAAAAATTATGAGTTAAAATAGGTGGAAATACGAGTATAGTAGATTTATTATATAAAATCTCGAAGTATGAAAAACATATTGATTCTAATTAACATACCCCAGAATAGGAATAATAATAATAGCCAAAATTGGTTCTAAATTATTTCAAACAATTGATTGATTAGGAATGGAACGGTATTTCTAAATGATTGATTTGACAATACATTTAAAATAAGCAATACTACAGAAGTTATCAAATTATTTAGAAAAATGACTGGAGAAATTAAAAGGATCAATGAACTAGTAGTTGAGTTAAAATACCTTTATTTTGAAAAAAAAATTGATTTCATATGATGGCCAAAATAATAATTTGGTTTATATTTATTTAATGAATTATAAATATTCATCAAAGAAATTAGAAAATGAAATAAAAAGTTGTATAATGTAGAATTAAAAAATATTTATAATGCTGATTGCTATTATAAACGCTTGTAAAATACATACAAATATAAAAATACATTAACAATAGATTCAGCATAAAATATAACACAAATCTTTATGTTATATTGAACTGGGTAGTAAATTGATTTTTGTATAATTTTAAAAAATAATACGATTTACTGGTGATAAAGTTTAGACCAAAACTGAGTAATTTAAATATTGTTTGCTTTTATATTGGGCCCGTAGGTTAGAAAATAAATTGTTATCATTATGGTTATTTTAACTTTTAGAATTATAATTTATTGTTTTATTATTAAAGATGTCTTTTTAAATTATAACTTAAACATAATGGACATTTCGACAAATATTTCAATTCCTTAGGAACAAACAAGTTTTTCTTTTCTTAGAGTTTAGAATAAAATACACTACACAAAATTATGATCAACCATAATTGTTAATACCAATGTAATCACAATCATAAAAATTATATGTAAAATTATTAAAGGAATAAGAAGTATTTGTAAATAATTAACAATGAAAAATACGGTCAATCGTAATGAAAAAGATAGAAAAGTAAAAACAATTGTCATTTTTCTAATAATTATTGGGTAAATTATAATCATCAAATGGCCAATTCTATACTTTAAATGTGCATTAAAAATTAATATATTATTATATATTAATTATATATTATATGACTATTATTATTAATCTTATAATAAAATATACAATGTAATGATAAATACTATTTTAGAAATATATAATATAGTACCAGTGGAAAGCGTTATGGTGACACCAGAAAATTTCATAGTCAATATATCTCCATAGATTAATTATAATCGGGGTCTTTAAATTGGGTGTCATTAAAATAACTTTCATCTGGTGTATTAATATATGTAGATGGTGAGAAGGGGATATTATGATCGATGAAAGTTCCCTCCTCATTTTGAACAGCTATAAAGAAAAACAAAATCAGTTATTTCCTGTGATATAAGTAATTAAACATGAATTGCAAGTAATAGATATTGTTCTTAAATGCTATACGAACATATAATAGAACAATATTTAATAGGGTTTTAATTATAATCGTTATGGATATTGTTTCCCTCCATGTTTTAAAACCCAAATGATGAATCTAATTGATGAATGTAAAAAAAAATATTTTATATTTCTCAAGAATTCTACCATCCATAATATCAATAAAAATTGTAATAGATAATTACTTTACAGTATAATATTCTACTATGATATCCTTAAAATTAAATAATACGTTATTGACGTTCGTTATTATATTGTGGGTTTAGGCAGTGCCGGATCTCGAGAGGGGCAAGTGGATACCAAGCGCCGATTATTTAAGAGAATTTTGTAATTTTTTATCATCCTTGAGTACCATATATCTTAGATCTGGTATTGGGTTTAGGCGTTCACTGGTTTATAGTAACGGTAAAAATATTACCTTCAGCAATTGTAGATCCTGTTTGTTGTTGTTGATTAGAACCGGAAGGATCTAAAAATCAAAATGATAAATATTATACAATTACCTATGAATTGAAACAAAGCTAGTAAAGCCTTAAGCGGATATAAAAAACATAAAGATAGACAATAATTGTTGATGAATAAAATTCTTATTACAATTTTTATAAATTGCAGACTTTTGAATCACAATAATAAAAAATTTATGCATAATTACAGTTACCAAATTAATATTGAAAGTAGACGTAATGAATAAAAATGGATTTTACAAACAAAAAAAACTCTCTTTAATGATCATTAGTATTTTATATCCTATAATATTTTATCTGTTGTTATATAGTAATATATAATAACCTATTAGATATGCTTGTGTAAAAAATAAATTCAAAATATAATAATTAATGTTTGGAATTTCGGTGGATTAAAAATGATATATTTTATTGCGAAGGATTTTATTCTTGTAGTTCCGTTAAATGTTCAACTCCAAAATATACATTATATTACTACAATTTTATAATATTTTTAATTAAGTATTATTTCGATAATTCACAAACAGTAAAAATTAATATTGTGACCCTGAAAATTAAACAATAAGAGATCATCAACTATTTAGCGAATATTGGAATTATAAAGATGGATAATAGTCGGTATAGGATAAAGTTCTATTTACAATATTTATAAATTAAAATTTTATGCATAACTAGTTATTAAACTACAACTTATATAATAAAATGTATTAATATTTTTGTTCTAAATGTTTTTATATTTAATTAGTTACAGTAAATAAGACATTTATAATGTTATATTCACCATGTTCTGGTCGGTATAGGTCATAGCCAGATTGATAAGTGGTGACAGAATTAATATTATCTCTGGCAAATGTAAATTCCGATGGTTGGAAGGAATTGTAATCGTAGTTCATATTTTCTTTATTTAAATTATTCCATATTTCATGTGTATAGTCTATAAAACAAATTACAACGAATATTACATTTTGCCAAAGTCGTTACCAATGAATAGAGTATATGTGAGTTAACCCTTAACAGGATGTGGTGAGTATACAGTTGTATAAAAATCGGCATTGGATAAAGTTTCATCTACATTCTATATGCAGCATGTATTTGAAATAAATTTCACTCGTTAGTTTGGTATAATTTGTAGGTTGAAGAAATTAGAAGATTTTTTGGGATTTTTTTAATTTTTTGTTATCTCCAATATTTTGCACTTAACCTATTTACTTGTTAAATAACACTAAAAACTAAAAATATTATTCTCCGATTTATTACACGATTTGTTCGAATAATTATGAAAAAACTGGTTTTTATAATTAATTATGAAAATTAATTAGTAACCTAAAACTAATTCAAACAACGTGATTTGCTGCAACATTCTTCCCAAAAATTATATGTCGCATTATTTTTTCCCAAAATAAAAATATAAATGTTAAATCTAACAAATTGTAGATAAAAAATTTGTTTTCTCATTTTTTCACCCTACAGGTTTTAACCAATTAACAAGTTTATACATTTCAGATACATGCTATATATTGCAAAATTTCGAATCATAACAATTTTATGCATAATAACAGTTTTCTAATTAATATTTAAAATGTGATGTAGTGAATAGAAACGTATTCTATCATGTTGATTGTCACTGTATTGATTAATAGTGTATAATAATTGAAATATTGTTTCCGATTATTGACGAATATCCATCAGAGCAGTAACAAATTTTCAAAAAATTTCTGGGTCAAAAAAAAAATTACAACAAATTAATATAATAAAAAGTATTTTAGTATTTTTGGTACTGGAATATGTACTACTACAGAGTGTCGGAGTGCAGTACCCCTGGACCCCCTCCTCTAGGTAAATAGGCCTGTACCTAAGAGGAACCAATGTATGGGTTTGGCGAACCCGGAGCCCTGAGCCTTAAACTGACTTTAATAAGTTGGTGTAGACTGAACCTCCAGGTTGGGCGTTAAGCGTAGAGCTGACAGGTGGGTTCCTCATGAAAAAATTTAACGTCAATAAACCTCTTACTGAGAAACCTCGGATACCTACAGATAACTCGTAAAATAAACAAGGAAAACAACCGGCAAATCTGGAGTTATAAAATTCGAAACATAGAATATGAGAATATTATACAAACCTAGGGCACTGCAAAACATAATTCAGGTAACTCATAATTATAGTTAAGACGTATTATTAATAATTAATAGCCCTGCAAAAAATAAGATGGCCAGGGAGAGCCGATCACTATGGGGATAACTTGTGGCGTGCCGCAGGGCTCAGTGATCGGGCTTCTCTTCTGGAACGTCGCGTAAGACGCTGTGTTCCGCTTTCTCTTGCCTAGAGAAACGGTCAACTACACGGACGACATGTTATTCGTGGCAGAGGGAGACACGATGAAAGCGATGCAGAACCCCTCCAACACCGCACTCGTGACGATGTTGGAGTAAATACGGGTGCTTGGTCTGCGGCTGGCCGTCGAGACCAGTGGCGTATTTACGGGGGGGGGGGATATGGGGGATAAATTCCCCCCCACTTGATTTTTTTTTAGTTTTTGATATTTTTATTTACAATAACCAATAGGTATGATTTTACCAGAAAAATGTTATAGAGGAAATACATCAATAAGAAATAAGAGTTCGACGTTTTTTTGAATATCCGTTATTTTTAACGTACGTCCCCCCGGTAATCGCTCACTCAATGATAATGAACTTGCATTATGTTATTATCAACATACAAGGTAGTTGGGTAAGTCCATTTGTTCGCAGCATAAATTTGTTACTAGGCTTTATATTAATTACAATATTGTTATTAGAGTACAGGCCGGGTTTTACCACTATTTGTCAATCCGCCAACATGACTATCGGCCTATAAATAAAATTACTTATACTTGTATTTTATAATATTATTCTTTGAATTAAGATAAATATCACATTATTAGTCATTACGTCTTATAACCTCATATTGACATTTATTCTAATAACTAGTCGGTCGCTTGCTTTCAAAGAGTTCGTGTCACACACGTTTTATATAAATATTTAGTTGTTTCATAATAACTTTTTTTTTATTTTTATTTTTGACATTTTTTTGACATCTTCGCAATTGTTGACCATGGATCAATGGTTAAAAACTGGAACCGTCAATAAAAGGGAATTTACCGAATCAACTGATTCTATTCGAAGCAATCAAGATACGCCGTCATCGATTACTGATCGAAACTTAGAAAAATTCTAAGTTATCACAGGTTAGTGATACTAAACTTCTAATGCCGGAAAAAATAACGAAATACTCTGAAGAATATTTGTACTACGGGTTTTCATTCCTTACGATTGATAATGTCGCTAGACTTGAATGTATTGTTTGTGGAAAATTACTGTCTAATAGCAATATGAAACCTTCACAACTTACTCGTCATTTGAATACTTCACATTCAGATTTAAAGAACAAAAATTCTTCAAACGGACTCTTTACTTGAGGCAGCATTTCTTGAAAAAAAACCCTCGTCGAAAATGTTTTATTCGTGCTTAGGAAAGGGGTTAGAGGGGCAAAGCATTTGATTTTTAATTATATATATATATATATATATATATATATTTATTATAGAAATTTATAAAGGAGGATCTAATTAGTGAATTTCAACAACCTATCAATAATATTAATGATATTGACCGTATAGTAGATCTCGTGGTTATAACAGATGCTGACAAAAATCTTGTAAGTTTAAAACAAAAGTTATTAGAAGTACTTAATAAAAGTAATTTTTGGTAATAATTATTTAAATTTCGGCTTTATTATTTATTACACACTAGGTTCTAACTAATCTATGGATACCAGATGTAAAGTATAAATTTCCACTGCTTAAACAAAATGAAAAACGTGGATTAAAATTCCAATTTAAGTGGCTTGCTGAGTTTAATTGGTTGTGTTATTCTATTATGAAAAATGGTGCGTTTTGTAAATATTGTGTCATCTGTGCCAAAAGTGGTGGTGTTGGAAATCAACCCTTGGGAAATTTTGTAACTATCCCGTTTAATAATTGGAAGAAAGCAAAAGAGGTTTTATTATTTAATAGTTATATAACTTATTTTTATAATTTTTGTTTAAATTGAATTATTTTTTTATAGGCTTTTCGACTTCATGCTAATTTGAAATATCATATGTCAGTTGTAATAAATTCTGAGCATTTTTTAAATGTTTTAAATAAAAAAGAGCCATCTATAATACAACTCCTTGATAAAAATAGGTACATAATTGTACATATACCTAATAAAATAAATAATTGTAGTCAAAAAAAAAAAAAATAGAATGTATTTATTATAACATTTTTAGAATGGTTGAAATTGAAAAAAATCGTAAAACAATTAAAACTATTATTGACCGTATTATTTTATGCGGTAGAGAAGAACTGGCAATACGAGGACATAATGATTTTGGTAGAATTTCTGTTGATAATGATACTTTGAGACAAGGCAATTTTCGTGCTATACTAAAATATAGAGCCAAAGGAGACGAATTTTTACGTGGTGTTCTTGAAGGTCCAGGAAAACGCAATAAATTACAAGCCCTATTATCCAAAATGAAATAATACAATCGTGTAACACAATAATATTGAAAAAAATTGTAAATAATATTAATAAATCTAAATGTTTTTCCGTTCTTGCCGATGAAACAACAGACATTTCTACCAAAGAGCAACTTGCGATATGTGTTAGATATATTAGTGAAGATAATATGCTACAAGAAGTCTTTTTGCAATTTTTTGAAATTGAAAGTTTGACTGGTGAAGCTCTGGCAAACTCTATATTAAATGGTAATAGAATAATATCGTAATTATTTTTTTTTTCATAGAGATTACTATTTAGAAATTACTTTGCCTTTTACCTGTAATTTTTAATTGTAGGCTTACGTATATGTGGAATTTATTGTAATAACCTATATGGTCAAGGTTATGATGGTGCTAGTAATATGTCTGGACA
Source organism: Schlechtendalia chinensis (assembly GCA_019022885.1). Taxonomy (NCBI): domain Eukaryota; kingdom Metazoa; phylum Arthropoda; class Insecta; order Hemiptera; family Aphididae; genus Schlechtendalia; species Schlechtendalia chinensis. The sequence goes on along the minus strand of CM032339.1, from coordinate 26,662,502 downwards.
ATTTAAAGGAGTACAAACTATTATAAAATCTAAATATCCTAAAGCAGTTTACGTTCACTGTTCGGCTCATTCACTCAATTTAGCCGTATCAACAGCTAGTGGAATTACACCAATTAGGAACTGTTTGGGTATAATTGAAAAAGCATTTACTTTTTTTAATACGCCAAAGAGAAATTATATTATATTACAAGAGATTGAAAAATCTGACTACTCATCTAACATAAAACAACTAAAATGAATGTGTGCAACTCGGTGGATTCAGAGATACGATGCAATAAATGATTTTTCTGAGCTTTTTCCATTTGTTATTAAAGCACTGAACATAATATCTGAATGGAAGGACCCAGCAGATGCTTGCATGCTTAAAAATTTCATAGAGAATACAGAATTTTTAATTTCTTTGTATATTGTAAAGGTATTAATAAATATTGCTATGATTTTTATTAGCTTTATATGGCGTATTACTTATACTTATTAAGGGTATATTTTGTAGAATAAATATGTTTATGAAGCCTTAAAATAAATGTTATATGTTTTAAAATTTAATTTATGATTGTAATGCGCAACAATTATTGATACAGATACGAGCAAGATAATATTTTCGATACATGACAATTTCGTTAATGTTTCAGTTTCTGTTTTCATATTGTCATCCATTGTGTAAGCAATTACAGAAAATACAAATAGATTTAAAAAAAAACTGTTGATTTAGTTGAAAACATAGTGATGACACTGAAGACTATAAGAGAAAATTATGAAATGGAATTTAGAGATATATATGATGATATTAAAGTAAATTATTGTTTAGAAACTATTTTATTTAAAATTGCATGCGTGATATTTATTTGAAATAATTTAGATGGTTGCAGATAACATAGGAATTGAATTAAAAATGAAACGGATCACTTCTACACAAATCCATAGGGCTAATCCAATTATTCAGGATTGTTCTATTGAACATTACTATTGTGTCACAATATTTTTACCATACATTGATTTTTATATAACACAACTGACTGAACGATTTATTAATCATAAAACAATATTTGAAGGTAATTATACAATTTTTTGGGAATAAAAATAAAATTTCATACCTCACTTTTATTTTTTTAGGATTGAATTACATTTTTAAACAAGAATCTTTATTGTTAAATAACCATGAAAAAGAGGAGTTTAAAAAGCTTGTTGAGTTTTATTCACCTATAATTAATCAACATACTAGTATTGCTGAATTGAACATGTGGAGACATAAAGTAATAACAGAAGACATAACTCTCCTTTCAGGATACACGCTTTAGATATTTGCGATAAAGAATTTTATCCCAATATTCATATGCTTCTCAAAATATTCTGCACATTGCCAGTGTCTACTTCAACACCAGATCGATCATTTTCTTCTTTAAAAAGGATTAAATCGTGTCTTAGAAATAGTATGACAGAAGTAAATATTTTATCTTTCGTTAATATTTATCTTGATTGAATTACACTATAACTATAGATATGTAAATTTTGTTATAGAATAGGCTAAATGGGTTGGCTCTATTGTCATGTCATCGAAATATTCAAATTTCATCAGATGAAGTCATCAATGACTTATGCCTAAAAAAGAGGAAATTAGATTTTCTGTTATAGTGTATGTAAATTAAAAATATATAAAAAATAAAAATGATATATGTTATTATATAAAAGATTTGGTAACAGACTTTTTATGTCACAAATGCTTTATTAGTCACTATTATCTGTTTGGAAAAATAATGAGTTTAATTAATTTGTTTGTGTAATAATAATATTCTGGCCGTCGGGCGCACCTTCGCGTTTGACGCCAGGAGGGCGATGCCACCGTAGTCCACTATAAGCAATAATTGCTAATAACATCGAAATCAAACACATCTAGTACAGATGTATCTGGAGAGCAAATACAATTGTCATGTTTCCCGTAATCATTGGCTAAATTATTTTCATCAAATGGCCAATTGACAAATTATAAACGTCTATTAGTAATTGATATATCAGACTATTATTATTTATCGTAAAATAATTTTTAGATACGGGCTTTTAAATTTGGCGTCATCAAAATAACTATTACCTGGCGCAGAAAGAAATGTAGATGTTGAAAAGGGAATATTAGGATCGATGGAAGACTGTTCCGGATTTTCGACAGCTATAAAGCAAAACAAAATTAATAATCTATGATATAAATAATTAATCATCAATTGCAAATAAATGATATTGTTCTTAAATGCAATAAAAATATACACTACGACAACATTTAAAGGGATTTTAATTATCTAACTTTTAACTACTAACATAACTTAACCTAACATAGTTGTATAATGTGATAGTAAATTAAATTCATTCATTTATGAGAGAATTACGGAAAAAATAGTACTCTATTTTTAAATATGTATATTTTAACAATAGAGGTTTCATTAAAAATAATAACAACTTTTTTTATAAAATCACAGTCGTCAAATAAATATACAATATCGATGGAGTAATATTAATCGTTCTATTAAGCATATTATTTTTATATTAAATTATGTTGTTCTGAATCGTTTCATTTTTTTATGTTATAGCAAGGCTGCCCAAACCCAGGCCCGCGGGCCACGTCGTGGCGCGTCAACGCATTTCTATTGGCCCGCCAACATTCTATTGTATTTTAAATAATTATTATTATTTCATTAAATTTTGTTGTGTATTTTATATAGGTATCTATATCTATAATTAAAACCAATGTAATCGGTCTCTCCGGTGACGACCGGATACATTTATCGGTATTATTTTATCTAATCTAATTTTATATAGATTATCGTGACTGTTCGTCGACGTACTACGTAGTTGTTGTACATCGGCTCGGTGATATTAGATAATAAATTGTTATTCAAAGTATTGTAAAAATAGCGACCAGAGTCAGTCGCTCCGTGCCAGCCTTTTACTACGGTTGTAATAATACGTAATACGTAATACGGTCGTATTTGATGTGGAAAAAAATTAATTATATTAGTTTGTAATTTTTACTTTTATTCTGTGTATTTTACTTGTGTATCTAAGCCAGAATGGCCCTCAGTAAACCAAGTACGTCGAAATTGAAGGAAAGTTCTCGAACATTTCACGAAGAATGGGAGATGAAATATTTCTTTACTGAAAGTAAAGCATTAAAGCCCATATGTCTTATTTGTTCTACTACAATCGCCGTCGCCAAAAAATATAATTTAGAACGGCATTTTAAGCAAAATCATTCAAATATTAATGAAAATTACCCGGAAGGACGTTCCCGAAGAGCTGAGTTTATAAAGAAGAAAAAACAAATATTTGGGCAGCGGAATCTATTTGTAAAACAATTTGATGAACTTGAGTCTATGGTAAAAACATCATATGAGATATCTTTACTTTTAGCAAGAAAAAAAAGCCTTTTTCGGATGGGGAAATTATTAAAGAAGCTTTGTCAATTTTTTCACAAAACTGTAATGATAAAAATGTAAAAACAAAAGCAGACAGTATTTCACTGTCAAGAAATACTGTGACGAAACGAGTAGAAGAAATGTCAAACGATATTAGCTACCAAATAACAGAAAAAGTAAAGAAATGTAAATATTTTTCATTGGCGTTGGATGAAACTTGTGATTTGACGAGTGGAATTTGACAGTTTCGAAATTTATTTGATTCGTGAGGTGTGTTGATGAAAATTTGAATGTATTTCAAGACTTATTAGAGCTCAGCCAATTGGAAACTACAGGTACCGGAAGGGGCATATTTATAAAAATCAAGGAATGTGTCGACAGAAAAGGTATAGCGTGGGAAAAAATTAATTATGTTTATACTGATGGAGCACCCGCCATGATAGGAAAAACAAATGGTTGCGTAGCTTTGTTAAAACAGTTCTTAGACCGAGAATTATTTTCATAACATTGTATCATCCATCAGGAAGCTATTAAATAGGTTCGGTATATCATCACAACTACAGAAGCAGTCTTCAGAAAATTTAATACAATTTTGGAAGTAAGTACCAAAGGAAGACTTCCCTGCAATGTGTGATCTTGCCTTGCAGATTTCTAGCAGATTTGGATCAACATATATTTGCGAAAAAGCTTTTTCTACTCTAACCTATGTAAAAAATAAATATCGCAGTTCGTTAATTGCGCCTCATATTTCAGATTTGATGTTATTATTAATATCAGATTTATCACCAGATATTGAAAAATTATTAGCTAATAAGTCCCTTCATAGGTCTCATTGGTGTTTTTTTTTTTTTTTGATAATATTTAATAAAAAAGATTATTATTATTAAAACACGTATAATTTAAAATGTTGTTTGATTTAAATACCTATTTATTTAAGTATCTATGTGTAGAATATAGAATTATAGATGAATCATAAGTGTAAGAAAGTCTTGTTCATAAGATGGCCGCCAGCTAAATGTAATTGAAATTATAGCCCGCGTCCAAAATAAATTGGGCAGCCTTGTGTTATGGTAAATAAAACATCTTGAATTATTATTTACCATTTCCTAATTGGTATTGACCATAATTTGGCCAGTGAGAAGTGGAGAGATATAAATCATTTTCAGCAGATGTAGATCCCGTTTGTGAGTAGACATTTGAATAATGATCTTGATATTGAACACTGAAAAAACCTAAGAATAAATAAATAAATAAAATTATTTATTCTAGTATTTTAATCATTTTCAAGACATAAGTATTCATATTCGTCTATTTTTAAGTGCACGTATAAATCCAACATGAAATATGTGATTTTTTTATATTATCTGTGATTTTTTTTTAAGTGAATATAGATCGATCCCTGGTAGCATATTTTACATTTCAATATTAATTATTTGTTGATATATCGAACTCATATTTTCATATTTAATTTTTATATTTGAAATTTTGGTAATTTTTTTTTTTTTGCTTTAATGCATCACATGGAGAAAAGAAAAAATGTGAATTTTTTTATCAGTGTTTAGAAAGTGAAGCGTATTAAATAGTTCTTAGAATGTAAAATGACATTCTTATATAATGTTGTAGTCGGGTTCATAGGGATTACAAATAACACCTTTTAATATATCTTGAATATCTTTTGAAATTAAGATCGTATACAAGCTACGAGTGTAAAAACTACGATTTATTCAAATAAAAAAAAAATTAATATCATTTTAAAATTTAATTTTATATTAATAATACATTGATCTTGTCCATAAACATATTTTTACGAGTTAGTTCATAACTACTAATAAATAATCTTTTATTTTAATGGACATAATTCGTGTATATACATTAATGGTTCAATAGAAGTGTAATAGAAAAGTGTATGATAAATACGAGATGTTAAATATTAGTTGCCGGATAAGAACGGTGCAGATCGTTAATGAAAATCTGAAAATATAGACAAATTGTTAATAAATATTTAATCACCTGACTGGTTTTGGTCTTGATTAGGAGCAACAATGCTACTTTGATCATTGACAGACATATATTCATTTGATATATTCTGACAAAATTTATTTGGTCCTATTACTGAAGAAGAACCTAAAAAAAAACAATGAATATTAGTCATTGTTTTAATGTTTTACATATTTACAATATTTTACAATATTTTACATTTCAATATTAATTATTTGTTGATATATCGAACTCATATTTTCATATTTAATTTTTATATTTGAAATTTTGGTAATTTTTTTTTTTTTGCTTTAATGCATCACATGGAGAAAAGAAAAAATGTGAATTTTTTTATCAGTGTTTAGAAAGTGAAGCGTATTAAATAGTTCTTAGAATGTAAAATGACATTCTTATATAATGTTGTAGTCGGGTTCATAGGGATTACAAATAACATCTTTTAATATATCTTGAATATCTTTTGAAATTAAGATCGTATACAAGCTACGAGTGTAAAAACTACGATTTATTCAAATAAAAAAAAAATTAATATCATTTTAAAATTTAATTTTATATTAATAATACATTGATCTTGTCCATAAACATTTTTTTACGAGTTAGTTCATAACTACTAATAAATAATCTTTTATTTTAATGGACATAATTCGTGTATATACATTAATGGTTCAATAGAAGTGTAATAGAAAAGTGTATGATAAATACGAGATGTTAAATATTAGTTGCCGGATAAGAACGGTGCAGATCGTTAATGAAAATCTGAAAATATAGACAAATTGTTAATAAATATTTAATCACCTGACTGGTTTTGGTCTTGATTAGGAGCAACAATGCTACTTTGATCATTGACAGACATATATTCATTTGATATATTCTGACAAAATTTATTTGGTCCTATTACTGAAGAAGAACCTAAAAAAAAACAATGAATATTAGTCATTGTTTTAATGTTTTACATATTTACAATATTTTACAATATTTTACATTTCAATATTAATTATTTGTTAATATATCGAACTCATATTTTCATATTTAATTTTTATATTTGAAATTTTGGTAATTTTTTTTTTTTTTGCTTTAATGCATCACATGGAGAAAAGAAAAAATGTGAATTTTTTTATCAGTGTTTAGAAAGTGAAGCGTATTAAATAGTTCTTAGAATGTAAAATGACATTCTTATATAATGTTGTAGTCGGGTTCATAGGGATTACAAATAACATCTTTTAATATATCTTGAATATCTTTTGAAATTAAGATCGTATACAAGCTACGAGTGTAAAAACTACGATTTATTCAAATAAAAAAAAAATTAATATCATTTTAAAATTTAATTTTATATTAATAATACATTGATCTTGTCCATAAACATTTTTTTACGAGTTAGTTCATAACTACTAATAAATAATCTTTTATTTTAATGGACATAATTCGTGTATATACATTAATGGTTCAATAGAAGTGTAATAGAAAAGTGTATGATAAATACGAGATGTTAAATATTAGTTGCCGGATAAGAACGGTGCAGATCGTTAATGAAAATCTTAAAATATAGACAAATTGTTAATAAATATTTAATCACCTGACTGGTTTTGGTCTTGATTAGGAGCAACAATGCTACTTTGATCATTGACAGACATATATTCATTTGATATATTCTGACAAAATCTATTTGGTCCTATTACTGAAGAAGAACCTAAAAAAAAACAATGAATATTAGTCATTGTTTTAATGTTTGTGAAAGGTAAATTGTACAACAAGAACCATAATCTATACTTTATTTAAACATATATTATATGACATTATGACATAAGGTGTTTATCTGGAATTGTTCTAATTATTTTCATATTAGTTATTTCAATTTGAAAATTCATATCATTCGGTTTCGTAATATTCTTGTATAATTTTGATACATACCTAAAATTGGTTTCAATTGTTCAAACATGTATAGAATGTATTCTTTTATAACTTCTAAAAAGGAATATAAATATTAATCTTTTATTAATTTTATTATTACTTATTTATATATTACAAATTAGTTATTAATTGTCTTGGCTACATTTCATATATATTATTTTTTAGTATATTCTAGTTATTTAAATAAAAATTGGCAGACTTAATTGATATATATACTTTCATCAAATTTAAATTTCTTGTTTAAGTTCGTTCTTCATTATTTGCATATATATTTTGAAATACAGAGTAGGGCAGTGAAACGGGCGATTTAAAAATAACTAGGAAAACCCTTGTTTTTCATATTGGCGAACTGTAATTTTAAAAACTACGTTCTACATATCTAAGCATTTAGTAATCGTGAATCGTTGGACCGCGCAACAACGTTGGTTTGCTGTAAAAGCATTTTATCTAAACAGTTTTAGTTACGCAATAGCGCAGCGTGTTTTCCGTGCTTATTTCGGCATAAATCGTAACCACCCTGTTAGGGAGTTTCTTTTATATTGTGTGGTGGGTCACACTGGGGGTAGAGCGAGTCGTAGACGTCGTCTTCCCTGAACGTACGTTCGAGTTGTTGTTCTTCTTTTGGGTGTTATGTGTGTGCGTTTTGAGCAAATATAGTATAGTTATATATTTTAAAGTGTTGTTGCCTTTTTTTTACGATTTCTCATCTACGGAGACTTATTTATAACACCCCCTGCCATCAGCCCATGCAAAAAAATTATGGGTGAACAATTTTGAACAGAGTGGCGCAACAAATAAAAAGAAAGGTGGAAGTGAAAGAAAAATTCGAACTTCACAAAACATCGAACGAGTAAGAGAAGCGATTGGAAGAAGCCCCCGTCAGTCGGCTCGTCGTCATAGTGCTACACTCGGATTATCAAACCGAACCATTAGGAGAATTTTACACAGTGATCTTCATCATCATCCTTACAAAATTCAAGTGGTTCAAGTGGCTCTTAATGAGAATGATCGTGTTAGTCGAAGACATTTTTGTAAACAATTTTCGGATTTGATTAATGAAAATGAAGATATTATCCATAATTTATGGTGAGTGACGAAGCTCATTTTTACCTCTCTGGATACGTTAATAAGCAAAACTTTAGATACTGGAGTGACACAAACCCTCGCTAAATTCATCAGAGACCTCTACATCCCTCTAAAGTAACGGTTTGGTGAGCTTTATCTTCTTCAGGAATCATAGGACCGTATTTTTTCGAAAATGAACGTGGAAATACAATAACTGTAAATTCAGAACGATATGCACAGATTTTTCAAAATTTTTTTATTCAAAGACTTGTTCAATATGGAGTAACTGGATTTTTTCAACAAGATGGAGCTTCGAGCCATACTGCTAGAGTAAGCATGAATATTCTGAAAAAAAATTTTCCGAATCGCATAATTTCAAGAAATGGGAATATTTAATGGCCCCCCCGTTCGCCTAATTTAACAGCTTGTAATTTTTTTCTGTGGGAGTACATTAAAAGTAAAGTATATCAAACAACACCAAGGACACTTGATCTTTAACAACGAATAAAATACGAGATTACACACAGTTCTACAGAAATGCTGCGAAATGTCATATGTAGCTTTAAAAAACGCCTCGAGGAATGCTTACTTCGAAATGGATGCCATTTTCCAGATATTATTCATAAAAATTAAATAAAAAACCTTATTCAGTAACACTATTTTATGTTTTTTCAGATGATATAAATAAATTTATTAAAAAAATATTTGTTTGTTTTTTTATAGTTATTTTAAAATCGCCCGTTTCACTGCCCCACCCTGTATATATGTATAATTTAACACATACATTTGATCTTATACTAAAACTGCTTAATAAAATATAATTCATTATAACATTTAGTACAAAAACTGTAGTGTACTTGGAACACACATACTCTTTATTTTAGTGTTTAAATCTACAAAAAAAAAAAAAATAGATCAACATTTATATATTTTATACATTGTACAATGCTATTAATTAGTTAGGAATGAATTTTTTTTACAGTGTACTACCACTAAATGTGGAAAATAATCTAAATGTATTAAGTATAATAAATAAATATTTGATACAGTCATAAATATTTAAGAAAGTTTAAATCTTTATCCAAATGCAGTTTTCTAATAAATACACTACTACAAATACCTCACATAATATGAAATTTAAAACTGATTTTGTTTACATTAAATTTGATTATAGTATGCTTGACAAAATCATGGTTGTTTTTTAATTTTGTATGGTAAAAACGTAAGAATTTTTTTTGTTTAGAAACATATACTTCAGTTTTATTTTATAATATAATCTATTAAGGAAAATATTTCAATTTGATGTATTCACTTATATTAAAGTATACGTGTTTCAAAGCTTCAAAGGCATCCACATTATCTAAAAACAAAGAATTACTAAACATTATTTTTATACTTTGTTGCCGATGACAAACGTACGAGAAAAGAAAAAATTAAGAATTACAAGAGTTGTAAACAGGCCAAATATTTTATCATACGATATTTTATATCGTATATAAAAAGTAAACGTCTGGAATGGTTTGGACATGTTTGGAGAGCGGTTGGACAAATAATAAAAGAAGTTCTAATCAAACAAATAAATAAAAACGTCCATTAGGAAGACCCAGGACCCGATGGGTGGATGTTGTAGCTTAAGACATTAAAAATATATAAGAAAATGTCACATTTAATGATTCATATGACAGAGAGAAATGAAGAGGTTTCGTGGTGACAACAATGGTCCTCAATGAGCTGTCAAACTGAGTAAGAAGAAGAAGTTACCGATGATAAACTTTAACGGCGGCATACGATAGTGCAAGTACTAAAGTACATGCACAATCTCGGTTTTTATTTTTGCTTATCACGTTCGATTACATCGATTAAGAACGTTCAGTAAGCTACGATGCATAGAAGTCGTCTTGAATTCTACGACGAATAGGTCTTTAGCAATGAACTTTTTCCACTCATCGACTCACTACCCACCAACTAACCCCATTCACCCACCTCTTTGATCGTCATATGCATGGAAATTTTTCAAGTAGCTGTTCTTAACCAAAACCACTGAAACTGAAATCTTAAACGCATGAATTCAAAAACATATTCCATTTCACCACCTTCAAATACTCTTGGCATGCCGACATCACGCTATCTCTAAAATACTCATCGTATACACGAACTCAATAGCTTCGACTACGATTCTTAGACTTCCAACCACTATCACTCACAATGGCGCCGAACTCTTAAATTCAAGGTAAAGCAAACTTATTTCAAGACCACCCACCCACCCTCAGAAATTATGAGATGAGCCTTTCTTTGCAAGAGGTGATTATCACGACTTTTGAAGCTGATGACAAAGTTCGCGAATTTAAGAGAAAAATCCAGTTTTGGGTTGAATCTTTTCAAAAGAAAGAGGTGAAGTATTTTCCTGTTTTAAATAATTTTTTACATGAAAACGAACTAGATCTTGAGAAAAGCACTTTGACTGATAAAATATGTGAACATCTTCGCAGTTTGGAGAAGTCCCTTGAGCACTGTTTCCCTAAAGCTCGAGATACAGTGTTGCAAGAACATGAATGGCTGGTCAAACTGTTTTCAGTTTCGAAAAGGCCTACTAGTCTATCGTCAAGTGAATACGAATGTTTGATAGACATAACTTCAGACACCACCTTGAAATCTACTTTCGAATGCGATACATACTCCCATTTTTGGCTCTGCCTTGAAAACAAAAAATTCCAACCACTCGTTGAAAAAGCGAAACGGGTTCTTCTTCCTTTTGCCTCAACTTACTTACTCATACGAACCTGGATCTTCTATCTATGCAGCCATCAAAACTAAATACCGAAGCCGTCTAAATGCTGAGCCCAACATCTGACTCCGGCTATCAAAAATTAAACCAGATATTTCGAAATTGTGCTAATTAAAACAACCTCATTCTTCCCATTAATCAAGCTGACTCTAAGTTCAAATCATTACTTTTGAATTTATTCTGTTTTATTACCTATAATAGTTGTACCTACCTACCGATTTCGTTCCGTTCAATTTGATTTTTGTGTTGTAAATAAAGTTGAGTTTGTAAATCTACGAGGGCGGGTTGATAAGTAAATTATGAAAATATTGAACTTAAATTAATAAAACAAAAACAGTTGTATCGTAAACACAACGACCTTTATTTATTAATTTATTATTTAACTCTCCATTTTGCCCGAATCAAATCGTCAACTTTTTGTTTATGGCTTACATCAGTGACCGTTACCGGCCACCCACATTGATCCTGATCGGCAATAATCGCCTTTCCGACCCGCTTTAACCCGTAATATCTAAATCTATATACTCGAGTGAGAGGGGTCCGCAGTAGATATTGTTCCGTGAAAAGGGTCCGCAAGCCAAAAAGTTTTGGGAAGCCCTGCTTTAAGGTATTGGTAAATACACTCCGAAAAATAGTGGTGTGGCTGACGTGATAACAGAACCTCTATCTTTTAGATACTGATGTTGAGTCATCAAAAATCAACCACGTTTGAGATGTAAATTGTAAATAATTATGTATCTTTAATAACCTTCATATATTTAAATAACTTTTATTATCATTTCAGTTGACATTACCCATGTATAATGTATTAATGTAAAATTAATTACTTACTATTAAATCCTGCTTTATGCAAATATTCTAAAAAATTTTTGTATATTGTTTTAGTATTACTAATTCCGTGTAGAATATTGTGCGTTCCATTTCTTAACAGAAGTTATATACAATTTATGTTATAATATATTGATAATGAAATTTTGTATAGTAAATTTGACATAAGAATTCAATTGACGTACATAATTGGGATTTATTATAAATGACATTAGATTAAAATATTATGAAATAAATACATTGAAATCAATGTTTTTAATTTAATCAATTACAATAAATTTGTTTTATTTTGATCATATATTATTTACATAACTCAGTGAAGGGTTGATATCAACTAATATATTATTATTATTCACAATGAAGTTAAAGTTTTCCTATTACTAATTTCATGCTACTGTTTATTTTTAAAATTACCATGACATTGACATGGAGGGAGGCTTGGAAATTGAATGAAACCCTAAGATCATAAATATTAGTTTTATTCAAAATGTTCATCAAAAATAACATGTTATTACAATTAATTTTACAACATTACTTTTCAAAATTGGTAATAATGACGATTTTAGATATGTTAGTTACCAATTAACGATATCTTTTTTTTTATGAATTCTTTGTATTTATATAATCAGTCATTTTTATTAAATCATATTTAGTCTACATTAAGTAATATATTTAAATTTAATATTTAATTTATAAAGAAAACAATTTGTTTATTACATTCTTATAAGTATGAAGATTATATTTCTCTGCTAGTCGATCGCACGCATATACAAGTGTATTTTTATGAGTTTATTGAAGCTTTCATGGATTGAAATCTTATTATTGTGTGATTTTCGAAAATATCCATGTTGTGATTTTTATTTTTCTTATGTTTCGGAACCGTTACAGGTTCCATCTTCAGAGTACGTGGTGCACGTTTGACTGTCGTGACTACACTGAACGGTCTACTTATTTCTGACTCGTATTTATACGTTTACTGGCCATGCCTTCTACGTTGTGTTATCAAGGACCACGAGAAAGAGATAATTAGACAAGAATCATGCAAAATATTAAGAGAAGCGACACTCCCAAAACCAAATTACAGTAAATCAAAAAGAACAGCCGCAAAAACGTTAAAAGACAATCCAAACATTTTAATATTACGTGCAAACAAAGGAAATGTCACAGTCATCATGACCACTAAACAATACGAGGAAAAAATGTCGAAAATACTACAAGAATGACCATTCAGAGTAATAAACAAAAATCCATTGAACAAAATTACAAAACAAGTTAATGACAGAACAAAGAAAGTAATAACAGATGAAAAACCGAGAAAACAGCTAATAGTTGTAACGTTTCAGAACAAGTTGTGTATACCTAGAAACTATTAATTGTGGATGGAGACGGTATTTTCAATATAAATACGTGTTGGGTGTTCTCATGGGAGAGGTATGTATTCGACGTCCGATTCCCGACTATCGTCGCCACCTCTCCGCCGTCACAGCATAATTAATTAGAAATATTCGATAAGAACCGAATAAAAATATCATCATTTTAATTACGAGCTGGTTACGCAATACGATTGTGAGTTATATATATATTTTTTTTTTACCTCGGCCCACTTTCTTACCGGTCGCCAACGTGTAGATTCCGTCTTTTCCCGTATTTTTCGTTATTTTTGTCGTGATCATTTATTTTTCCATAATGGTCAAATACTCCAATATGGAGTAGATCCAGCGAATCGTCCCCGTGGTGGAGGTCCGTCCATGGAGAGAGAGACGGTCGTGGTCCTAGGTACTCTAGGATCATGAGGTGAGTAAAGTAAGATGGATATATATATGTTTTTTGTGGTACTTGGCCGGTACATTACGATCGTTATTATTATGTATTTTTAATTATTATTTTTTTACAAAAACAAAGAATACAATACACAAAATTTATAATTATCTTTACGACGTCTACGAGCGGTCGGAAAGCCCCTCGCGAGGTTAGTTATAGTAGATCACGTTTGTGATTTTTTTTTACTATCGTTAATCGTTCGTGAGTTATACATTTGTGTATTTGAATTCTTATTGTTGTTTTGAATTATTGGTGTTATTTTATTATCATATTTTTTTAGGGAAGGTTTTTAATGCAGGACCATATGTCTATGCTTTTCCTTCTATTTAATTAAAGCCTTTCATTTTGTTTAAATCCATGTACTCTGGTCTCCCAGATCTCGGTACATGGTTGGCGACCCTTCCAAAACACAAAAACTATTGGATGGTAGTCACTCGGCGCTCGATCGCGAGAAGTCGTAACGAACGAGACGTCGCATAGTGTCGTGTCCAATATTACCAAGAATATATGGAATACCCAAAATTCATAAAGGAGTACCACTACGACCCATTGTGAGTGCAATAAATTCAACAACGTACAATATTGAAGGATACCTATCACAAACATTGAAACAACAAATTGGACAAACCACAGCATACATAAGAAATTCAACACAATTCTCGGAAAAAATACGTAAAATGAGATGAGACATAGGAGACATTTTAGTCAGTTTCAACGTCATATCACTGTTCACAAAATTACCGGTTACAGATACACTAAAAATAATCAAATATAACCAATGGCTAGACGAATACAACTATACTCACCTGAAACTTTGTACTAAATCGGCAGTATTCACATATAATAATACAATTTACAAGCAAATAGACGGAATGGCAATTGGATCAAGATTAGCTCCAGTTTTCGCAAATATCTTCATTGAATGGTTTGAACAAAAACCATAGAAATAAGTAATACAAAACCGAAGACGTGGTTCAGATACGTAGACGACACTTTCGTATAATGGCAACACGGAAGGAAAAAACTAGAACAGTTTCTTATGCACATATACACTATACACAAAAATATACAATTCACAATGGAAATAGTACAAAATGAACAATTGCCATTCCTAGACGTGTTAGTTGTAAGAATACCGAACGTACACTTCAGCACAGGAGTATACAGGAAACCAACACATACTGACAGGTATTTACATACCATGGACATAATTGTCCAACACAAAATATTGGGACTTCTTCACACAATGGCCACAAGAGCAGTGAAGATAGCAAATGAACGAAATAAAGAAAGGGAAAAAAATTACTTAAGGCGAGCCATGCAAAACAACGGATACATGTTAAAAACAATAAATAAAGCCATAACAAGAGTAGAAAACAAACAGAAAACAGACGATCAAATCAGGAACAATACGATAGGTAAAGAAGAAAAATATGGACTATATAAGGAACACTTCTTTTACCATACATACGAAGGAGTAACAAACCGAATATCAAGAATCGCAAGAAAATTCGACATAAGAACCGTATTTATCACCAATACAAAAATAGGATCAATATTCAGAAGCCCGAAAGATAAAGTACCAGTTATGCAAACTCCAGGAGTTTATGAAATACATTGTTCTTGCGGAAAGTCATACATAGAACAAACGGGAAGAGCTATCGTTGTACGGATAAAGGAGCATGAAAAAGACGTAGATTATAGAAGAATAAAAAAATCAGCAGTAGCTGAACACATCGAACAAAAAGATCACAATATTGATTTCAGCCAAGCAAAAATATTGAACAAAGAAACGAATTACGGAAAAAGAATGATAAAAGAAGCCATAGAAATAGAAAAATGTCCAAAAAACTTCAACAGAGAAAATGGATGGAAAATAAATAATACATGGAAACCAATAAAACATCAAGCAAGAGAACAAAAATTAAAAAAACAACCAACAAATCTGAACATTCAGAATGACTAAACTATGTCACCAAATGAAGAAGTACGATTTAATATTGATTCGACACCAAAATGCACATACAGAAAAGGAAGGACAACATGCATAGAATGTAAAAAAACGAGAAAAGAAAAAAGTCACCAGACAGCGCTACAACACAACGTAGAGGGCATGACTATTAAACGTATAAATACGAGTCAGGAACCAGCGGACCGTTCAGTGTAGTCATGATAGTCAAACGTGCACTATGTACTCTGAAGGTGGAACCTATAACAGTTCCGAAACGTAAGAAAAATAGAAATCACAACATTGATATTTTCGAAAATCACACAAGTAATAAGATTTCAATCCATGAAAGCTTCAATAAACTCATAAAAATACACTTGTATATGCGTGCGATCGACTAGCAGAGAAATATAATCTTCATACTTATAAGAATGTAATAAACAAATTGTTTTCTTTATAAATTAAATATTAAATTTAAATATATTACTGAATCTATCACACAAGTAATAAAGTGTATTTTTATTATTTTTTAATATTTCTATATTTATTGGATTTTAACTATATTTTTGATTCATTAAAATACTATTGGACAATGCATATTTGACGTAAGTACTAACAATTAGTTTAAGATCGTGCCATGTTAAACTAATTAGTAATTATAATATGTATATAGTAAATATATAGCATTTAAATTTATAAAAAATTAATGCGAACTTTTTATGCTTTTCAAACACCATTCCATTGGATTTGGAAACAACCCTTTTTTATAAACTAAAAATTGAACGATTTTATTTAAAATGTATTTAAACGTACATTGGTTTTTAGCTTATAATTTTCTCATAGTCTTGAAATAGTTTATACATTTATTAATTATAATGAAATTACATTACATTACCCGTGTGGCACTCGGGTTTTGAATAAGGCTACGGGTTGCTCCCCCTGTCGTAAGAGGCGCCTAACAAGAGCACAAGTAGCGTCTGATCTCGAGAGGAGCGGCTACAAAATACAAATCCCAAACACGTCTGACCCAGAACAGGCGGTGTTTTAGTCAGCGTCTGATCCCAGAATGGGCGGTTGTATTTCACTCCTCAGAGGTTAGTGTAAGGAAGGGCATTCTACTGTAAAAACCCCCCGCCAAAACCCTTTTATGTCAATAAATCTTCAATCGCTGTCGGTAAATGCTAGGGCGTCCCCCACATTAAGCGACGTGCAGTTGCCTCGCCCGATAATTGTGAGAAATGTGTGAGGGCTGACTGCTAGGACTGCTAGGGCGTCTCCTACAAGCAGTGGCGGCACCAGACATTTTTTCTAGGAGGGGCAAGGTCATGGAATTCAGTGAAGACCCATCTATACTGGTGTAATATAAATTATTGAAATACATGGAAAATGCTGTATTATTAGCGTTTTCTGATCAAATATAATCAATTTCGAAATCAAATTAAATGGTGGTGTATTCTGTGGTGTATTATCTAAACGAATGGACATAAAAAAAATGTTACACAGCGAAAAATATGGAACACAACAAATACATAAATACTTGAAATTTAAATTTTCGTTTGTTCTTCAACAGGTAGGGCAAAGGTGGGGCAAAACCAAATTTGGGTAGGGCGCTTTCCCTACATTGCCCCCCTCTAGCGCCGCCACTGCCTACAAGCGACGCGCAGACGCCTCACCCGACGCCTGTGAGAAGTGAACGAGGGCTACCATGCCAAGGGCGGACTCGGTTAAAGAAGTTAGTCCAAGTGAAAGTGAGAATGAGGATGGGAACGTTAAATGTTGGTCCGATAACTAGTAGGGGACGTGAAGTAGTGGATCTGATGGCTAGGAGGAAGATACAGGTACTATTTGTACAGGAGACAAGATAGAAGGGGAACAGTGCAAAAGAACTTGAGGATCGATATAAACTTTTTTACAGTGGTTCAGACGATAAAAGGAAGAAATGAAGTAGGAATTGTTTTTGACAAAGATCTAAAGAATATAGTTTTATGTGTAAACCGGAGAAACAACCGAATTATCAGCTTGAAAATACAACTTGAAGAAATAGAACTGAACATATTGAGCACTTATGCACCTCAAGCCAGATGAAGAATGAAGAAAAAGAAGCTTTTTGGAGAGAAGTAGAAGCGGAAATTACACGCATTCCGAATGATGAAAGGATAATCTTTGGAGGTGACCTGAACGAACACATTGGAACTGGAAATACAAAACTAACTGAGAGAATCAGAGGAATTTGGGGGATAGACACAGAAAATGTAGAAGGAGTAAACATTGTGGATTTTGCTTTAGCCACCGACTTGGCCATACTAAACACGTTCTTTAAAAAGCGAGAAGATCAATTAAACATCTATAGGAGTGTAAATAAGAGCAGCCAGATAGACTTTCTACTATGCAGAAAAGAACATCTAAAAGAGATTAAAAATTGTAAAGTGTTTTTATTTTTTAATTAGTGGGGAGGCTGTGGCACCACAACATAGAGTGATAATGATTGACACTACGCTCGAAATTACAAGAAGATGAAAGACAAAACTACAACACTCAAAATCAAATTGTAGATTTTGAAAGACCCTGCCATAAGAGAGAAATTTAAAAAAGAAGTACTTGTAAACATTAAAAAAAACGAAAAACATAATGATTTGTAGATAAGTTGTAGTACGGTTTTAAGAGAATCGTGGCAGAAAGTCCTAGGAAAAACAACCGGAAAATTACCACCCCCAGACAAGGAGACTTGGTGGTGGAATGAAGAAGTGAAGAAAGCAGTGAAGAGGAAGAGAGATGCTAAGAAAAAATGGGACCTAACAGGAAATCAAGAGGACAAAGATGAATACCAAAAAGTTAACAAGGAATTCAAAAAAGCAGTAGCAGAAGCAAAGGTGAAAGGTCTTGATGTACTTTATGAAGAACTGGACACACCTGAAGGAGAAAGAAGCGTATATAGACTTGCAAAATCTAGAGACAAAGCAAAAAAGGACTTTAGCCATATTAAACAGATTAAGGATACCCAAGGAAAGGTTCTAAAAAACGATGGTGAAATTATTGATAGATGGAAAACATTCTTTGACATTCTGATGAACGAGGAAAATCAAAGGACAGATCGGGAAAAAGGAACTCAAAACCAGGGACTTGTAACAGATATTCAGAGAGAAGGAGTCGAAGCAGTATTGAAGAAAATGAAAATAACAAAGCGACAGGCCCAGACGAAATACCGATAAAAGCCTGGAAGAGTCTCAGGAAAGACGGAGAAGACCAACTGTGGTGCATTGTGAGTGAAGTATTCAGAAGAGAAAAAATTCTAGATGAATGGAAAGATAGTATTATCGTATCAATCTACAAAGAAAAAGGTGATATTCAAGAGTGTAACAATTATAGGGGAATTAAACACATGTCCTATACAATGAAAATGTACGAAAGACTTATAGATCAAAGAATAAGAAAGGAGTCAAGTGTGCCAGCTTAACAATTTGGATTTATACCCGGCAAAAGTACAACAGATGCCATTTTTACTTTAAGACAACTGTTGGAAAAATACCAAGAAAAAGAAAAATCTCTAATACCAATATTTATAGAATTAGAGAAAGCTTATGATCGGGTGCCTAGAGAGGAAATCAGTTGCTGTATGAGAAGAAAGGGAATACCTAAAAAATATGTAAGAACAGTTGAAAACATGTACGAAGGGGCGACAACGAGAATAAGGAGTAGTGTGGGCTTAACAGAGAGGATTTCGGTGAACGTCGGACTGCATCAGGGATAAGCCCTATCCCCCTACCTATTCGACCTAATTATGGACGACATGACAAAACACGTTCGAAAGGAGGCTCCTTGGTGCATGTTGTTCGCAGATGATGTGGTGTTGTGTGGGACGGAGGTAGAAGAGATGGAGAGAGATTTGTAATACTGGAGAAGGGCGTTAGATAACAGAGGTTTGAAACTAAATAGAAACAAGACAGTACAACTTAATTTCCTGAATGAAGAGCATAGTATAATGCTAGATGGAGAGGAACCGAGTCGAAAAATTTAAATATTTGGGTTCAATCATTGACAAAAAAGGAGAACTCGACGTAGAAATCGCTCATCGAACAAACGCAGGATGGCTAAATTGGAAGAAAACAACCGGAGTATTATTTGACAAAAGAATGAGTTGGAAGATAAAAAGTAAAATATATAAAACAGTAATTAGACCGGCAATGTTGTACGACGCTGAAACCTGGTCTGTAAAGAAGGTACAGGAGAAGAAATTGGAAGTAGCAGAGATGAAGATGTTACGATGGACGTGTGGTGTGACGAAGATGGACCGGATCAGAAATGACATTATAAGGGAGAAAATTAAGGTGACAGAAATATCGAAGAAAGTGCAAGAGAGACGACTACAGTGGTTTGGACACGTTGAAAGAACGGAAGAGGATAACATCGTCAGAAGGATGGCAGGATGAGCGTGGATGGCAGGAGAAGAAGAGGAAGGCCAAGGAAGAAGTGGAGAGACTGTGTCAAGTAGGATCTGAGGGAAAAGAATCTATTAAGAAATGAAATGCACGACAGACTCTATTGGAGAAAATTAACAAAAAATGCCGACCCCACGAGAGTGGGAAAAGATAAAGTACAAGAAGAATAAAATTACATTTACATACCCGAAATGGCTGCAGCAAAGAGACTATTAAGGTACTGACGTATTAAAACTAAAATATTTCAAACTTTTCAATAACACAGTTTATAATCTTTGAACGCAGTATTTGTACTAATAAAATATTTAATTAAAAAAAACATAAAATACTCATTATTTAAATACTGATTTTTCTAGTCAATATCATCCATAATGTCAATACAATATTGATTGTGAAAAATAATTACCATATTTTGAATGTTCCACATAATTCGAAGACACTAGAAAATGTAATAGGAATTAATTTACTTTTTCTAAATGTGGATACACGCTTTTTTTATAAAAAGACAAATGTTTTTATATGTAAAGGCGTGACTAAAATAGATTAATGTCAAAATATCATTTTCTACCTAACGAACTGGCAAGATTGTTGACCATTTATATAAATAAAATTGTCATGCTTTGCAATTAATAGAAATTACAGAATAGTAAACATATTTTATATTGTAAAACCTATTTGTAAAAATGACAATAGTTGGTCAGTCATGCCACAATGAGTTTTAAAGGCATTATATTTTTTGGATCCATGACCTCGTTTTAAATTCCATCGCGATATCTATCATTTTCTCTAATTACATGAGTTTATAATTTTCAAAACAACAGTTTCAAAAAATCATAATAAATTCCAAGGTCAACAATTATTATTTATTGATTATTGCTTACTTATTAAGTTTAAAATATAAGTAGAAAGAGAACAATAGTGAAAATGTAGTGATTAAAATTCAAAATATATTTATGCAACTATGAAAAACTATGGGTGTCGACTTATATAAATTAGTTATTTAACTAACGAAAAGGTTTTCATTTAAATCTGTCGAAATAACCTACATTTTATTGTGGGGAAAATTCTTAGTAAATTACTCACAATAAAAATATGCATATTGGAATGCCTGTGTACCATTGTAATTTACTATATGATGAAAATAATATAAAATTTAAATTATACAATATTATATTATATTGGATATTTTAACATACTAATGTAATTATTCTTAAGTAAAACTATAATATAAACTGATAAATATCACTGATTACCATAAAATATGCAATTACATCAAAATTATATTTGGAAATTTCAATAATAAATGTATTACGTTTTACATACTATAAATATAAATGAATGACTATAAAGTATGATAATACTAACCATCTATCATAGTATTACTTACAAATTGATCTAGATAATGGTTTGATATAATAATAACAAATTCATATTTATATATAAATTTTAAAACAGCCTAAATTATAGTATACATCCAAGCTAAATAGTTAAAGAAAATTATACATAATTAATTAAATTATGTATATTAATAGTATAACTACTTAACTAGAACTACATGAATTTATTAAATCCGTATGTGATAAGAGCTTTATAATTTTCAAGCTGTTATTATTATAAAAAACGATTATAGTTAATATAATATATATTATAATATTTATATAAATATATTTCAACATCAGATATTCGAGTGATATTTTTATATTTTCATACTTAAGTAAAAAAATATATAAATAAAAGTTATAGAAACATTTTCTTAAAATATAAGATCTCAATTTTCAATATGCGTCAAGATGTTGTCAAGATAGAAGAAGTACTCATCATGATTATATAAAATATATAAATAAATCAAAAATAATAATAAGTTACAGTAAAATGTTATGGTTTTAAAACTTTTTAAATATAATTTACTAATGATGATTTAATCCGTATTTACATTGAACATAAATCAGTTGCTTTACTTGTTTAAATTTTTGAGCAGATAAACCATAGTAATTACCAACAACTTGTGTCGTATCGTAATATCCAATTATCATATTCATCAATTATCATCATCACCATCAGCAGTTTTACATCCTCTTATTCCTAAAACACTAATATGCTCAGAGATTGCACCCTTCACATATTATGGGAGTCGAAGATAGTTCATACACAGACTATATGAATACAGATGGCTCACTTGGCCAAAATATATTGTGAAGAAAATATAGATGATCTGATTGGACCCGACGTTTTCAGTTCAGTAATATTTGCTTGAACTCATATTTGCTTGAAAAAATAAATTACTGTACATATATTGTACAATATTATTGTATTAACTTCTTATCTAGACGTCGTCTAGGTCACAATCGTCTTCCGGCACACGCATTCAAGTTAGGACTTAATCTGTCCCCCGTGTGCCCCCGGCACGGGGAAGAGGAGATTTGTGATTTCCGTCACTTGGTTTTCTCTTTTCCGGCTTTGAAGAATCTCAGGGCCCCATTGTTGTCGCGACTATATTCCCATGGAGTCCTTCTGGACACGATAAATGTTTTGGATTCTTCTACTCCACAAGTAATATTTTTAATTGTAAAATTCTTATCTTCAGCTGGTTTTTTTGCTTAACCCCAGTTTTTATTATTTATTTATTTATTTATTTAATTCCATAGTACTTTACTTATATATTATGTCTTTTTGTTTAGTTTAACACTCCATTACACGCGAGTCATCTTACAGATGCCTAGTTCAGCATTTTTGTCACAGATTTGGTGGGGGGAGAGGATCCAGGTCCCCCGCCCTTCTATTCCTCAAGGTCGTGTAGGATGACCGTTTAGTTGCCCCTGTGTGTGCGCCACGTGCTGTTGGCAATTGTTTTCCTCAAAAGCATCTCGTGGATGCTTAAAAATGTAAGTATTGCAAAATGTTCAATTTTAGATTTTTACATTTTGCCCTTTTTGGTAAAATTTGTCAATACCTTGTGATTACAATATTTTTTGAAAATTGGTATTTTCTACCTGATAGGTTACATGATCATCTCACAGATGCCACGCGTGTATTCATGCTATTCCCAATGAGATTTTTTTGTCAACGATTTCCTCTTAAATTCTGGATTATTTTGTTTTATTTTTGGTATATTTTTTGACTGAAACTATATTTTCTTCTTCATAGATTCAATATGGCGACGATAGAACACTTCGATCTCAATAATCCTGATGACATTCGCCAAATGCATCAAATTCTACTTGACAGTTGTGAGCTGAGTGGTGATGAACTATCTAAAGATGACCCTCGACCTTCAGCTTCAGGGCCTCCAAACCTCGTTGCTAAAGTTCCTGAAAAGGACTTCGACACTGATGCAGAAGAAGAGATTGAAGATCGAGAAGATAACTCAGATACAAGTCAAAGTAATTCGGAAGCATCGACTGACTGTGATGACGAGGAGCCCATTTGTTTATGTCAGAAGAAGCAGGAAAAAAAGGTAATTGACTCAATTTCATGGAAGAAAACTCCATATCCCAGTAAGAAGGGAGGCAAGCACAACCTGCTAAAAAACTCCCTGGCCCAATTGGTCGAGGATAGGACGCAAAAACGTTTGTCGAATCGTAGGCTTGCTTATTTGACGACAGCATGTTGGAAATTTTTGTATCTTTCACAGACCAATATATCGAGGTCATCTAAAATAATTATTCACGGCCCAGAGACGCTAAAAAGACAAACAAAACAAAGATCAAAGCATTTATTGGCCTACTCTACATCACTGGGACATATAAATCAGGAAAGGTGAACCTGACAGACTTATGGGCTAGTATTGGATTTGGAATCGAGATATTCCGCCTCACCATGGGTATCAACAGATTCCGTTTCTTACTTATGGCTCTAAGATTCGATGACAGGTAAACCAGAGCAGAGCGAAAAGCACAAGATCGACTCGCCCCAATCAGAGACATCTTTGAAAAATTCATCAAGAACTGTCAAGCGTGTTATCATATGGGAGAAGATGTCACTATTTATTGTTTATTATTTATTTATTTGATGTTTATTCAATACATACCCACAAAGCCTGCAAAATACGGCATTAAAATTTTTGTTTCTGACGATTCTAGCGTTTATTACACGTGTAACATGGAAATGTATGCAGGCAAGTAACCTGAGGGCTCTTTCCAAGTCAGCAATAAACCTGTGGATGTCGTTCAACGCATGATTACCCCCCTACGTAACTCAGGTCGTAATATCACTGCCGACAATTGGTTCAGCGACACTACTCTCCTTGACACTCTGACGAGGAATCATGGGCTATCATATGTGGGGATTCTAAAAAGAACAAATGGCATATTCCGAAAAAGATGAAAGATTTGAAAAATAGAGAAGCGTACTCAAGTATTTTTGCATTCAGTAAAAATGGCACTATGGTTTCATATGGTGTCACAAAATAAGAAAAATAAGAAGAATGTGCTTTTGATATCTAGCATGCATACGGATGGAGCGATTGATGAAGAAAGTGGAGAGAAAAGAAAACCAAAGATAATTATTTATTATAATCAGCATAAAATTGATGTGGACATGGTGGACAAAATATCCGCTGCCTGTAGTGTCCAAAGAGGTACAAGAAGGTGGCCAATGGTGGTATTTTCCACAATTTTAAATGTGGCTGGTGTCAACAGCCAAGTCATTAGTCTGGGGAACGGACAAAATGTGACAACCCGCCGACTTTTCCTTCGTGAACTGGGGAATGTGCTTATCAGAGATCAGTTGATTATGCGAGTGCATTCCAACAATTTGCCACGCACCATGACCACACGTCTTTGAGAACTTTTTCCCAATCAAATACCACAAGTAAATTCAAGTAACTTTGCATCTACTGATGCTGGTGGACGAAAGCGCTGCAGACCTTGCGTGGACAATAATAAAACGAGAAGATTCACCAAATATTCTTGCAAGGAATGTGGCCAATATTTATGTCTGCAACACTGTGCCTTTGTGCCTTATGCTGATGGCTGTAATGAGGTATGGAAAGCGATTTAGAGTGAAATTTAAGCAAATGGGTCCTTGGGGGTTTTTTTTCTTTCTCGTCGGTCACTTTCATTTTGGTTTGTTATTCTTATTTATTATTCTGTGACCTATGTTTTTTGGATGACTTACCAAGTTCTGGGAATGAGCCAATTTTCAATGTGTTCATACATCGTTCTCTGAGACTATCTTACAAGACTGATTGGTTATGTACCTAATAGGTTTACTAGTCGATTTACTTTTTACGGACAAGCAATAAGGAATTCTACCTATTGAAACGAAACTGTGTTACTAAAATTTAATATTTTGAAGATTTACATATTTTTTTCAAATACAATTATTAACATTTATGAACTTTTTATTTATCTGTGCATTACTCCTGCAAAATTGCGAAAAACAATTATATAATTTATTTTTGGCAATTGACTAGTCAGGCATCTGACAGATGCCGCGCGTGTATCGGTGTTTCACCAGGGGGCGCGTGTAATGGAGTGTTAATAATTAGTGTTTATTTAAGTTTTACTATTACAGAACATGTTGAGTGATGTAATCGTTGAGGTTAAATGTGACTAACACGAAACTTCTTTTTTTAATAATAAAAAAAACCCGTCTTATTTGTGTGTAATCATAAACATAAAACAATGGAATATTTATTTATAATTAAGTATTTATATTTTTACAATATTACACTATTGAGAAACGCATTCCAGTTTTTCTACTTTCCATTTTTAAAATGAACTAGACACTAAAGACAGGAAATTACGGGGACAGATACGTTGTTACCACACAAACTTTAGTCAAATGACATCAATATACAAATACAAATAACCTAACCTAAAAATACCCTGCAGAATTTCCTATAAAAATGCAGGTATCGGGTTATTAGGGTTATAATGGTATGTTTCATAAGTACGGGATCAAATTATCATAGCGCAGTTGGATAATCAGTGTGCTTTTATTATTATGATGGGTGACGACATTTTATGCTTAAACTGTAATCATATTGATTTCGTCGCGTATCAACGTTTATCAAAATGTCATCTTTTTTTTTATATCCCGAAGTGAGTCATCTGTGTTCATATAGTCTGTGGTTTTAAGACATGGGTGGGAGACGAATAATTTTGGACGGCTTAAACCAGAAACCTGCGCTAACACGCGAAAAGTCTCGTTGGCAACCCTGGGGATCGAACCGCAGACCTCGTGCCTCGAAACATGTGGTATTACCCACTCGACCAAAGTCGATCCGTTATCATATTCTTCAATATAATGAATATTGTAAATTCCCAAAACGTTTTAACAAAAAAAATATTGTACAATATATGGGTAATATATGAGATAAATGTAAGAAAAATGAACAGAAAAATAATGAAAACAATGTGTACTACACTACTTCATGAGAGTTAGTATTATATCGTAATTAATAAATATTAAAATTAATTAAAAAAATAATAATAATAAATATATATATATATTTATTTAACATATTCGAAAAAATATCATTGTAACACACTTCTGAAAACGTAAAAAATACTATTATATTTTATCCTTTTTACCCTAGTTTCAATTTTAAATTTCATAGAGATTATTATATATACTTAAATACATATTCTAAATATCTAAATATCTATAAATCAATATTCTTACTTATACATTCTAAAACAAGAATGAAAATAATATATTTGTAATTTTTATTCTTATTGTTGTTGGATATATGTATTTGACAATAATAAGTTGATACCTTCATATGGACACAAAATCCATATTTCATCAGTTATATCTTAAAAAAAGAAAAGAAATCATCAGCATTAAATTTAACTATAGTCAATAACTTCAATAAAAATAAAAAAATATATAAATAAAGATTATTTTTATTATGATATGCAATAATGTGTCTTAAAATATATATAGTTTGTAACTTTAAATAGATCAACATAAATAATTGTATTAGTATTTATAATGATACCATGTCTATAGCATTATTTTTTTGCCTCTAAAAGGTTCTTTTCAGTACGGGTGGATGGACATTTGCATGATTTCTATAGATGGTCCATTATTTACTCCTAAGTATGAAGTATTCCCTCTATTTATGATCGCTTTGCACCATCGAACTATTATTTATTTTAGTTGATATTTGCTATCGGTTAGCATTTTATACGATGATTATTATTGAATTATTTCCTTCTAACTTTCTATTGTTTCGTTATTAAGATTTTTCGTGATAAATTGTATTCGTTTTAGAAACTTTTTCTAGATTTAAGGCAATACACAAATGTGACAAGCATAATGATTTAAGTTATCTCCTAATCATCATGTACCCATCGTCGAAATCTGGGTGAGGATATTCACGAAATGCGTACACTTTATTTATTGGAATAACTTTTAATTTCCACCTCCTACCACAACTTACCATCTCCTTCTAAACTTCCTTCATCAGACTTTATTTCTTTAATACGTCATCACATCAATAACTTCTGGTCTGCCCAGTGGTACAATTTACCCCATAATTTTGCCGCTAATTTTAAAATGATTGTTCCAAAGATTCCCAAAAAAAAAAAACTTGGTTTGACAATCTTAAATTATCCAGATCCTCTATCATCAAATTTAATCGCCTACGTGCTGGACATTACCTATTACCTTCCCATTCATACAAACTTTCCCTAAATAATTCTCCCCTGTGCACTCTTCATCCCAACGAATCTATTTGTAATCTCCCTCATATTCTTTTTCAGTGCCCTCCTCTTTCATATAAACGCTCAATATTATTCTCCTTTTTAAAATCACATAATGTAACTTTAGATCTTCCCTCAATCCTTAATCTAAGAAATGAAAACCTTATCAATAAAATTATTTCCTTCATTCTGGAGGCAGGTTTTATAATTTAATCTTTTTTGTATTGTAATCTGTTTTTTTTTCCTTCTTTTTTTTCGCTCTTAATTGTTGAAATAAATTATTAGTATATAGTATTTCTAATAAAATAAAATAAAATAAAAAAAAACTTTTAATTAGTTTAGACAATAAAATTAAATAAATAAAGAATAACCAATTTATTATAAATTAAGTATCGAATGATTCGTTGTAAATATATGTTCCAGTTTTCAACAATTTTATGTTTAGATTTTTGTAAGAATGAATTATTTTAATTTATTATTACAATGAAATTAATTAATTAAAATAAAACGTGCAGATACGTTAGTATTTCAACAAATGTATACAATATCCTCTAGGAAACATTGGACCCTTTATACTTGATTATAGACAAATAGCGAAAATATTTTTGTTACCATTCAAATTTAGACAAGAAGCCTTAGAAGCCTTCAATAAATTATTTATCATTACCTGATATGTAGTGGTCTATATAGAATTGAGTGGAGTTCGAAGACATGTTGATACGATCACAATATGCTTTAGGTCCTTCTGCTTTTGTATTTTCTAAAAAAAACAAACAAAACCATGTAAATTACACATTGCCGAAGTCGATATCGAATTGTGTTTTAATTCATGCCTTTAGAAATTAAAATTAATTTTTGTTTTATATGATTTCACAATTCAATAATTATAATGAATCCATTTAAGATTATTAAAAACTCATTCCCATACATTACAATTTTTTTAATACTATATGTTTATTGATTTATTTATTTGGAGTTTTAACCATTATATACGCTTAATATAACCCTATTGCTGTAAGATCCATACGTACTTTATTTTTAAAGTTTGTGTTTAATAATGATGCTTACCGATAAGTGGTAAGATTTCGTCAAGCATGTATTTATAGTATCTTCTTACTACGTCTAAAGAAAGATGTACTTTATATTTTTTGATTTAATTATTACAGACATTAAAAAGGTCCTATGTATTTTGAAATAACTTTTATTCATTATTTAAATTTTTGTTTTAAATTATTTCTATCTTATCATTATTATATTTTTTTTTAAACATATATTTCTATACTATGCTATAATTGTTGCACAAAAGAATTATTTTTTCTTTTTTATAACTAAATATAAAATAATTAAATTGTTTGCAATATTTAAAATAAATATTGTATGTATCAATTTAATAATAAAAAATATTTTTTTAAAAGATATTATTATGAATATAATTTTTAATTTTTTAAACAATTTAAAGTTTGTAAAAATGTAACGTTACATGTTACATATTATGTGTTATTATCTACTTAAATTTATAAACCCAAAATCATAAAAATGTAAACACTTTAACCGTGTATACGTAGTTGTTGAAATACGTATACGCCGTTAAAGTGTTTAATTTTTTATGATTTTGGGTTTATAAATTTAAGTATAAAACAGTCATAAATGCTCTATTGTATTTTATTGTAATTATCTAGCTGCATGAAATCCAGGAAAAAACAATTAAGGCAATTTTTAGAAAACAGAGAATAAAAATATGGCAAGGCATTAATTCGGAATTAATTTATGATAAGTGTGAAATTATAAGTTTGTGATAACTTAAATAATCTTTTAATATCTTATCTAATACTATAAATGAAGTACATCTATAAATATTTAACATATAAGAACACATATTTTTACTATAATGAAATGCATTAATGAAACTAAAAACCAAACAGTTTTTTTTGATAAATTGAATCAAAATAAAACAATCATAATAGTTAGACGATCTTTTTTTATTAAATTAAAAAAAAAATTGGAGATTAATTATTTACTTAAATTAAGAAAATATATAATGTGATAAACATTTCGGCCATGGTGAACTAATTTTTCATAGAATTCTGGATTAGAATTGTTATTTTCTAGATAAGAGTATTACATAAAATATAATATACCATTGATCTTCTTGAAATGATTACCTTTAAGTTAAACAAAAAATAAACAAATTAAAATGTAATAATATATACGTACAGGCATTGACTGAGAAGTGTGTTAATCCACTACTACATATTTATGGAATATTTTATTCTATTCATAACATGATTTTTTTACATTTTGAGAAAATATAATGCATTATTACACAAAAAAAACCCCCAATTGTTTACAATTTTCCTAAAAAAATGTTTTAATCTACATTAATATAAATTTTGTTGAAATATATACAATTCATTTTATGTTGATATGACATTAGTAATTAGTCAAATTTAGATTTCTAAATTAAGATACACTAATGATTTAAGTTAAAGATTTAAATATTATATTTTTATTTACATATTTTCGTAGAACTGTATACATATATGTATAAATAATTAAAAATATAATTTATTAATAAACATATTCATATGTTATTTACTTACTTGTTTCAAAATACGCATAATGCAAAATTGTTCTAGCATTTTGAGTATCTAGAAAAAATTAATTTTGATTTGTACAGTATTGCTAAATGTAAGTAAATATGTAATTTAATAAATTTCATTCACTGATATGAACCTATAATTGTCGTTTTACTTAATATTTAACAGTGTAAATGTACAATTAAATTACTTACAATAAATACCTGCATTGTTCAAGTATTCTGGAAAATCGTATTATGTTTAAAATAATTTTTGTTGGCTGGTTTAGTGGATTCTTCCCCGAAATGTGAATTACAAGATTTTTTTTGTTGGTCGGGAGGGGGGGGGGATCTTCCAAAGACACCTCCGTAAGGGAAACCGGAGGTAGTGCCGCATTCACCATGAAGTAGTGCCCGCTGACTAAAAACTCCTCCCCGGGGAAGCAACCGTAAGGTTAGTAAAATTATACGCCCTTAGAAAAAATAAATAAAATAGAGGGGAAGAAAAAAATAGAAAGATTTAGATGTTGCGAAGACAAGTGGCCCCTACTTACTCATAGGACTAAGCAGTGGGGCGCTCGCGAGTATAGAGAGGCTAAGAGGATTTACTGGGACGCCAAGGTGGATTCGAAAAACAAGAAGAAACAAAAACAAAAACAAAACAAACAACAGATTATTTGGGTTTTGTGGCCGATGCCTATTGACCGCGTACCTTATGTTAGCTCGGAGGAGCTATTCTAGGGACACAGCAGAACAGAATCCAACCGGTTAAGATCAGACTCCGGGTCGTCGGGATGAACCACCGGCACCGGGTTTCAGCCCTTTACCCATTCGGGGAAACGTCGCAACTTAATTAAATGCCTCGTTGGTATCGCTCCCCCAACTGAGTCTAGTGGTTTGGTTATTATCTAGCGTTTGTCCCACAGTTATCACGTTTCAGCCGAAATAGGCACCTAACGATTGTTAGCTTTACAATGAGTCAAAGACTTTCGACGTAACAAATTATAACACAGGTTATATTAACCACAATGTTATTTTCATACAACACCAACAAAATGTTGAGGGAAAAAATCACCAAAAAACGGTAACGATCTTACACACAAAATTGTGTCTGTAAAAAACGGGCGAGAAAAACAAAGCTAACAGTATCGACGCACACGACAGAGAGACCCAAGAAGCCATATGCAATAATCGCATGCGCACATTCATTAGTAAATCGATATCGATCCACTTTTGTGACTTCGGAACACTTTCATTATATGATATTATATGTCTAATATACAATATATATATAATTCGTAATTACCATTACATTTTTGAATCTTTTTTTTATTCTGAAAAATTGGTTCTAGTTCTAGGATAGAAAATATTAGTATCGTTAATAACTCTCATAATTTAAAATCACGTATTTTCAATAATACGAAAATAATTCTCAAATTATATAGAAATACAACTACCAATAGGTATAATTTGAGAAATTGTATTTACTTATATATTTAATATTTAATTGATGATTGACTAGACGTGTTTTAGTAGATTAATAATGATAATAAACCTTAAATGTTCTTCTTAATCATTTTCTTCTTTCTTTTCGCAATCTCTTAACTCAATCTCACGTATCCTCAAGACATATACCAGTTCTCTTCATATCACTCTCAATTACATCCAATCACCTCTTTTTTGGTTTTTTTTTCTATTCCTCCCTTATACATTTGATTACTTATCTCACAGAATCTGTTTCATATCTCCTTAAAATGTACTCTAGCCATCTTAATCCATTTTCTCGCATTTTTTTTACAATCAAAGCTATCAAAACTAAATAATAATAACTTAAATATTGAAGTATAATTATTATATTTGTATATATAAAAATATTACGAACTCGATATGTTTTCCAAACACCAAGGAAATGGATTTTTAAAATTGTTATCCTTAAAAACTACAAATTGAAGTTATTAAAATAAAGATCATTGGTTTTGTTTATAATTAATCTTAAATTAGTTACTCAATATATTTCTGAAATAACAATAACGCTACATACCTGAAATAACTTTATAATAGAGTTCTTGGAAATATTGTTTTAAAATTGCTAAAAAATTCATATGTTTTCATTAAGCCTGTTATTTATGTTTATAAAGTGTATGATATTATTGATTTGTTTATTATTTTTATACAAATTTTGAAAAACATTAAATTTGTACTCATTTTTTTTTTGTGATATACGAAATATTCATTAGATAATAGTTATATCGTAAAGAAAAATTATTTACGTATATTATGGCGATGTATTAAAGATATGTTCACTAAAATAAAATAAAATTATGTAAATAAAAGCAGAAAAACAATTTCCATTTATCAATGAAGAACAAACGACTTCAACTACTATAACTCTACCTATATAAATTCAAGATTACCACAGTTGACAGAAAATAAATAAAGATAAACAAACTGCAAGGAAAATGAAGAAATATAGAATTCCATTCCATGTTTGTCAAAGTTCAGTTACAAATGGAAAGAAGTAATTAAGGCAGTGAAAAATTTGGTAAGATTTGTGTTAGAAAGTCTTGAAACGGACAAAGGATATTAATTACATATACAAATAAACAGTGGCGTATCCAAGGGTAGTTAATGGGTTGTACCCCCTTTGAAAATTGTTACTAAATAGTCAAATAATATTTTTAATATCGAATATGTACAAATAAAATAAAATAAATATTAAAAATGTACAAGTAATAACTGAATTAGTATGTATCGTTGATTATTGTGGGTTAAAATGTGGTGTATAAATAGTGTCTCCACCTTAATAATTTAATATAATAAATTCAATTTATTACAACTATTAAAAAGATCTGAGTGGTGGGGGGGTTGAATCCCCCCAAATATGGCCTTGCACGCAACACTGGGGTAACTACGACAATTGTTGTCAAAGCCAACAAATAAAAAAATTATACAATTTGTATTTTCTTGCTCCACAATTCGATGGTAAATTTTAAATTAATGTATAAAATGAAATTTTACTTTAAAGAGTTTATCTACCAAAAGATGGAGTTCCAGAGCTAATGGATACAGGGGCGGATCTAGGACAATTTTTTTGAGGGTGCTACGATTATAATTATTAGCCACACACATATATTATCATTTTTTTAAGATTCTGAGCAGAACGAGGAAATGTATTTGATTTAATAATGTCTGTAAACAAAAGTTCTACCAGAAGGAGTGCTCTGATCTTAATACGCTTAATTATTTTCCGGTAGCAAATACTATCTAGTTGGTACTTTATAGAGCTCATTTTTTGATTTTCTCAAAAGCGCCTAAAAAAAAATTCTCAAAAACTACCGAAAATTTTCAGAAAGACGATTATGGGCGGATTATGACGTACTGTAAGAATAATCGTAAATTAAGTTCTCCATACACACTATATTATTAATTTTGCTACATAAGAAAATACGCAAAGTGAAATACAAATCCGTTTCATGACAATAGTAATAAAAATAGTAATTAATTTTATAGTGCATATTTTGGATATATAAGCATGTATGGCATATAGTTAATTTTTTGAAGTTATTAGCGCATATTATTTCCTATAAATTCAGAAAAATCGTTTTTCAATTAAGGTAAAAAAAAAAATTGGACAAATACCTAAATGTTTGAATTCATTCTTATTTATTTTTCCGAACATATTTACAAAATTTTGTTCGATTTTTTTTTTTTACTGCACATAGTTTTTTTAGCGAATATAAATGCGTATTTCTGAACTTTTTATCTCATATTTTAATGCATTATTGCATTATTGTTTATTTATATGTTATTAAGTACATGAACTTATGAGCCTTGGTTATAAGTAATAAATAATATTAACTCCACTGTCTTCACTCAAATAATATATTTATGATTAATCATGAATCATGATACACTCAAACCAGAACTAGTGGCTTACAACTCTGTGAATAAAACCATTTTGTTATTATTATTACTTTTGTCTATTACTGTCGAAGACAAAAGTAATGGTAAATTATATTATGTCACACAAAAAAAATAATAATAATTAAGATCAACACGGCTCTAGGTAGGTGCTACAACACCCAAGTACCCCCATCTAGATCCGTCTCTGGATGCATGTACTGTATTACTCAAATCATATGCAGAAATTATCGTTGCTTTAGATCCTATGGATAAAAGTATTCAAAAAATATATCATAAAATAAAGTATATATAAGACAAAAGTATATCAGTTCTGAACAGTTAAATTCTCTGGCTATGCTTAACAAAGAAAACTAACTATTTCAAGAACCTTCATTCTCTGATTTAGTTAAGGAATTCCCTTATTGTAAAGCTAGAAAACGGTCTTTAATTTGTTGACAATTTATTACAATTTTTTATTACTTCTGATGTACAACATGCCTCTTAACAAATGATATAAAACAAGTGTATTGTTTTTTATTAATATTTTTTGTATTTAAAATTTTTAAAAATGCATAATATTTAAAACCACTTGTGTTGGTGATCGAAGAGGGGCACTAGAAAAATAGAGTGCCTACAGGCGCAAAATGTCTTAATCTGGCACTGCGGTGAGGACAACGGAAACGGCGGCGACTCGACGACGTTCGGGAAGCGGATGGTCGAGCAGGAATCGTGACGAGCTCGCTCTCTGTACGCCGAATCGAGGCACAGGAGCGAGCGGATAGGGGCCGTGCTGTGCGACGCCATGCATGAAGACTACCGGCTGAAAACAACGATGTGCGAGCTGGAGGAGGAGCTGAGCGAGACAGCGGCCAAGACGAACGAATTGGTGGGAAAGTGCATGGAACGGCCAATACGGACCAGACTGACGGTCGAGAACCGCAGACTGAACGCTGCGCTGTCCGAGTCAGCACGTCGGGCCGACGCGGCGGAACGACGGGCCGACGTGTTGGTGTTGGAAGGACGGGCCGACGAGTTGGTCGAAAAACGGGCTGCGCTGTCGTCCGCCGTCGATGACCTGCGGGACGTGAAGTCGTCCGCCTTGGTCGACCTGCGAGATGACGCGCTACAGACGATAGTCGACAAGCTACTGTAAGTGTTCGAAGCGACGACGGCAGACGGGACAGAACAGTGCAAACACGCGGACGACGACGACGGCGTGGAAACGGAACACAGAGACTCGATGAACGCGCGGACGACAATTGGTTATAATTAAATTAAATTTATAATTAAAGAGATTAGATTTCGTTTTTCATTATTATTCTGGCGTTCAGTCCAAACAGTCAATGTAACATATAATAATATATAAGTAGGGCGGTTAAAAAACCGACTCCGCCTCACCCGCATCCGCCTCCACAACCGCCACTCACACACCACCGCTGCATAAACTTAACCCATTCTCAATATTTGCATAAATTTAAATAACTGTACATAAACCTAACATAATCCAACCCGAGTTAACACTTTCTCAATATTAGCATAAATTCGCATAAATTTAATTAAATTTGCACAATTCATCTTTCAGAATGGGCATATTATACTTATAACGATAATTCGTATTACATACATTCTATCCCTCCCAGTAATATCATCAACACGATGTGACCGACCTTGAATACCGTCCCTACATACTCCTTATATCAAAATATGCGCGTTCACGTATATAGTATGTGTGTTATACATTCCGATGTACCCTTCTTTCTATTATTTGAAAAAGGTTCTTATCTATATATATATATATAAATGAATTGGTGTCTGTATGTATGTTATCGATGCCTGGCCAAACCGCTGGATGGATTTTGATAGGGTTTTTTCCTACGTACTCAGCGTGGTCCCGGAATGGTTTTTGTCTCTTAAAAGTTTTCAAAACCCGGCTCCTTAAAGGTTTCAAAACCTGGCACCGGTAAACCGGTGGTCCTTCGCAACTATAAGTTGTTTATCTTTCGCCGTAACTAAAGGTGTGACGTCAGATGGTAACCAAGGGCAACCGTCATTTGGTTTTTATAAAGTTTCTGGCGTGATATTTTATTAGTTTGTTATTAGAAAATACAATTTCTCAGTTTTCGTGGGTAATTAATGATGTTTTGCCTTGCTAATGTGTAGGTTTTTTTTTACGAGTCGGGGTGACAGGTCATTTTACAGGTAATTAAATTTATAAACATCATTACATATAAACTATAGATAACACAACATAATATCAATTAGTCAAAAAGTCAACTGGTGTATATAAAATAAAATAAAATATGAAATAATGTACTGAATAAATAATGGTAATAATATTAATGTTAAAAATGGGTGGTACTAAAAGGTAACGTATGAATTGTGTTTTTAAATTTTGTCGCTCCAAAATTCTGCCATATTTATAGCCTTGTTATTTGCGGCTTGTAAGTCTGTTACGTCACATTTGATTGGACATTCGTTGCAATTTAGCAGGTGCGACATTGTCTGGATCTCTCCGCATACACAGTTTGTGTCTTCCTTCCCATCGCTTATTCCCCATTTTTTTAGGTTCTCCCCCGAACGTCCAACTCCTGTACGCAAGCGATTTAGTATTCTCCAGACCATCCATTTATTATTATGTCCTAGGGGTAACTTCTCTTCGACTTTTTGGTTACTCTCTACCTCCCATAATTTTAATCTTACTGTCTGTGGGTTATCTTCTAACTTCTTCGTGCATTTTAGGAAGCTTTTCCTTGATTTTAGTCGGAAACCTTCAACATGTGTGTTATACATCGGGTGTCTATCATCCGTGATCTGTTTCGTCCGTTCTATGTCACTAGCAATTTGTCTACGTATATGTGGTGGTGCTTTCCTGCTAGAGGATATAGTTTGTCCACTGGTGTTGGCTTTAAGCAGTCTGTTATAATGCGTACCGTTTCATTTAACGCAGTATCAATTTGTTTAGTGTGTGTTGATCTTTCCCACACCGAGCATGCATATTCAGCCACCGAGAAACATAGAGCTAGTGCAGAGATTCTAACTTTTTCGGGATGAGCTCCCCACTTTGAGCTAACCAATTTTCGCAATAGAGTGTTTCTAGCACATATGTGTAGGTAGTTTGTGTGTAGTAGCAATGGTAATGTAGCTATCTTTATCGTCAACGTTTTAGCGTCGTACGTGAGAATTACATGCCAATTTTCAAAATCCAAGGGAAAATCTATCATCGTGCTTCTACCTCTGTCAGATTATAAATTTCTCCACTATATCATCGCAGTTACAGGCGTAGGGAAAGTGGCGTCCCCATCGCCCGGTACACTTGAGTAAGTGTACCGCAATAGCCCTACCCTGACCTTAAGTGGTTGGGGTAGACTGGTCCTCCAGGTTGGGGGTTGAGCGTAGGGCTAACAACCCTACCTTGTGAAAAAACATTGTTACGATTCAACCAAAATCGCCTCGGATGAAAAGTATAGAGCTAAAGGATTTCTCGATAGGAACATGGAACGTAAGATCATTGTATAGGGCCGGACATTTAACGACAGTGATTTCGAGTCTTGAACGATATCAACTGGATATAACAGCGATTCAAGAAACTAGATGGCCAGGGCAAGGAAACCTAAAAATAGATAATTGGACCTACTTTTACAGTGGTGGACTGGCTCATCAAGCAGGGGTTGGCTTTGTAGTAAGTGACAAACTGCTACCTAACATAAAACGTTTCGAAGCAATTAATGATAGAATATGCTATCTGGAATTAAAGTGTAAATGGTACAACTTAGTTATAATCAACGGCTATGCACCTACTGAGGATAAGAATGAGACCATTAAGAATGAATTTTATGAAAGACTGGATACAGTATGTGACCAATTACCAAATAACAATGTAAAAATACTACTTGGAGATTTTAATGCTAAGATAGGTCAAGAACCTCTCTTTAGTCCGACAATAGGAAAAAATAGCTTACATACGAACTCAAATGACAATGGTACAAGACTGATAAATTTTGCTATGGCAAGAAATATGGTAATAAGTAGCACTACCTTTCCCCATAAAAACATTCACAAGCAAACATGGGTATCGCCAGATGGACGAACCAGAAACCAGATAGATCACGTAGTAGTAGACGGTAGAATTAAAAGATGTATAATGGATGTACGTAGCATGAGAGGTAGTAGCGGAATATCAGATCATTTCATTGTAAAAACTAAAGTCAGGTTCAGACTATCAATAAAATGGAAAGAGCGAAAAACACCTGCCAAAAAGGTAAACACTGAAGCACTAAAGAACTCCCAGACAGCGGAACAATACAAAAACCGGTTGAATGATATACTGCGATTAGCGGAAGAGGAGAGCAATATAGATGAGATGTGGGAAAAAACAGAAAAGACAGTCAAAGAAATGGCAGAGGAAGTTCTGGGGTTTCATGGAAAACGATCTATTAATAAATGGTTCAATGAAGAATGTAGAACTGCCATGGCAGAAAGAGACAATGCAAGAACAATAATGCTAAGAGATCCAAATGAAGTCAATAAACGAGAATTAGCCTTAAAACAAAGAAAAACAAAACAGATAATTAGAAAAAACAAAAGAATTTGGGAGAAAGCCAGAATAGAAATCATTGAAAATAGCTACAAAAATAATACAAAACTATTCTTTGAAAAGGCAAATGAAGTCAAACATGGATTCAAACCAAGAACAACAATAATGAAAGATGACGAAGGAATTTTAATAACTGATAAAGAAGAAGTAACAAAAGAATTCAAAAAGGTGTTTGAGAAAATGTTGAACGTATCAACCCAAACAGGAACGATTGGTAATAACATTGTCACAGTGGAACAATACTTAGAAGAACCCTCAGTGGAAGAGATTAAAATGGCGGTTGAAATGCTAAAAGGAGGAAAGGCACCCGGAGAAGACTCAATAATGTCGGAACTCTTAAAGAAAGGAGGAATTACTCTAATGATGAACCTAAAACAGCTGATAAATAAAGTATGGAGAGAAGAAACAATACCAAAAGCATGGCAGGTCTCAGTACTATGTCCAATATATAAAAAAGGAGATATAATGAACTGCAAAAACTATAGGGGTATATGCCTTCTCAACACATCATATAAAGTCCTCTCGAACATAATTTTAAATAGATTAAAACCATATGCTAAAGAAATAGTAGGAGAATACCAAGCAGGTTTCACAACTGGAAAATCCACCACTGACCAAATACATATTATCAAACAAATAACGGAGAAGAGTCATGAATTTGATAAAGATGTGTACCTGCTATTTGTAGACTTTAAACAAGCCTACGACTCGATAATAAGAAGTACGCTATGGAATGAAATGATCCAACTAGGAATCCCAGCTAAACTTGTCAGGTTGGTGAAAGCATGTATGACAAACTCAAGGTGCAAAGTGAAGTTCAACGCAGCAATATCAGAGGAGTTCACAGTAAATACAGGGGTAAGACAGGGTGACGCCCTATCTCCGGTTTTATTTAACATCGCACTGGAATCGGTAGTTAGAAGAATATTGCAAAACGAACCACATGGTTTGAATATAGGACAAGGAAAACAGATAACAATGGCCGCATACGCAGATGACATAGTTGTAATAGCAGAGACAGAGGATAACCTAAAGAAAACAACCGAAACTTTAATTGAAGAAGCGAGAAAGATTGGACTCATCATTAATGAAAACAAAACCAAATTCATGATTGTATCTAGGAGAGATCATCTGCAAAACGATATAACAATAAAAGACATGTCATTTGAAAGAGTTCAGAACTTTATATACCTAGGAGTAGATATAAACGTACAAGCAGATAGCCACAAAGAGATACACAGAAGAATCACCGCTGGTAACAAATGTTATTATTCACTAGTAAAATTATTTAAATCTAAAAAACTATCAAGAAGAACAAAAATAAGATTATATAAGACCCTCGTTAGACCAATCGTACTGTATGCATGTGGGGCATGGGCGTCTACTAAATCTGACGAAAACAAATTAATGATCTTCGAAAGAAAAATACTACGAAGAATATTTGGACCAAAGATAAATGAAGAAGGGGAATATGAAATAAGATCAAACAGAGAATTGAATAGTTTATTTAATGAGCCCAATATAATGGCTATACTCAAAAGCCAGAGAATAAGTTGGGCCGGACACGTCTGGAGAGCAGAAGGCCAACTGATACTGACCATCACGAAATGGAAACCAAATAAAAGCCGGCCGAGAGGAAGACCTAGGCAACGATGGGAAGACCGGGTCAAGGATGATCTCAGGATGCTGGGAGTTACGAACGGAGAAGAAATGGCTGAAGACAGAAACGTATGGAGGGAGATAACGGAAGCGGCAATGGGCCTAAATGGCCTAGAATAAGCCAAAAAAAAAAAAAAAAAAAAAAAAATATCATCGCAGTTATGCCACCCAAACGGAAATAAATTTGCCGATCTACATCTGTAGCACGAACGATAAAGAACTTTGGAGCTTCCGAAAAAACCGAGCAGCGAGCATCACGACTGGAAACCAACCAAGATCGAACTGCTCAAGCCCGCTCGACTTATACCATTGACCAACGGAGAGCAAGTCTGACTTTAAGAAGAGAACACTATGATCGATCCAGACGGACGCTGCACGTTGAATTGGATCTTGCTACGTTCCATTACGATGCCGAATATGATTACAGCTGCCAACGAAGTGTCATCATTGGAAAAATGGACAAGTTATGCGAATCTTGCTGTGCATTGGAATTTAAAAGGAAACACCAGGAATGTGCTGCGCAGGTGAAAAAGTGAAATCGCCAGAATTGTCATACTTCCGGTTACATTTGGAGGAAGCCCACGACATATATTTGAATACGCACAAGATGCAATGACTTACGTTCACGTATACGACTGTCCGGATTTTTTCATTACATTCACGTGCAATCCTACGTGGGATGAAACTAGAGAACTTCTGTTGCCTGGACAATCATTTTCGGATCGCCATGACATCATTGCACGTGTGTTCAAACAAAAATTGAAATCTTTTATGGATTTCATTTACAAGTATCATGTTTTTGGTGAGACACGTTGTTGGATGTATTTCATTGAATGGCAAAAAAGAGAATTTCCGCATGTTTTGATTTGGTTGATTGATAGAATTACACCAGACAAAATTGATGCAGTCATCTCAGCAGAATACCAGACGTCGACATTGATCCAGGCTTATTCGAAATCGTTACCAAAAACATGATTCACGGCCCATGTGGAGCGATCAACACCAAATCTCCATGCATGAAGGATGGAAAATGCACGAAATGCTATCTAAGAGACTTACACGCCGAAACTATCACTGGCAATGATGGATATCCCCAACATCGTCCCAGATCAACTGAAGATGGCGGCAAACTCATCACTCTAAACGTGCGCAACAATGACATTGAAGTCGATAATCGTTGGGTTGTGCCGTATTCACCATTACTCTCTAAGACGTCCAAAGCACACATCAATGTCGAGTATTGCAATTCAGTAAAATCGATCAAATACATTTGCAAATATATTAACAAAAGATTCGATATAACAGTTTTTGGAGTGGGAAATGCATTTGCACCAACTGATGAAATTGAAAGATATCAATTAGGACGTTACATTAGTAGCAATGAAGCTATTTGGCGTATTTTCTCATTTCCTATTCACGAACGTCATCCAACAGTTGTTCATTTGGCTGTGCATATTGAGAATGGACAGCGCGTGTATTTTACAACGGCAAATGTACATGCAAAAGCATTTTTGCCACCGCAAACAACGTTAACTACGTTATTCTCTTTGTGTACGGATGATTTGTTCGCAGGAACGCTTCTTTACTCAGAAGTGCTAAAATACTACACATGGAATGCATCAGCCAAAACTTTTCAACGTCATAGACAGGGCAAATCAGTTGAAGGACATCCGAATTTATATTCGTCCACGCTTTAGGCGGTCTCTATACAGTTCATCCAAACAATCAAGAATGTTTTTAGTTGTGATTACTATTATTTAATGTACGTGGACCGAAATCCTTCCAAGAACTGAGAACAGTCAATGGTAAAGTATGTGCGAACTATCGAGATGCTTGCCAAGAATTAAATCTTCTTGAGAACGATACCCACTTGGACACAGCACTCGCTGGTGCATCAAATACTGCTCAACCTCAGCAAAATACGTGCATTATTTGCGATATTATTGACAACGTGTTTCCCATCCAACCCAAAAGATCTTTGGGTAAAATACAAAGATGACATGAGTGAAGACATCCTACATCGTTTACCAGCAACGAATATCAACTTGTAATTCACACCAAACGTGTATGAGGCGTTGCTTTTGATCGAGGATGTATGTTTGGCAATCGCTAACAAAGGATTGGTGCAATTAGAAATGTGTGCACCGATCCGACCTACTAATACTACATATGATCGTGATTTGCAACGTAAAACACAATTTGATATCCATGATTTGGGTACATATGTTGAATGTATCCATAACAAAAAAACTTTAGAAGCGCTTGATCGTACACTGCAAGATTTGAGGGGTAATAGACAGCTTTTGGTGGAGCCACTCATTCTATTGTCAGGGGATTTTCGACAAACTC
Organism: Schlechtendalia chinensis; assembly: GCA_019022885.1. Taxonomy (NCBI): domain Eukaryota; kingdom Metazoa; phylum Arthropoda; class Insecta; order Hemiptera; family Aphididae; genus Schlechtendalia; species Schlechtendalia chinensis. The sequence continues at coordinate 26,619,580 of CM032339.1, read as the reverse complement.
TTCCAGTGATACCACGTTCAACACCCGCTGATGAACTTAATGCATGTCTCAAATCTTCAGTTGTATGGCAACATGTCAACAAATTGACTTTGAAAACCAATATGCGTGTTCAACTACAAAATTATGCATTCGCCTAACGTTTCGCAAAACAATTGCTGGATATTGGGAATGAGAAGTTTCTCAAGAAAGAAGTATCGTAACTAACCAACGATTTTTAAATGGTAGTCGAATCAATAATATATTATTTAATTTGTATTCAACTATTGCTTACTGCTATAACTTAACATAGAAAAAAGTGCAATACTGAATTTTAAGCGATTCTAATATAAAATTTATAATATTATCACAATAAAGTATGAAATACCATTAAATACATGACGACGACTTTAAGTCGAATCCGGTCGTTAATAAATACATTTTACATAACAATTATTTATTTCATAATTTATTTTAAAATATTTGTTGACACTGTTTTATATTTATAGATATGTATTAGTACCTAACAAGGTGTTCGATTAACGATATAACCTATATTTAAATGTGAAACTAATCGAATTAAATCACTCACGATTATTATATGCATTTGTGAATGCCTGTATAGCATCAAAGTCTTCTAAAAGAATAGAATGACAAAGTAATTGAAACTGTTATATTATGTCATGATGGACATTTTAAATGATTAAATCATCTATTTATAAGTAAATCTGTAATATAGGTACATAAATATGTGTGTGTGTGTGTTCTAGATATGAAATCATTGATACTCTTTACAAATATAATTACATTACTTTTGTATTTTTCCACTTGAATAGCAAATGTATTATTTTTAAATATTATAAAATTTAACAATTTTCTGTACGATGATACTAACCAAGCATTTTTCCAAATTTTTTCATTATTTCTAGATGATGTTTTCATATAATGAAAAAAATATGATTATTCATTGAATAACTATTTAACTAGAACTGCATATATTTATTAAACGCATATATGATTGGAGGTATACAATCTATCTGTGATCGTCTATTATCTATATTACAAATATGTTAACCTAATACAATGTACTATTATTATTTGTTGTTTTGTGCTCGGCCCGTTATGTATAAATAAAGTAAAAAATTATTAAAAATGTTTTTATTGAGGAAAACTGTTTATATATATATTTATTATTAAACTTCCTTGTGATATTTTTATGTTTTCTAAGTAAAATAACAAAACTTGAATACAAAATATATAGAGATAATGGCTCAAAGATATAAGATTCTAATATTTGTATTTATGAGTTTGATTATTTATTTGACCTAATTTAATGCAATATAAATTTAAATGTTTATTATTTCTTCTACTCTATAATAACTGTCAAAATTATAAATAGCAAATAAAGAGATTCTCCTTCTAAATTTAAACATTAACTTAATATAATTATTTTAAATATCTAAAAAACATTGAGTATACTTGTTGCAATTATATCAAAACTGGCAAACGATTTATATTTACCAATCATAATACACTTGACAAATGACAACAATGATATAATATTTTTTTAAAAATTAAGGGATTGTAAAATTTGTATAATAATTGTATTTTGTTTGATTTAATAGTAATGATAAGTTTTCCACATTCAAATATATAAAAAAAATACTGCGTAAATATTTATTTTGGTAATTATTTATTATTTATTATTAGTCAATAATCATTATAATTTTGATGAATAGGAATAAATCATGATGTATTTTTGACATATTATCTTGTTTTGGTGAATATTAAAATTATTTTTGTGGTGTCTACAAGCGTTCAAACTCTTTAAATTAAAGAATGATTAAATTTTTCATACATTTATACTTAAAATATAATATACAAAATAGTGGATACTTAGGTAAAATGAGGATTGAAAGAAAGATATGAATAATTTGTACTACAATTATTATAAAATTAAAAAAATTAAATTGGTGATTAAAGTAATCTTTTCATCTACTATTCAAATATATTTATTTATAACAGCAAAAATTATTCATAAAAAAACAATTATTACAAAATACACTGTTTAAACTACATATTAGTTGTCATACATACATTTTCTTTTCATATTTTGTATAAATAATTATGTTGACCAGATGTACTTATTTTTAAGGACAGTACTTGTTTTTGGAAACATGTCCTACTGTCCTAAATAACATGCTTAAATGCATCAAGATTTACTTATTTTAAGAGATGTAATTGCAAATAAACATTTTTTTTTATTAAATGAACCTACTTTGTCAAATGGTCGAAAATTCTATTTTTATCAATAGAATGTTATACGAAATATCCTATTCAATTTTACAAAAATAAGTCATAAAATATGAGCATAGCACCTCTATATGTTATAACACCTTTACAGCATGGTCTACTTGTTATCTTGATTTAAGATGGTGATTGTAATCAATTATATTATTTTTTGTGATTAAGTTTTACAATTATTTTTTTAATTCCGAAATAAGTAATTTTTTACATACACCTTTGACATTAATTCGATATTTTAATATTAAAAGTTAAAACTTAAGACTGTGATCATTTGAATTTTGTGAATTTAAATTTCTTTTAATAATGAGTCTACCTCATAGATATTTTTATTTCAATAATGATTTACAAAAAGTATTTCCGTTTATGAAACTAATTTAAATTTTAACTCAATTTTAACTTTCAATTTTAATTTTATTATTAAATACGCAAAAGTGAAATTGATATTTCAAATAGTGTTTGCAGTACCTAATATTAAAACACATTTAACTTTTGTTTATTTTGTTATTTTTTTTTTTGCATATGGCAAATTTTGTTATAAAATCATAGATTAGCTTTAAATGATAATTCTTTGAGTGGGAAGGTAACTATTTTAAAGATAAATCCTTTGTCTCAGAAAATTTACTATAAATTAAATTTTATTGCAGTAAAAGAAGGAACATTTGCCTACCACACTAACAATTATATGCATATCTTCAGGTTTTTATATTGTACTTAAAAAAAAAACGATTTCATTACTTGAACCAAAACTTACACTAACCAGAACCAAAATTGAAGTAATTTATAAAAAATAATTTGCTTAACAGGCACAATCAAGATTGAAACCTGCTTTACGAAACTTAACTATTTTAGTATCATTGTAAATTCATCAAATTATTGTGAAATACAAATGTACTATAACTTTCTGAGAAGGGATAAAAAGTAAAATTGTTAGATTTTAAAAATCTACCAGAGAAATTGTCTGAAATATTACACGAATATATTGTTAATACTTTATTAAATGCAGTTCTTGTATCTAGTTGTATTGGTTTGTCTAATGATAAAACTAATACAAGTGTTTGTGGCCCAAATAAACAATACATAAATATTTGTTAAACAAATTAAATAACCTTTTTTCCACATATATTGTTGTTGTTGGATATGTAACTAATATTCTAAATAATTGCGATTGAAATTCAACTGATAATTTATCTTTTGATATTAAAGTCATTGTTATAAAAATGTATTAATATTCTTATAATTATACCGCTCGTGTATTATAAATTATTAAATTAATATTAATATTAAAATTAATACATTAAGAATATTTTGTGATTCTGTGCAAGTTGAGAATATAAAAAAAAGTTTTCATTTACAAAAACAAGTTTTCTAAATCTTATGCTAGCAATTGAAAGAACATTACAAATGTATAAGCAGTTAAAAGAATATTTTGAATTAATAGAATTCCAAACATTTAAAAAAAAATTCTATGAAAACCTAAATGAAGAAGTTTGGTTTTGGTTTGTTCACAACAATTCATTTTTATTTCATCAAGCATTTTTTCAAATAGTAGGTAATAAAATAAGTGCAACTGAAGCTTTATTAGAATACTTTTACCTTCTTAATACCTAACTATAAACTACAATACCTACATAACTTCCCAATACTTAACTCATTGAAAAGAAGAATGATTTTTACCCAGAAAAGTTAAAACACATTTATCAAAACATCAGAGCTTAAATACAAATATAGATTTTTATGAACAACTTTATTGGAAGCTAAAAAGTTATATTCTAGTTGTATTGCTTTTTTAGACAAGTGGTCTACAAATATGGATAATTTATGGTTATTTTCTTGGACTAGTCTGCATTATCAAGATATTTGGGACCAAAAATAGCTTCTTGTGAAATATTTAAAAACTCTTTGGGCAAACTTCTCAATGAAGATTTAACTGTTTGATGAAATTGGTCTATTGAAATTGTATTTTACAACAGAACAAATTGTTGATTGGAACACAAGTAATATTTGGCTGAAGATCTATGACTAGATTTTTTTGTCTAATGAAGAAAAAACTTATTCCAATTAAAAAACTATGAATCGTCAATATATTATGTTTCCAAATAAATAATGGTTGTTTATTGTTTTTGTATTATGTTTCATATATATATGTATCATTTTTTGTGTACATATCTGATCTGATCACTATTTATTTGTATATATATATATATATAAATAATTATGTTAAGTATTTACATGAATATGTAATAATTATTCATACTTATGCATTCTAAAATATAATTAAAAAACAATTATTATTTAAAATTAGTATTTTAGTTTTATATGCAATAATTATCAATTTTTTTATAATAAAAAAATGCTTTAAATTAATATCATTAATTTTAGGTATTTTATATATTACGTTTAGTAATAAAATTATATAAACGTAATAACATTAGAAACTAAAATTCTTGAATGTGTTAACACAAATACAATGTTACTAATATATATTTTATTACTTTGATAAAAATTTAGTTCAATCATATATAAAATGAGTTATTTATTTACAGCATATCCGATGGAGATTTACCAAGTGCAATAAACTTTTGCCTACACAATACTTTTAGGTTTTTCATTTGTACTCATCACTAGTACTCAACGTTACTGTATTTTAGATGTTTTGATTTTTTATAATTAGATTTGTAAAAAAAAATGTATTTAAATTATTAAGTTTTCTCTAAAATTTTTAATTACTTATATATTACAAAATAGCCATTTCATATATATTTTTTTTTAAATTTGGTGTTATTAATTGTTAAAAATGTTAAGTTGTTAGAATCTGAAGACAAATCTAAAATGTAATTATTTAAACGTAATATTCTATCAATAATAATAATAATAACAACAAAATTGTTTTAAATTATTGGTCGGACCAATTTATTAAATGATACAAATAATTTTTTATCTAAAATATTAATTTTTCCCATACACTCATATATCTATCTTATTAATTATACTTCTATAAATAGTTATTAAATACATTTGATTTAAGGATATTCATTATTGTGTCAAATAATGCGCATATTTATTCTTTAAAAGTAGAGTAAAAATAAAATAATAATAAACTAACTAAATACAAAAATGTATATATAATACTACATTTTTAAAATTTGATATATTATAACTAGCATTAAATGTATTAATCAAATTTACCGTCAGCATTGGAGTTCTTGGCAAAAATTACTATAATACATATTGCAAAAGTGAAAATGCTAATACACTTAGTAGTACCCATTATTATTGTGTCTTTCTAACAATTAAACTGAAATTTTATGACAACTCCATTACAACCTTGAATTGATAATATACGATATTCAAGAAAATATGGTCCCGAGTAAATAAAAAACAAATAGCATAATACTATTTGTTCGTGGTAAATAATAAATTAACTAATATGCATGAATACTTAAAAAATTGGAAAAAAATGTTCAATAAATTACACAAAGAATACTATATTCATGAATTATTAATAATCGTATAATAATACGAAATAATTCTATACCTGAGATGCAAAATTATTCAAGTCCAATTTTATTAACGCATTTCTTTTTACTGTTTCTTCTAGCAAGTCTAACTCAACTTATTTAGTACTTACTTATATTTGGTAATATTATTATTTAAAGGCATAGGTTCTAAACCAATATGATTCAAATGTTGAACTATTTACCTACTATGAACATATATGTTAACATAATGTTAACAGGTTGATTGTCATGTATATATTTCATTGTATACAAAATAATGTCCATACCTGGACATGAAAACTTTTTGTTATCCAAAAACATTTGGCTATAATTGAAAAAAATTCATTCCTATACACGACACTAGTTTGGTAAAATATCGCGTGTACAATAATATATTATTATATATTAAAATCTGTTCATACGACTTCTAGTCAAAAGTCTCGAAAAATACCATGGCAGTCAGCTTGTTAATAAAAATTTATTGTGATTTAATATCATCACATCGTCCAAATGTTTGCATTTGATAGTAGCTTAAATGTGCCCACACGCATGAATAAAAACCAATTTATGTGTTTTTAGATACCTGTATACATCTAGGAAGAAGCAATTTTTCACCCCTACACATCATTACATACACTTTATGCATGTTCGGCCCTGGTACTCTCAAGTATCAGCTTTCATCCAAGCCAGAAGTTGCTACTGGGAATAATATATTTAACGAATCGTGTTTGATAAATCACACATGAAATAAAAAATACATGAAACATACTTTATCATATTGCGTCTTCAGATATCGCTTGATTTTTATACGTTGAATTGTAGTGAATAATTAAATTATATCGTTACCGTTCATATGTGAAATACATAAAAAATCCAACATTTCAATTTTCTAATTATAATTATAAATAGTGGACTCTCAATGTTAAGTAGGTTTTTGAGGATCTATGGACCATAGTCCACACATTAAAAAACACTATAGAGACTATTTATAAATCATATTCTTTACTGGTCATGTAAAGTATGTTTTACAATAATGAAACAACTTTTATATACTTTTATGTAGTATATATACAAATAGTACAATGTATTAAAATTAATAGTAAAACGAATCTAGTTTTATCTATAGTATTAAGTGTTGACTACAATTTTAACTAATTGTTATATTATTTAACTGGAGGAGGAATTCCGTGAGTTTGTATAGTTGATTCGTTAGGAATGATTGTCAGTTCTGCTATCTGTGAAAAATACGAAATTATAAATATATTTTTAAGTATCTACCAGTAATTTCTCGTATCATAATTCATAAATTATCAACATTATTTTTCATGTATACGATAGTATGCATAGTCATTACCAGGGCTAGGATTTATATGCAAAGCATGTTTTTTTTTGCGACTTCTGATTATTGATTTTATCAGTAATGTCACCTCATGATGAGATAAATGGTGGTATTTTTATTTTGCATGTTTTTGCATATTTTGGATAGAATGCATATTATTGCATATTTCGATTACAAGAATGTGAAAAATGCATGTCTTATAGTATTTTTCGTAATTAATATTTGGTTTTTTTGTCAAACATAAATTTTATTTTTATAAATACAATCCTATGGTACAATAAGTATGCGATGAAAGATTGAATAGTTTGACGGAGAAAGATAAACACAATTAATAAAAGTACGTAGGTCGATATAAAATCAAATATAAGATATAATTTGTCGGGTATTAATGTATTACACACAATCCTACGTAGTACAGACCGTTCAGCTGCCCGCGCATCACCGTTTATTAGACTATTTTTCAGTGTGATTTTTTTTTAAAAATTCCTAAAGTCAAAAATGAAAGTACCAAATTACGACAGTTTGTTGTAGAATTTTCTAACAATGTTTTTAAAACTGACGGTAAGATACAGTATTGTATAATTTGTGATCAGCGGGTACCTGTTACGAAACGATTTCAAGTACTTCAGCATTTAAATACAAGTAAACACAAAAAACATAATAATTTAGTAGAGAAATCGAAACAAACATTTATTAAAAATACATTTGAAAATTAAAATAAACAACCATCGTTTGCTTTTGATTTATGCCAAGCTATGCTTGAGTCTGATATACCTCCATGAAAATTAAACCAACCGTCGTTAAAAAGTTTTATAAAGAAATATACAGAAAAATGTATTCCTAATCAGTCAACAATACAAAAAATTACGTTTCTACCATTTATAAAAACACTATTCCTCGTATTCGTTTAGAAATTGGTGACGGACCGATTTGGGTCTCACTAGATGAAACAATACTGGCATTAAGAACAATTATTGAAAAAATAATTAGAAAAGACAAGCCTACATACATAGGTTTTGTTGATATAGAAAAAGCGTTTGACAATGTCAACTGGTCAATAATGTTCAAGATGCTAAAAAGAGCGGGTATAGAATACACTGAAAGGAGACTACTCTTTAAATTATACCAGAAGGAAACAGCTGTTATACGATTTGGTAAAATTGAAGAGGAAGCATGCATAAGAAAAGGAATAAGGCAGGGTTGCACTCTCTCACCTAGCATATTCAATGCATACATCCAAGAGGCGATTGACATAATAAGAGAGAAAATACATTTGGGTATAAAGATGAATGGCAGGATAATTGATATTCTACGGTTCGCAGACCGATATAGCAGTTATAGCTGAAAACGAAGAGTATTTGTAAAGGATGCTGAGATGTATGGAAGAAACTCTGCTCAATGAACTGAACATGAAAATTAATACGAAAAAGACCAAAGTCCCTTTATGTAGCAGGAACAATAACATAAGAACAAGAATACATCTGCAAAACCATCAAGCAATAGAGCAAGTAGAAGAGTTTACATATTTGGGAAGCATAATAAGCGAAGATGGCAGAAGTAAAAGAGAAATAATAAAAAGAATATGTCAAGCTAAGATATCTTTTAACAAAAAAAGAGGACTTTTTATTTCAAGAAATATAAGCATACGCACCAGAATAAATCTTCTGAAGACATACGTATGGAGTATAATGCTGTATGATAGTGAAACATGGACAATCGCTAGAGGAACAGAGAAGAATAGAAGCTTTTGAAATGTGGTGTTATAGAAGGCTGCTTAAAATAAGTTGGACGGATATGGTAACAAACGAAGAAGTATTTGAAAGAATGTCAGAAAAAAGAACTCTATGGAATACTATCAAGAAAAGGAGAAATGAATGGATTGGACATGTATTGAGACATGGCGGGTTGCTGGGGTTAATTATAGAAGGCCGCGCGGAAGGTAAGAATGCTAGGGGGTGACCGCGGATGGAATATATGCAGCAAATCATGAAGTACTAAGGGTGTAATTCTCACGAGGAGACTAAGAGGAAGGCAAGTAATAGGGTAGAATGGATAATCGCTACAAACCAATCCTAGGATTGAATACAGAAGAGAGAGAGATGAGACAACAGATGTTGTCAGTCGTTTTGTATGCAATGTTATTATCGGTCTTCTTCACGACGAACATTCTTCAGAACCATGGCTATTATTGAGTGAGGAAGTTTTAAAATGTAATTTTCAAATTGTTGGTAAATTATTTAATGATGCCATGCAATTATTATGGCCGTCCGGAGTCAAGTATGAAAATGTTCTTTTGTTTGTAACCGACGCTGCACCATATATGGTGAAGGCAGCTTACTCTTTAACTGTGCTATTTCCAAATCTGATACATTTAACATGTTTAGCCCACGAAATTCATAGAGTTTGCGAGATTATAAGAGCCGAATACACTACAGTTGATAAAATGATAGCCCATGTAAAAAAAATATTTTTAAAAGCTCCAAGCCGAATACTTAAATTACGTGAGATGTTTCCAAATTTACCTTTACCTCCAAAACCAGTGTTGACGCGATGGGCTACGTGGTTGACTGCAGTGACGTATTATGTAGATAATTTTAATTCAATTAAATTTGTGATCTCAGAATTATATGACGAATCAGATTCGATAAAAAAAGCTAAAGAATTGTTTGATAATCAAAATTTTAAAAATGATTTATCATATATTAAAAGTAATTTTTGCTTTTTATCCCAAGTCATAATTAAACTACAAAACAAGAATTTAACACTTCATGAAAGTCTACAGATTATAATAAATGCTAGAGATCGACTTCTTGAGTGTAACGGAAGAGTTGTAGATAAAGTTTAAAAAAATATATCCTTGGTTTTACAAAAAAAAAATTACTCAAACTAAAACTTCATAACTTAAAACATTTTCTATGTTCAAATATCTCCCTCAAAAATAAAATTCCTATTTACAAATAACTCATTCGTCCTGTAATGACTTATGACATTCAAATTTCGGGGTTGACTAAGACTTCAAACAAATCTATTTCAATTCTTCCAATCTATTAATCACCGTTTATTAACCAACGCACCACGGTTTGTCATTTACTATATTTTTCAAAATGATTAATATTCATACTCTTCCTGTTTTTGCTTTCATTTACAATAAAATTAATTCCACTTTAATATTGCAATCAACTAAATCCGCTTATATCTAATCTTTTATCTATAATTCTTCCCAATGACCCTCCTTGTCACTTAAAATGTAATTGGTCACGGGACCTTCTAAACTATTTAAATAATTAAATAAAAACCCATAATCTAAACTAATCAAGCTAAAATAGTGTTACTAGACGCCCCAGTCTATAAAATGCCCCCCAAATTTACTTATTGTTCTTGTTAATTTACAAATTATTAACATTCTTAAAACTCAGATTCTAAAAATAAAAATGTAAAAGAAGATTAAAAAGAGCATAATAAAATTGCTCAGTATCTTAACACCAAACTTGTAAACGTCTGTCTTACTATAACACTTTATTTAAATATAGTTATATACTTATGTTATACTATATTATAATCAATACATTTATAATATAATATGTATAAATTTCTATAAATATAATATTAATACTAACTTCCACGTGAAGCGGCGTTCCCAACGACATAATTACAGCACCTGCTACGTCTTCCGGCTTTAGAGCTGGTCTCGAACTAACGATCTGAGAAGATGGTTTGAACTGAGCAGTTTTATAAATGTCCGTATCTACGCTGCCGGGGCTAATACTCTGAAAATAAGATTTTTCATATTTGAATATATATTATTTTAATTTATAAATTACATAATACAGTTTTATGGTTTAATTTCTAATTAGATTTCACTGACACTACCAATAAATATTAATTATTAAAGAACAATAATAACAGAAGAAACCCGTATGTAAAAAAACAGTAAAAAATAATCGTAAACAAGGTTTACAATTGAAAAATCTACAATGGATCAAATACAAGATATTAAGCAAATAACACAGAAAGAGCAGCTATGAATTGGACAAAGACGATCACTTGTTATTTGTAGATTTTAAGCAAGCATACAACTCAATTAGTAAGAAGTAAACTAAGAAATGTGGTGATTCGTCTTTGAATACCAGCTAAATAAGAGAAGGGTGAATTCAAAATGTAAAATTAAGTTCAACTTTGTATTATTAGAGGAATTTACAGTCATTAATACTCATTAATAGAGTTATTTGAGTCTTAAACATTACCGAGTAAAACAAAAATCAGACTTTATAAAACCACTATAAAACCAATGGGTATTTCAAAAAAATAAATATTCTTGGTTAAGTATTAACTTATTTTAATATATAGTGTATTCAGAAATAATATTAGTTTTTTAGTCTAATATGTTAATCCTTTACAATTGACTTACAATCTATAGCTTAAAAATATTCAAAACGATCAGTTTTAGCACAGAATCAAATGTGTCTTTCCGAGTACCAGGTTATAGGTTACCACCCCGTGGTAAGACATAATTATTTATGATTCGGGGTAATGTCTTATCGCTTATCATCATACCGCTAGGAACAACTAAGTGAGTCGCAAGATTGTAGAAAGTGCACTCGCATAGCTGCCTCACCTACCATAAACCTCATGGAGTCACCACGAGACGTGCTCACGAGTGTAGAGGTAATACTAGATTAATAACATCATGAACACGTGAACTTATACAATTTTATACGAGGACTGTTCGATAAATAAGGTACAAAAATATACAGAATAATAAAAAATGTTTATTGCTTTAAAACTTTTACACAATAAATTATACATATTTTTCTATTTTTTTACATAGTCAACATTTAAATTGAAGCATTTTTCCCAACAATGAAGTAAATTGAAAATGCCATCTCGGAAATACGCAGCACATTTTCCATCAAAGTACTCGGTAACTGCGTTCATGAGCTCTTCCTCATTTTGAAAATAAGTTCCTCCCAAGTGTTTTTTTAACGGACCAAACAAAAAGAAATCCGAAGGGGCAAGATTAGGACTGTATGGTGGATGTTCCAATACTTCCCACTTGTATTTTTTCAGCCAAGCTTTGGTTTTTCCGGCTGAATGTGGGGTTGCATTGTCATGCAGCAGTTTCACATTTCCTGAGCGTAATTGCCCTCTTCTCTTGAAACGAATTTTTTCTTTCAATTTCTTTAATGTTTCAATGTACCGGTCAGAATTTATTGTTTCATTTTTTGATAAAAATTCAATGAGTAAAATTCCTTGAGCATCCCAAAACACAGTAGTCATCATTTTTTTTTGAGAAAATTGTTTGCTTGAATTTTTTTGGAAGTAGCGATTCGGGATACTACAAAAATTTAATTTCTCATGGACAATTTCATGCACAGTCGTCTTTGGGAGATCAAGGCCATTTGGTCATTTCCCTAATCTTGAGTCGTCTATCCGCTCGTAGCAGTTTTTCGACTGCCTCAATGATTTCAGCGGTGGACGTGCTATTGGTCGACCACTTCTTGCCTCATCTTCAACACTTTCTCGACCTGAATTAAATTTTGTACACCAAACCGATACACTTTTCCAAGACATTATTTATGTGCCATAAACTTCGGTTATTTTTCGATGAATTTCAGTCAGAGAAGTATTTTGAAAATTAAAAAACCAAATGACGGCGCAGACTTCTTCTTTTATGCAACTTAAATATTGATTTTCTATGTTTACAATTACGTAGCTGACGGAACACTAAATTATAATAATCATATCACATAGAATATGTCGTTTGTTACCTAAATTATCAATTCTGAAAATTTCCGGCCGATATGGTTCATTGTTTACGCTAAAAATAACTTTGTACCTTATTTATCGGACAACCCTCGTACCATACATTAAAGAATATGGTACGTTCAGACATTTAGCGGAATGATGAAATATGTATTATATATTTGGCAATTATAATATATTAGTGATACATGGAAAACGTAATTTTGAAAGGAAATAATATATTCTTTTTCATACATTATATTAATAAATGGTGAATAATCACGATACCGTGGTGTCCTTACCAGAATGGTAATCATGTAATATCTGGTTATTAGTAGGACACAATTGTTTTCGTGCCAAAACAAATCTTTTGAACTGGTCAACTTTTAAAAAAATTATGTCCTAAAACCTTAATCAAAACTATTATTATTTTCTCACTTAGGCCAACATATACTATTAATGGAAATTACTCGTTTGAAAATTGTTGAAAGACATCATTGTATTATATACCCGTAGAACCTGGGCGTCTACTAAATCAGACGGGAAAAAATTTAATATAGTTGAGAAGGAAATTCTACTATGGGCCAAAATTAAATGGCAGAACAAATACGAAATATGTTCAATTAGAAAACAAAGTATATTGTTATATGAAATCAATGTAGTGGGTGCTCCTTCAAAAATCAGAGGTTAAGTTTGGCAGGGTACGTATGGAAAGTATAACTAAGGGGACGGCCAGAAAAACAATGAGAAGATCGAGACCTAAAATTGTTACGAATATAAAATGGAGAAAAACGATTATTAATAGAGACGAGTGGAGAATAGGGATTTTGGAAGCAGCGATGGATCTAAATGGACTGAAATAAGCAAAATAATAATAATAATAATAATAATAATAATAATTGCCAGTTCACGGAAGGGCGAAGAAGGAACTCACCGAGACTTTGATTTTTGAATTGACGAGACTGAGCTCGTGCCGAAGTCCTTCACACAGTACCGTGATGGCCGTTTTTGTAGCGTTATACATTTTGTGTGCGTAATACGGTGTAATGGAATGACCACAAATACTATTTAAAAGTATACACAGAAATGTATAAAAAAAGTACTTCAATGATTGATCGTTTATATAGTTATACAATAAGTAATGGGTACATTGTCAGCGTATAATTCGAAGTTACACAATATTTTTTAATAAGCAATTGTCTTTTGACATTTATAAATTAAAAAACATATGTTTAAACAATTTTGTGAAAGAAAAGTGTATTTCATCAAATATAATAGACCCTTAAATAGTATATATTTATTAAAGAAGTTTAATAAATGTAAGATAAAAAAAAGTTTTTTTTTTAAATTTACATAACTAAAATACGATAAAAATATGAAACACCTTAACAACTTATCGGTAATTCTTAAGTAATATTAAAAGAAAACTAATGTGATAAAGTTATAAAACTAACAAATAAAAACGAATTAAAAACAACGTAATTCTTGAAGTTCTTTATTTGAATAACCTAATTTGTTGCTTGTAATTTATATTATATATTATATTGTTTACTGTGCCGGATTTAGATATTTTGCACCTGTAGGCACTCATTTTCTCTAGCACCCCTCTTCGATCACCAACACAAGTGGTTTTATATATTATGCATTTTTTTTTTTATTTTAAATACAAAAAATATGAATAAAAAGTAATACACTTGTTCTATATCATTTATTAAGAGGTATGTTGTACATCAGAAGTAATAACAAATTGTAATAAATTGTCAACAAATAAAAGACCGTTTTCTAGCTTTACAATAAGACAATTTCTTAACTAAATCAGAAAATGAAGATTCTTGAAATAGTTGGTTTTTTAAATAAAGCGTAGCCAGAGCATTTAACCGTTCAGAACTGATATACTTTTGTCTTATATACTTTATTTTATACACGTATGATATATTTCTTGAATACTTTTACCCATAGTATCTAAAGCGATGATAATTTCTGCATATGATTTAAGTAATGCATTACATGCATCCGGAGACAAATCTAGATGGAGTGCTTATTTATAGCACCTCCCTAGAGTCGCACTGATCTTTATTATTATTATTTTTTTTTTTTGTAAGAAATAATATCATTTACAATTATTTTTGTCTTTGATAATAATAAATAAAATTAATAATAATAACAACAGGGTTTTATTCACAGAGTTGTAAACAACTAGTTTTGGTTTGAGTGCATCATGATTTATAATTAATCATAAATATATTATTTGAGTAAAGACAGTGAAACTAATATTATTTATTACTTGTTACCAAGGCTCGTAAGTTCATGTACTAAATAACATATAAATAAACAATAATGCATTAAAATATGAGCTAAAAAGTTCAGAAATACGCATTTATATTCACTAAAAAAAATTATGTGCAGTAAAAAAAATAATCGAACAAAATACCAAGATTTTGTAATCATGTTCGGAAAAATAATTAAGAATGAATTCAAGCATTTAGGTATTTGTCTAATTTTTTTTTTTTACCTAACCTGAAAAACGATTTTTCTAAATTTATAGGAAATAATATTCGCTAATAACTTCAAAACATCAACTATATGCCAAACATGCCTATATACCCAAAATATTCACTATAAAATTAATTACTATTTTTATTACTATTGTCATGAAACGGATTTGTTCTTCACTTTGCATTTTTTCTTATGTAGCGAAAAAAACCATGCTTACGCATGAATTTACTAGCCCTAATTATTACTATTTACTAATACTACTATTTGTCAGTCGTCAGACATTAAATCCACTATAGTTAATAGCCACTATCACGTATTCGAAAAATAATATTATTATACTATAGGTAAAACTGGTATAATTCAATAATTGTCGTAAAAATTCATTCAAAATAATAATTCATCGTTTTTATACAATGTTTTGTGTAAAAACTGTATAAATATTCATTAAATTAGTGAGAATTGATCCGGCATCCTTAAACTACAATTGTAAGGATCGGGAGCATAAAAATATTTCCGCCCGAGCCCAGACACCAAATAAACATATTTCGTGTACAACAATAATAAATACATAAAAACAAATAAACAAAGATATATATATAACAAATTATAATAGGCAAAATAACTCACACGTAATAATAAATAGCGCAAATGGCCTGCTGTAACTTAAACTAAATATATTGTTGGAATTCATTGTCGTGTTTTCTGGAATATTCGAACATACTCATATCGGGTGGGAATTCCGATACTATCGCGGGCTCGAATATTCTAGAACACGCGACGCCAATATAATCGACCGAATAATAACGATATTGAGTAGATACACGGAAGAATGTCATCAACGATGTTACGGTCCCGACCATATGTATTTTCGTAATAATAAATAAATTATAAATTGTTTATCCGTGGTTACTTTTTTATTTCCGAATATAGTGTAACCAACAATATATATAATGGAAATTCAATCAAATAAATTTAATTTAATATAATAAAACACATTAAAATTATCATCAACTTTTAGAGTAAAAATGAAAAAGTATTAGCTATTAAAGCTAGTAAGCTTTGAACAATAAATATTTGATTTTTGGCTACAGCATCGATATTTTCGTACAACTCAAAAATAAATCATAGGCGACGCGATGGTGATTCTACAACAATTCGAGCGTTGCCCTCTTACATAATATTAAACAAAATATAAATAATTTACAAAAAACAGATAATATAAAAATAATGCAATTCAATATAATTGGCAATTAATTTCGAGATATTTTAGACGCAAACAATTTACAAATTGCACAAAACCCTACACACCTTTAGAAATTGAATACACCAGTTATTTTCTTTGAACTTTCTCACTATTACATGTCTGTTTAAAAAATAAACTCTTCGTACAATATCTGGTTTTATCTTTACGTGTTCTATCTGAAGTACTGAAATCAGCATCAATAGTTGTTGAAAAATCGTTATGAGCAAAAAAATTCTTGATGCATTTTATTTGAGACCCATTCTGCTAAATCTATAGAAGGATTTACAGTATATAATGAAACAATCAAAGAAGATAAAGTTGTATTTTGTTGAGAAAATTTATTAGTGTCTCTGAGTCGTTACGGTTATTTTCTAATAAAAACAGATGAAAGGTATCTAGTACACCTAAGTTTTCATGAGAAATCAAATGATCACTTAGTGTTTTTGAACATGAAGTTACTTGAACATGACTACAAAAAACCTAATCAATTATTTTTTATTTTGGTTAAAACAGCTTGAAGTTTTTCTTCTTTTTTTTTAGCTAATTTTTTGTTTTAAGAGCCACTTGATTTATGTTATTCATTATTATATATTTTTTCTCTAATTGCATTTTATTAAAATAACCACTTACCACGGTATTAGTAAAATTATTTGCTTTCATATATGCCATAAAAATGATGAACCAAAACGAAAAACATAAGACATATTAGTTGGTAATCGGGTAAAAAAAGACAACGATCGACGTTACAACTTACAGTTATAAATATTTAATAATATAGATAATAGTTTATTCTATAATCAATAATCAATAATAGTCGTGTTAATACCATAGACATGTAAAACAATATGTTATATATCTATGGTGACATTTAGAAATGTAAATAAATAATGATAATTTATAACACAAATTACTTTTCACACTTCAACGAGAAAATGTATAGATTCGTATTAATAAAAATAGATATAAATACCAACAATTTGTTCGGCTCCCTTCACAGAATGGCACCTGTAGGTCTAGGCCTATCGTGCTTAATGGTTAATCCGTCCCTGATTGTTTATTTATAACTTATGCGAGTTTATTGATAAAGATGATACTCATTATCAATAAACTCGTATACGTGTTTTGTCGAAAAAAAAATCATACAAAATGTTGCAAAATGCCTAGGTAATAACTGAATAGCTGAGTTTAAAAAAAAAATATATTTCCTATAAAAATAAGGGTCTGTTTGCATCAAATAATGTTGATCTAAAAGTCAGGAAAACCCTATTTAAAACTTTTGTTTGGAGTGTACTACTATATGGAAGTGAAACATGGACAAAAGACAAAGACAGAAGAAAAGATAATTCTCTCGAAGTATGGTGCTATAGACGAATGCTAAAAATTAGTTTAATTGAACATTTAACCAATGATGAAGTCTTTCGAAAAACTAAAGAAATCAGAAACTTACTTAAAACTTTGAATAGTAGAAGGACCACAATGATTGGGTATTCGCTTCGACACAACAGTTTTTAACAAGAACTATTGAAGGGATAGTGGATGAAAGACCTCCCTTAGGCTACATTACCTAGCAGTGGTGCAACCAAGGAAGTAGACTTCGGGTCCAAACTCTCCCTTGAGTATTACTAAAGTGGAAAATTGTGTAAGATAATTTTAATTGTTGGCAACAGATAAACGTCAATTAGGTTTTTCATGATCAATTTTGTGATTTCTTTTGTTTTATGGTTTTCAATATCAAAAAAGTAAATATTTTTTTAACTATATTTTAATTTTAATAATAAAAAGTAAATATTATCTTTAATGTATAAATCGGGTTTCCAAATTATTCTAGGATCCTTGAAAAAATCTTAAGTGCGTTGCTGTTACCCAGATAATCAGTGGTATGAATTGCACATGATACTGTAAGCTAAAGAAAAAAACAGAAGTGCGGGAAGAATAGAGAGCTACTAAATTTTAAAAGAATTATCTCTATTTAAGAAAAAAAATTCTAAGAAAAATATTCATTTTTCATTTAATTTAAATGTAATTAAAAATGTTTTTATTAAAGCGCAGAAGTATAACGATTATTTAAAAAAACAAAAAAAACTAAACTTTTGTCAAACCCATTTGTCAAATCTCCGCGATACATACCCTGTGCACAAAATTATATTATAATATAGATTTATAAGTACCTATTTATTTGAACGATGTGTCCATTTATATTATTCTTGACCATTGATCGGTATGCTTCTCTTGAACACACGCATTGGGCCAACACGTTGATGTTCATGATAAAATTCCAATCTTTTAACGTTCCATCTGTAGTGTACGTAAAACAAAACGTATATACTCGTATACATTCAACTGCATTCACAGACATCATACATATATAAGGTCAGCGAAGGTCTACGACTAATCAGACACGTACACATAGGAATTTTAGGGATAGGCACAATCTTACCTATCCCTTGTGTGACCGTGCGTGTATAAATAAATATATATATATATATATATATATATAAAACTTCCGGTACTTGCCCAACAGACTCGTCCGCATTATGATGCCGGCGTTGTTGACCAACACGCTGACGCCGCCGAGCGCGTCGTCCGCCCAACCGAACGCATCGCGCACCGCTCGTTCGCATGTGATGTCGCATGTTCTCGGATAGAAGACTCCCGGCCGGTAGTACCCGTGCGAAATGCTCGCGGTGACGACTTCCGACGAACCGACGAGTCTCTGCAAGACGGTCACGATCGCGTACGAGTGAACACCGCGCCGTCAGGCCAACCGCGCCGTGTCGCGGTCCGTGACGGACGAACTCTAAATTGTCAGCCCGGCTATCCGGTTTACGTTTCCGGTACGTCGCGCCCAGTGTCCGTACCGTCTGTCCCGGGCCCGTGTTCGCATCCGTCCGCCCACGCCATTGCCGCGTCGTAGTAAAACGTGCGCGCGACGCGTCCAAACGTGATGTCGCAACTATCGCTAGCTCGCTTGGTACCTAGCGGTACGTCATACTCGCGTCGTTTGGCACACCGTCACCAGACTACCGGACCCGCGGTGGAGCGCACAAGGCGCGTGTGTGGAACAGACATAATTACAAACCTCCAGACGCTCCGGCCGGACGTCCAACCCGATCACGTTCACGCCGTTTTTCAGCAGCTCCACTGTCGTGGCCGCTCCTATACCCGAACCGGCGCCCGTGACCACCGCGTTTCGACCTCTCCACTGTTCCATGTGGAACCACACTAACCTAACCTACATATGTTATCCCGTGATCGCCGCCAGTCGTAGCGAATAATAATAATGCGCGTGACGGCGACCGAATACGTGTCGAGACGTTTTGGAATTCCAAAATTCGACGTGAAACTACCGCCGTCGACGATCGTGTTTTATGCGCGGCGACAGCGACGATTAAACGAAACCGATTGTTTTCAACATCTAAAACTGGTCGTAATACGTATGTTGTTCACTGTATGCATACGTGTTTATCGCCAATTACATTCGTATTTCGAGTGCTACTCATATCATCCACACAAATAATCGTCATAAGTCAAAAGTGGTAACTTACGATAATGTCATACGTTTAATGTATATTATATTTCAATAACATATTACGTTCGTGATTAATATGTATAACGTAACGACTAATCTATGGTGATTATATTTCGGATTTCAATGTTTACTCTTACTTACATATAATATAAGTCCGCACGACGTTATCGGTGATGGAAGAAAATAACAGTAACAGCGATTTATAACAATTACTACAGGGGAAACAATAACAAGCTGTTACCCAATAATTTAACAATGATTGCTATTTTTAATTTATTATTTTTGGTGACACTAAAATGTAATCTGTGATAAAATAGTTATCAGATTTTAAATGTTACTGTTTTAGTTACTGTTGCTTGTTATAATATAGTGTTAAATTGATTTATTCATTTCAAAAAATACTATGTTATTATTATTTAACAAATACACAATGTTGTACAAGCATCAACGGAAGAAAAAAAAATATAACCTTACAAATACACAGTGATGAAAACTCAAATTGATTAATTATAACATATAGCTGTATCATATAGTTGTAACATGTTATTATTTGTTATGTTACTTCAAAGGTAAACTCATAAACCATCATGTACAAATATTTTATAGATAACGCATTATACATATTACAATAATACATAACCAGTACAAAATTGTAATTTATATGAAGTTTATAAATATAAGGTTTAATTATATAACATTTGTATAAAATAAAGATTTATGTTGTTAGGTATTTAGGTAGGTAAGTAATTATATTACTTGAACTATAACTCATATAAAACTGTATAAAATGTGACTAGCTGTTAAATAAAAAAAAGAGGTATTTCATTCCATTTCTAGGAGGAAAATATGCTTAACAAAAATTTACTGTTACATTACGAGTATATAATTACTTCATTTACTATTGAAACCAATTGAATTAATAAAGTAATACCATTGGTTATATAATATTCTATTATATAATCAATGGTAATAATATATAAAATGTCCATAATTTATATTTTTAAATAAAATACATATTTATCATAATATGTTAATATGCTTGATATTTTTTTTTCAAATATATTAATTTATAAAACATAAAACTAGTGTAAAATTGTTTGTTAAATATTTTTCTATTAAAAATTGTATTAAAATTATACATATTAGGTTCTTGAAAATTGCACCGCCAACAAAATCATAGTTTTTAGTCAGTTTTACTCATAACTTTGATTCAGTACTCCAGAAAAATTAAATTTAGTCTATGCTACATTAAAAAAGAACGTCTAAATGTATATATCTTAGTTTGTGAACTGGACTCAATTTTCCCTCTAGTGACATGATAGTTTTTTTCATTAAAATTAACTATATTGAAAAAATAACAGTAACTGTTGTATTAATAGTAACATTAACAGTTCATTACAGTTATAAAAATTGATAACAAATTGCCATCACTAGACACTATGTCGCGTGTAATAGTCGTTTATTGTTTAAAACAGACGTGCGTTACCCCTAATTTATATACATTTTAAAAACCACCACCACTGAATGTAAAATGTATGTATACGACGACACAGTGAAATCATTGTAATTGAATGTTCAATATTTTCGTAATTTATTCATTGAAAAAATATTATATTTGTTAAGTATAATAATAATTCAAACATTTAATTTAACACTTAAATGGTATTTAATGTTAGACTTGAGTTGAACAATGTTCATTTTTGATATTATAAAGTTTGAAATTATAAACCGTTAATTTTCCTCCACGTTTAATTCCGATCGACGTAATTGATTTTTGTTAATGTTAAGTGCTCAAAATGCTATTGAGCAATAGAGGCTCGTGGCTTGGACGACAGAACGATCGCACCACCTACTTAAAATTAAAGAAAAGGAAGAATTATAATTTTATAATTAAATGTGTGAATAATTTAATTGTTTATCCAAATATTATTGGATCAAGTAATAGCATAAACATTGTTTTGACGTATTGTCTCTTGCGGGTATTAGGGAGAGCCGAAAATGACAATTAAGTAATGAGTGTAATGACGTATTAAGACAAATATCCTATATATATATACAATGTGCTCCGTGAAAAAGTGACCAACCGGCTAGATGCGAAAATGCAACATTTATGGTATTATAGGTCTTTTTTTGTAGAATAATAAAAAAAAACTTTTAAAAAGAGATAGTTATTTGGACGTGTTTTGAAGTTAAAACCGATTTACTTTTAAAAAATGGTAATTTAAAAAAAATTACTTTTTCGGTAAAAATCCTTTGTGAATTTTTGGTTTAGTTATGTATATTATTTGATAGTACAATAAAATAGCTTAAAAATAAAAATACATTAAAAAGTTGAATATTTTTGAAGATACATAAAAAATGAAGAGTAAATTCAGTTTAAAAAAAAAAACTAAATTGTGTATAAAAAACTAAAAGAGTTAGACCCCCCCCCCTCTTTAAAGGTTTTTCTCGATAAATTTAAGTATGACGCCGGCTGGTAACTTCCCCACGGGACACATTGTATATAAATCTAAATACAGATGTACGTGCACGTGTAGATATATATAAAAGCCGTTATCAAACGAAAACATTAAAAAGTCCAAATAATAAAATCATAATACATTATTATTAATATCAACGATAATTTTTTTCCCCCGGCATGTACGATTCATAAGCGCGTAGAGCATTATTTCCGGCCATGTGATAGGAAGAAAATCGGGAGATTGCTGTTGAATGGATTAGCCATTTCGTTGTGTTTTATTTTTTTCTTTAATTCGAAGAAAGCGGACTATTTCATATTTAAAGTCGCATTCCTGAGGTGACGGAGGGACATCAAGGACCACGAGTCGCTCCACCGCTATTAAGTATGTTGAAACAAATGGCAGCAGTGTTAATAATGATTGTTTTGATCATTTTAAATATTCAGACTATCGAAATCCAAAACCCATCACACGTCCTTTCGTCAAACTGGATTCTTAAGTTGCATCAACCTATGACAGCTCAATAAGTTCTTCGGTCATTTTTACATTTAATATTGAATAACCGTTTTATTATGAAATAATGTTAAAAGTCTGTATTCAATGCTTTTGCTTTTATAAAATTAATTCTACTTAAAACATCTTGAAGTACTTTGAAGCTAAATTTTCTCTATGAATCATGTATTGATTAAAAGTAATGTTTGGTGAAATGTCTTGGATTTTCGCCTTGTATGAGGTCAGACAAAGTTGCACCGTCAGCTCATATTTTTCTTCTTGTATGTCTATATATATATATATATATACTTTAAAATGTAGGCGACTTCAAGGTTGCTACACTTGATTAGAATATAGGCATCTAACAATTATTAGTACTTATAAGTACTATAGTACACACAATTTGTATTTTTGTTTTTTTTAATTAAATGATTTTAGAACAAATTCTCAATGGGAGGACAGGATGTTTGAAACATTCAACTCTGAATACGATTTAGAAAGAACGCCTTTGGTTAAGGCAAAGATTGCTATTGTTGTTGAAACAATTGCAAGTACTCAGATTATTTCAAATAGTTTTCTGTTCCAAAAAATGAAAACTCTCATTATCTTTTCTAACGCTATAGAATATACCTACATAGTTATTAGGAGTGGGTTTGTAAAATAAATTTTCTATTTTTTAATGTTTCCAAATTTAAAACTAAAACTGTAATGAATCACTCTTTATAGTATTTATAATGATGGGACTGCATTGTTTGAGATATGTATATAAGGGAGTTTAATTTTAAAAACATACAATTAAAGTAATTGTAAACTTATTTTCATTTATTATATTAAATTAGCATTAACTATTACTTATTAGATATTAGATAACACATTGCAGTATTTTAGGAAATTGTAGGTATCATATAACAAAATCGGTAGATGAAAATTTAAATATATTTAATCTCCTATATTCTCACAATTTAATCTCCACCATTTTTCATCAATCTCAATCATTTCTGTTCGTATTTTGTAATAACAATTATACAAATGTACTTAATACTTATAAAAATTAGAAAAGAAATTTATATTTTAAAATAAATTATTTTTGTTAAAATATCTCAAAACAATTTTCTTCTACACTATTTTGGTCAACAAATGGAATCTGAATGAAATAAAACTATGCTAAAAATTATGAAATATATATATTTATAAATATATATATATCGATACCATTAATATCTGACATGCAGGACAAATTAAATATTAAAAACCATGAAATGTATATAACATATAACATTTATTATGTAACTCTTACTATATAAACTTGATTTTTTCTACTTACAAAATCTTTAACATTTATATAAAATGAAACAAGCATTTTTAAAATTACAAGATTAAAAAAATATAACATCATAATAAGTATAATTTAAATAATTTAATATATTTTATTACTTATTATAGTTATTAGAATTATAGAAATTTGGAATAAAACAAAATCATTAGGTATAGTTGATATAATAAATTAATTAAACATTAATTTTACGATAAATTTCAATTAAGTTAAATCCTTGTTAATACTGTGTGAAAAATTATTTTATTTTATTGAAAAAAAATCTGTGTTGACAATATATAAGCATAAGTTTGCTTCATGGTGTGATGTAAAATATTAGATTCGCAATTGTATAAATATTATATTTATAAATATATTAAGTATGCCAAATAAGTAGAAGTTTATAAACTCAATAAATATAATATATTAATAAAAATCTTTTAGACACTTCGATTGGTATATAATTACACGAGTTCTAAAATGTTTTTGTAAAAATGAATATTAAAAATTATCTATTTTATTGTTTCCACAAATATTTATTCTTATGCATTAACTATAAAGTTGTTTTTGTTTATATTTAGGAACTAATTCAATGTATGTCAAACAATTTTTATGACACAATGGAGATCTGCGGTCGGCCTGTGTTTTGCTGTAATCTTTAAAAACC
This sequence comes from Schlechtendalia chinensis, assembly GCA_019022885.1. Taxonomy (NCBI): domain Eukaryota; kingdom Metazoa; phylum Arthropoda; class Insecta; order Hemiptera; family Aphididae; genus Schlechtendalia; species Schlechtendalia chinensis. The sequence goes on along the minus strand of CM032339.1, from coordinate 26,594,521 downwards.
TTCTAATCTTTTTGTAATATCCAGGGCAGTTCCATGTGGTGTTATGTGAACCTCTTCTAAATCGTACTATTTGTTTTAAAGGGCCACAATATGCATCAAATAAATTTGTCATCATTGCTGGAGGAACTAATGTATCTTCTTCACCAGAAACAAATAATATGGGAACCTGCATTTTGCCCATCTTCCAATTGGACATATACTGTGGTGAAAAAAAAAAATTGCAGTTTGTTTACTGTATAAATATACTCTTGTTTTAATATAATTACCTTATTTTTGTATAAGAATAAAGGGACATATTTTAAAAGTTCAGAAGACATAAGTACTGTTGCCATATCTGGTATACTTGTAAATGTATTTTCAACAATTACACACCAAATTTTTTGCGAGTATTCTACACGGGCCGCTAAGTCAATGGCGACCGCACCGCCTATAACACAGTATTCGTAAAATTTTTATTAAAAAAATGTAAAAAATATATAATATATTTCAATTACCTAATGAGCGGCCAAATACTATAATATGACCCAGATTTAGATCATTACGAGTTAAAATAAAATCCATTGCTGCACTCGCATCCATGTAGAAACCTCTTTCAGAAGGCGATCCTTGTGACAATCCATATCCACGATATTCAAGCATTACTATGTTACATCTTAGCTCATTGTAAAAGCCCACTACATTAGTTAATCTAGAAAAAACAATGTTAAAATATTGACTTACTGTTAAATTAATTAAAATATTTTGTAAAATCAAATTAGAATGTGTATGTTTAACCTGTGACCCATATTTCCTGCGTTACCATGCAGGAATAATATAGTGGGCACCATTTTAGAAATATCACCATGTTGTTTTATTAGGAATAAGTGTAATCTCGTGCCATCTAAACTTTTGATGAATACGTTTTCATATGGCAAGCCATACATTGATGGCTGCGGTACGAACATACGAGAGTGATCAGGAAGGTCAGGATAGTATAATAAGTAATCTTCTGAATGGTACACGAAACCTTAATTGAAAAAATAAATTATCAATGGTAAATAATATTGCGAAAAGCAATCATAGACATAGAAACGGATTATAACATTACATAATGCTATGATTATATATTAAGCACTCACCAATAATACTAATTAGAAGGAACGATAATGCTAATATGCCGCCACAGAACCAGTATATCAAAAAGAACGTAATCACCGTGGCTCCAGCGCTAAGGGCACTGAACGCCATGTAACATTTTGTCGACATGGTTCTCCATAGTGGTAGACACAATTTGTCCTTATGTACTAACCAGGTTTGCATTCGTTCCATTCTGAGATGTATTCAATTCGCAATGAGATCTAGCCAATAATAATGATATTAATACTAACAGTATTAACAAGTTTATTTGGTAATATTTTTGTTTCTCATCATCTCACCTAGTAATTAATTACGTTTCTTTTTCTTTTTCGTTTTCTGTTTGTGTTCCATTTTACATCAATTAAAACTTGGACGACTAACAAAACCCGTCGAACTACCTACCGCAGGCACATTAAAATAAATTACTAAAATAAAAACACTATATAATCTGTGATAAAAGTGCGTAAAACAAAAATAAATAATAAATAATAAATAATAAAAATAAAAAAACCGTTCTCCACTATCAGAATACTACAGTCAATAAACCGATGTACGAAACGAAACAGATTTTACGGTTTTGACCACGGCCTTAGAAGCTGATAAGGTCGGGTAATTTTCACTAACGATCACTTAACACTGCCAGTTAAGTGTTAACTATTTTTTTGATGTTAAATAACTGCTAAATAAAAGAAAAATATTGTCTCTCGAAATATTCGCATTATATTTAAAACATTAAAATACCTGTATATTTTTTACTTACGTTAATTTAAATGAATATTAAATATTAAATTTACCATAACCTAAAAAAGAAATTAACTAACCTGCAGCGTTTTAACATGGCTTCGTAGATAACACTGAACCTGTTAAGCGTCGTTGTAACCACAATCTTAGAAGGTTCTCTTGTTATTTGATTGTGCCTAAATCAAAATATCAAAATGCCGAATGCCGGGTACTGACTAGATAACCTAAATTCTACGAGTATTCGAAGTGTATTTTAGTTTTTAATTTAATGTAGATATTTCCACCTTTTTTGTTGTATTACATTTTTTTTTATTATTTTAACTATATAAATTATCGTCGCCTATAAAATGTGCCGTTGTCTGTTGTTTAATACGCTAGCTGCTATGTCTCGTACTCACAAAATTATGCATCACCTACATCATCGGTGTTACACAAATAGAAATGTTTTGAAACTTCATGAAAGACAGATGTTTCAAAGTATGTTTCCTGAAAATTCTAGGTAAAAACATCATCAAAAAAGCTACAATTAGTAGTATTTTGTGAATCTGAAATAATATTAAATAATTGGTTCATACAGTGTAATCTTTGTAATTTAACATATATAAATCAGAGCAGTGTCGGATTATTGGAAAATCTGGACTACTGATAATTACATAGATATATTGTGTACACGTGTATATGTAAAAAAAATATATATTATAATTACATTATTATATCATTATAAATCATTGCATTAATTATAAATATATAAACATTAATTCTAATTAATTAATATATTTGCTTATTGATAACATATTTATTTCTTTGAGAGACATGCTTCTTTTTATGCTTTATTATGTCATTTTCTCAGAACCACCCTAATAATGGGTGGTTAATTCTAACAATTATCCTAATAATTCTGTCATAAAAAAGGCAGGATTTTTGGACGTGTCATATTAATGTATGGACAGATTACACAACTTACACTGTATTAGTGTAACCTACCCCTTGATAATTGTCATTTGTTCAAAATTAAAATTTTATTATGAATTAATAGTATATAAAATTGTATAACATTGTATTGTTATTGTTTTCTAGTAATGAAATAATAGATTTATTGACAAAGAAAACCAATGTGTTTATGCTGGATTTGACCCAACAGCAGACAGTTTACATATTGGAAACTTACTTGTTATTATGAACCTGTTGCATTGGCAGCGTGCCAATCATAAAATTATAGCATTGGTCAGTTAAGAAAAATTTTTTTATAATACATATCTAGTTACATTTATTTTATTATTGTTATAATTTAATTTATAGATCGGAGGTGCCACGGCTCAAATAGGTGATCCGAGTGGAAAATCTAAGGATCGAGATAAACAATCCTCACAGTTATTATCATACAATGTTAAAGGGATTACACATAGTTTACAATCTGTGTTTGACAATCATGGCAAATACTTCTGGAAACAAAAAGATCCACTACCTGAGCCAATGTGAGCGGTTTGAGGTATTCTTATCTTCTTAGCTTAATTTTTCCATTGCAATTTAATGAAATTGTTGGCTTGAAAATGATTAATGATTATACTATTCTATTATTTAGCAAATTCTTTTTCACAGAAATGTTAACTAATTTTTTATTATTATAGCATAGTAAATAATATGGATTGGTATGAAGGAATCGGTGTTATTGACTTCATGAACAATATTGGTCGACAATTTAGAATGGGTACAATGTTGTCCAGGGAGAGTGTTAAGACACGTTTATCAGGTAGTGGAATGAGTTTTACAGAATTCACTTACCAGGCGTTCCAAGCTTATGATTGGTTGCATTTATTTAAAAAATACAAATGTTCATTTCAAGTAAGTGTGACAATATAAATAATTTTTAATTTTATGAAATATGTTTTTATTATTATTAAAGCAAAGAACTTGTGGCATTTTTATATTTGTTTTACACAGTCATAAAAATAGTTAAGTAAAAAACAAATAAGTTTTATGTTAATATAAAGCTAGAAAACAATTTTATTTTGTATGTAAATGTATCTCTTAGTTTTTTCCTATTTTCCATATTTATTCTTTTTGAAAGCTACAAATACCTAATTATAGTTATTGTTTTTTTAGATAGGAGGAAATGATCAATTGGGAAACATTATGTCAGGTCAAGAACTAATTAGTCGGCAGGAAAATGTTAAAGTTTATGGTAAACCAATTGTTTCATATTATTTATAACTAAATTATATGTTAATTATAAAATAAAATTGTTAATAAATATTGATTGAAGTAACGTAAATACTAAAAAAATGTAATGTTCTTGGTTGTGGTATAGAAAATCCTTACTGTTAGTTTTTATAAATGTTCAAATATAACTTTTAGTGTTTTTAAGAAAACATCATAATTTAAACTATCGACAAATAAAATTGTTTCATAATATGTATTTTATTTGAAAGTAATGAACCAAGTTACAACAGCTAAATGGTTTTACCTGGTCGTAAAATATATTATTGTCAAATATCAGTTTTATTGTTTATCATTTCAATAGAACAATTTTGACCAAATTTCTAAAAAACTGTATCTTAATTTTGATTATTGTAGTTGTTAATTTGTCATCAGTTGAGAAATTTGAATTTGTTCTTACCCTTTTTATAATATGAATATTATAAACAATTGCTTGAGACTGTTTTTCACTAAATAAATATTTAACTTTGTACATGTATAGTGTAATAATTTTCAGTTTATTATTTATTAAAAATAAAATCAATTGAAGGATTTTTATTTTTTATTTACAGTGGGGATTAACTCTTCCATTTTTTTGTTTCTTAAAAAAAAATATATTACCTATTTGTTAAATTAATATTTTGTTTTAATAAAATTATAAGAAACATTTAAATTGTAAATGTGTAGTGATAGACACCGTTTTTGAACATGATTAACTTATATTACAGGATTGACTGTACCACTTATAACCACAGAATCTGGTGATAAATATGGTAAATCAGCTCAAAACGCTGTATGGCTAAATTCGGATAAAACTTCACCTTTCGAACTCTATCAGTTTTTGATTCGTACAGCAGATGCTGATGTAGAAAAACTATTAAAAATGTTTACATTTCTTTCATTACCTGAAATAAATGTATTGATGAACAAACACAAAGTAAATGCTAACATATTATATTAAAGTAAACAAATAAATTTACATGTATTTTTTAATTATTGTTTAGGCCACTCCAGATAAACGAATTCCTCATGAAACATTGGCTCATCAAGTTACCACATTGGTCCATGGAGGTATTTTAATCTTTAAATGATGAAATATATATCTATATCAACTCATATTTAACATTTTATTATGTTTGTAGAAAATGGTCTTCAAGAAGCATTAGTGGCAACATCAGCATTATATGATAACAATATTGAAACTCTTAGTATGTTAAGTGTTAATGATATTTTTAAAATTTTTAATGGAGCCACCGTCGTCGAACTAATGCTCGAACCTGGCATCACTATACTACAAATGGCAATGAAAGCTAAATGTTTTTTAAGTGACAGTAATATTCAACAATTGTTATTATTTAGAATGAAAAAAAATAACTTGTAATGTAATTTACAGGAGATGCATATCGTATAATTCCAGCTGGTGGATTTTATGTCAATCATCAGAGAATAACCAATATAAATGAAATTATAACTTTATCTATACACATTTTACCCAACAAGATTTCTCTAGTAAGAGTTGGTTAGTAATTATAAAGATAACACATATTGTGCACTATACAGGTTCCTTAAGTTAATATAGAGGTTGAACAGAAATTACTTTTTCATTTAATTTTCCTATTATAAGTAATTAATCAATAAAAATGTATAAGATATTACAATATGTAATGCTTCTTTAAATATAATTTACAGCTGTTTAACCTTGATGATATTAACTTGAATTATCATATTATTTAAATGCATATAAGTTACTATTTTATTTTTAGGAAAACGAAATTATTGGATTATCAAATGGACTATGTAACATGCCAAGTACAAATCATAGACTAAAATAAATACAACTGATGTTTTAGGTAATAATAATAAAAAATACTGTTTTGAAAAACAAATAAATTGTTTATTTAAAAGTCCTTTCTCATAATAATTAAGATCTTAAGTCTCGCGGTATAAATAAATATAATATTAATAAATAAAAATTATCAAGTTGTAAAAATATTTTTTAGCTACTTGGAAAATAACTTAAACCGCATTTTAGACATAATCTGTCTCCATAAAAAAAAAAAAAAATGGAACACAGTAGAAACAGTCTTGTTCCAAGCAATAGTAAGTAAATAATAATATTTCACAATAATTACAATTTTAAACAATTTGCTTGAAAATAAATATAGTTATAAACATTTCGTATCCCGCAGTAAAATGATTAAGAAATCAGGGGTTAGCTAATTTTTATTGATTTTACTTTTGTTTTAACCTTTTATTTTATTTTCATTACATCATAATTTGCAATTAACAATGAAATTCATAGTACCCTAATATGTTATACATTAGTGTTAAATGCAAAAAATTTATTAATTTAAATCCTAACACATTTAAGTGATCAAATAGAAGCAATTAAACCTTCTTAGGGATTTCTTTTTTATTTAAATCAAAGAAAATTATCATTTATGGGTACACAATTGATAAGTAATATCATGTTTTACCCAAAATATGATTATAATTATTTTTTAATTAAGTATTGAATGTGTATTATTAAATTATTTGGATTTGAAAATGTTATTCATCGATTATATTTATGAACGATAAATATCTTTTTATGGTAACGTTTTAACCACCCGTTTAGTGATTTGTATAAACGAAAATTACAATTTCAAAACATACATCGGCTTTGGAATGAATATATGCTATGCGTGTTTTAAGACATTAGATGGCTGTTATTTCTTGATGGTGTAAATCTTGTGGCGAACCAACTTTGTCAACACATTTCCATAGGCCATATGTTTTCCCAATGGTTGTTTGCCATAAACGAAGAGTACCATCTTCAGAACCCGAGGCATATAGCTCACCGTCAGGTGAGAAACGGACGCAATGTACAGGACCAAAATGACCTTTGAAAGATTCTGAAACCAAAATTCACTACATTTATATTAAACATACACAATTGTCATTTATCACTTTAGATCATATACAATGGATATATAATATTTACAACTTACACATATCTCCTGAATGGAACACATATAACACCTTTAAATAAATTATATTTTCTACTGCAGTTGTGTGAACTATTTTCAATATATTTTTAATACCGATTGTTCTGATTTGGATTTGCTCAAGAAGTGAATGTTATTATGATTGTAGATGTCAAATTGTTTGAATGTTTAAATTATTCTAGTAAAGTTCAGAAATATTAAAAATCTATAGTGCATATAAGCTAAATACACAATCAAATAACGACGTGAATACGTATAAATATGTATTTTTTATGAAAGGAAGAAAATAATAAATTAGTTTTAAGTTTTCTGATTTCACAGAGCACTTTTACTTTTTTAGCATTTCACTAAGCAATTTTATCAAACAAACAATATCACAAATCAGTTATGCAGGAATCTCACAATTTCATCCTCACAGAATTTTATATATAAACATTTTTTTATGAAAAACATTCTGACCCATGTACAGTAGAAAATATAATCATACAATGACTTACCATCAAACATGATGGACACATAATTTTTAATACATAATATCATTTTATGTCCTTTACCTATTTCTTTTCCGGTGGTGTAATCAAATTTGTACATTTTGAGGTCTTCGCCTCCACACACAAACATAGTCTTGTCTCTGTGCAATGATGCCGTATTCACAACTGTTGGTACAGTGACTTCATTAACTTTCGATAAACTGAAAAATGAGGTAGTAGATTTAAAAAATTAAAAACTTCAAACAACACAATTATTACCTTTCAGCATTCCAAAAGCTAACACAGTTTCCGTGTGCAATGGTCACAATTGATTCATCTCTTGATACTTCTAAGCTTGTTGGTATAGCATTAAACTCCATCTTGTGTATTTCCTAAAGAAAATTATAAACAAACATTTAGGTATACAAAAAAAAAAATAATGTGGTAATTATTTTTTAACACACTTGTCCTGACAGCGGATCCCAAATTCTAACCGTCTTGTCATCAGCACATGATATTATCCTTCTATCATTTTGAAAGAACATAACATGTTTTATACCAGATGTATGACCATTGAATGTAGTAATAGCTTCTATAATAATAATCAAATATTATATTTTTAATTTTGTCATAAAAAAAATACCAATATATAAATTGTAAATATATTTTTAAAAAAACATAAACTGATAATTAAAACTGAAAACTTTAAACCTACGATCAGTTGTGTGAGGTAAATTATTTCCTACCTTAAATATCATTATTTGTTGTTACTTTCTTGACTCTAGATAAAACTCCAGTATGCTTTCACAATGAGCTAAATCATTTATTACATATTTGCAAAATATTTTCCCAATGCCACCAAATTTGGTTTTAAAATAATTAAATATAATATAAAAAAGTTTGTAACTATTATGTTAATAATATTATATGACCATAAAAACTAACATTTGAGCGATGAAAAATATTTACCCCGCATAACCAAATATAATAAAAGAAAACTACACAAAAAGGATGGTTATAAGATATAAATATATCTGTTTTTTATCTTGGTTTTGTTATAATAATTTTAAATCAAACTAGTAGTATAAAATTATAAATGTTTAATGATCATATAAAATATTTTAATTGTTAATGTGTTTGTATTTGTAGACTAAAAATATTGCATGTCACATATAAAGTAAAAAAATGATTATACTTTAAATTTAGATTTAAAAAAATAATATTTTTATAAGGGCTCATTATAGATTTGCAATACTTAAGAAAAAATTGAGATACATTACAGTATAAATATATAAGCAAATATATGTTTTGTTAAATTTTACTAAAAAAAAGAATGTTAAAAATTCCAAATTTTAATAGTAATTTAAAATCTCGACTATATCACGTTCTATATGGACACTTTAAAATTGTATTTATTTATTATTATAGATATTAAGACCTTGACATATTATTTAATTTTAATAGAAGGTTACAATATTCCAACAGTATTAAAAATTTTTTAAATTTTTTATATAAAAATTTCAAGCACTCTATATTTGTCTCACTTATTTTAGCGCATATCATTATTATATTAATTTTCATTTGAACAAAGAACTATAAATCATTAAATTCAAAAAACTATTTTAAACTAAATCAATTTTAGACACAAATAAACATTTTTATTTTCAAAATCTTTTTACGTATATTTAGAACAATTAAATAATATATTACATTATTAAGTTTTAGTATCCAAAATTACAAATTATATTTAATAAAAATGAAGTTTAAAATAATTTCTTATTAAAACTTGAAAAAATCAAGTTGGAATATAGCGATAATAATAATAATAATAGTTACATAATAAATACTTAACTCTCAAAATACAAAATTTCACATTTTATTAAAATTAATACTTTGAAAAATTAATACTTAATATTTCAATAATAAGACTGAACATTAATATAAAATATATGGTCTAATTTTATTAATCTGAACAATAAATGATCATGTTGAATAGGTCTTTAAAATATCAATTGCAAACTTTCATAAACTCTATAGATATTGATTTAAAAAATAATTATAAACAAATATATCACTCAAAATAATTATCAAAGAATCAGTAAACTCCTTAAGATAATTATTACTGTTTCAAAATTGCCATTTGTATCCATCAAAATATATTATTTATATATAGCATGAAACAACATTTGAAATATTAACTAATATTTGATAAAAAGAACATAAAACTAATATAATTTAGTTTTAACTCAAAATTTAAACTACAAAATATTCATTATACATTTTAAGATAATAAACATATATAAATAACTTCGTGATATAATAATACACTTATTTTGTGGTCACAATCTAATGTGCAAATAAAGGAAAATTTTTCGCATCATCTACACAACCCCAAATAATTGCTACTGTTTTTTAACATTACTTTTCTATTTAATTTGGGGTGGGATAAAAAACTATTTGCTATAATAAAATAATCCAAGGCCAATAGGCCAGTGACAGATCGACCATGCAAAGTTTATTGGCATGAGCTACTATTATGAGCATTAGAGAAGTGGTTGGACCTTGAATATAAATCATACGCATAGATAATAGCATTTTTAAATGTATGAAAACAGTTCCTGATAAGACTAGATAGTACTATATTTGAAAAATAACAAAGGTATAATATTGTCAATAAAACTCATTATGTCCATATATAATAAATCATTCCAATCTTATAAATAATGTTCATTAAAATGTGTTACTTTTCCTGTATAAAACTACTAACCAGCTGATTTGTTGAGATCAAATATTCTGAGCAATTTTTCATTGGAGCCGGTTGCAAGGAAAACACTGTCTCTCGAGAAATTAACACTTTTCACAATGTGCTTATGTTGAAACGATTGTACTTCACCACCAGTTTTCGCATCCCAAATCTAAAAGTTTTAATTATAAATATAAGACTATTCAGACATAAATAAGTATAAATAAATATTATTAGTATACACATTCTATTGAAAACTATTGAAGAGTGTAATTTTAATGGTTTAATGTTAATTATATATTGATTTTGTTTTGATTAGTTTATATAATTGCATATTTTTACTATTGATTACTTTTATTTTTATTATTTAATCAATTTAATATTAATTTATTAATACTATATTAAAATGTTAACTCACTAAACCTAATTCAAATTAAAATAGATGGCAAACAAATGTATATGTGTGTTATAACATATTGCACATAAAATTAATATTACAAATAAATGGGTGTAAATATAAAAAGTGTATAGTTAGTCCTACTAAAGGAAGACATATTTACATCAACATATCTACTTATTCAATTAAAAACTATTTTAGTAGTTATGGTAAACATCATAGTTTAATACATGTATTATTACATACATAATGCAAATGATGAATATTTTTTTATCCAATAAATTACATGTTACATAAAAAAAGCCTACAGTACAAAATTAAATTTAAATAATAAAAGTAAATTATTTATAAGTTTTAAGTAAATATACGTATAACTAAATATTACATTACATTTTAATTTTGAATGACTGCATTTCGAGTGAACTATTGGTTTTACAATTACACATAGGTAACTATCATTAAAGTGTTTAATAGTATAACTTTAATTATATATTAATACATAAAATATAGATGATTCATTTAAAAATTATAAGTCGTAAAAATTAAAAAATAACATTACATCTATTAACAGTTTTACTCAAATAATTAACATTTTATAAACTATGAATATCTAGAGTACTTAATAGAAATTAATTAATGAGTATTTCCAAACTTCTAAAATAAAATATGATTATAAAAAAGTTTATTGTGAATCACAATAAACAAAATTTGTCAACTAATTACAATTAAATACATTCATATTCAACAATAATGTATTATGTGAAAAATTTTGCATCTGATTTAAATAAATATATTTTTGTAATAAATACATAACTGTACATATATATCCATATATTGTGAAATGTTTTTTGAAAATATAATAAACTTAAAAATACTCTTTTAGAAAATAAAATAAAATTTATAATTTCTACTGAATTATAAGTGATTTAAAACTAATTTTGACAATATTATTTATCTAAGTTATGTATTTATTTTCCATGTTTGTAATATTTTTAATTGTAATTTTTATAAATGCTATCAGTGAAGAATCAAGTTGACAAATTAACTATAATCATCAATTATTATAAAGTTAGATTACACTATTATTTAATTTTGATAAAATCACTGCTAGTTTATTTTTAGTAATTTGTATATATGTTACCCATTGCAGTTATAAATGAGTTGGATAGTTTTATATAAAACAAATTCTCATTATTATTTTTCATATAAGAATAAAGTAAATACATTTTACACAAAAAATGTAGAAAAATTCAAACTTGGTAATAACTATATCTAAATTTGAAAATCTTGCTTTATAATAAGTTTATTAAACTAAACATATTTAAATGACTTCATGTATACACTTTATAATGTATATTATATTTCTAAGTGTTGACAAAAAACTACACTTCTCTTCAATTAAATATAAACTCAAAATACAAAATAAAATTCATTATAAATTCAAATCAAGATTCAGAATATATTTATTTAAAATACTGAATTATTAAATAACATTATAAATTATTTAAGCTATAAAAGAATTATATGGTATTCAAATAAACTAAAGCATATCCTGTTCTACAAGCATTTATCCTTGATAAATGAAAATGGATTGCATGAACTGATTACTAATAGTATTAACATTATAAAATAAAACAACAATCATTTTTTTTAATATTATATATTTATTTATTTATTAATATAATAGATTATATTTATTTAGCTATGTTATCTTCATATAATGTGTTTTACATTTTTACCAAAGGTAATTTAAAATTTTTTTAAAAATTTAAACAGAATAGTTTCAACAATAAATGTTTATAATATATAATAATATAATAAATAATATATACAAAATATTTGGTTAAACAATATTATACATATTTTAAAATAATTTATAGAAATTGGTTTGAATTAAAAAATTACAATTTTTACTTTTAACTGTAAATATAATGAAAAATAACTATTAATTAAAAATGAAAAACAAATGATTTTTTATAATTCTACTTTAAATATATATATATATATATACAAATTTTCAAAATGATTCTAAAGTGACCACTTTTTTCATATCACTAACTTTAACATAAGTTTAAGTTAGGATTATACTAATTTATAATTTTAATTATACTTATACTAATTTTCAAACTATTCTATAAATTATGGCATTTGAAAAACTATTCTGAGCAAAACTTAATTTATCTACGTAGTGTTTTAGATTAATTTTGAATTAATTTAAGTAGGTGAACAGGACATATACTTAATTTAAATATTGATAGATTAACATTGAATTAAAATTTAAGTTTTAATATCCAAGATAAAAATAAATTGTAACTAATAGTTTTTAGATTTAAAAAAAAGAGTTAAATGAATAGTAATTACTATAGTTTACTACTAGAAACATGAAGGCTTTACAGGAATAGTAAAATAGTATATACAATCAAAAAATACTACATAAAAAGTATTTGTATCTAAAAAAAAACAAAGAAGAAAATGTACCTTTATAGAGGAATCAGTGATGTTGTATATTTTAGAAAAAATTTTATCGTTGTAATTGTAAAATTAGAATAGATAGAATGATTGTATGATGCAAATAAATAATGTTTTAGAAATACAAAACAACATTAAATATATCAAGGTACATAATAATCTAGATTATTAATGTTTAAGCATACAAAAACATAAACCTCCTCAAACATTTTTGTTATCTATTAAGTTTTTACTTTTTAGTGAAAGTACTATATACAATTATTTATTTAGGTATTTAAATTAGAATATATATTATTAATATTTTATCGATGAATCGTCTATGAATGAAAATATATGGGTATACAATTTTATTTTATAAAAAAATGTATTGTTGAGAGTTAAAAAATATTGATGTATAAATAAATTATAAATGTTATTTCAATTGGAAACTATAAATCACAATTAATTACTAATTAGAAATAATACATAGTACAAAATATGAACAAGAATTTAAATATATTTAAATACATATTACTTATGTAAATAATATAAATGTATATGTACAAACTTATATTAATTGCAGATGGAATTAACATGTTAGAACATGATATAAAAAGTACAAATGTACTATACAGTGTAATGAATAATTTTGAAAATATGAGATTACTTTGATTATTATTTTGATAAATATTAAAAGTAAAAAATGTTTAGTCATTTATTTATTTCAAATAAAATATAATTCTTATTACAAATACGTTCAAACATATTTTGTTAAAATTTTAAAATTAATTTACAAACATTATATTAATTTTGTACTTAAAAAGTTTTAGCCTATTATGCTGTTCTTTATATTTAATTAACTTTTTTTTAAACTTAATATATTTAACTATTATTCTAAAATAAATAAAACTTAATAAAATAACACATAATTATTGAATGTATTAAGTTATAAGTGCAATACATTTTTGTTAAATGACTATTTAAGTAGATATTTCATAACAAAATAATGTGTAAATCGTCTAATGTTTATAACTAAACAACCTAAAAAATTATTTATTTTGTAATATAAATATTATGGAAGGTAACATAAATTATATATATATATATAATTTATATCTCATAAAAATAATGAAATATAGAAGTTAAAAAAATATATTACTTCATAAAGTTTGTTAAGTAGTTTTTACTATACTGTAGTATAGTACTTATTATACTTATTATATTTTAATATACTGTTAGGGTAAATAAATAATAATAATATAATAAAGTTAGCATCCTAACTCTTAAGTATTTTTAAGTTTTTTCATCGATTTTAGTAAGTTGGTATATTAAAAAAAATTAATACATTCTTGATATGTACACCAACTATTTCAATAATTTTAAAAAAATTATGTTTGAATTAATATCAATTAAAATATAACTCATATTTAATTCAAGTAGACTATTTCTTATGCATTATGATTATAAAGAAATTTCTTAAAATATTGTAATATATATATTTTAATATTTTAATATATAGTTGCAAACATTTGTTTTATTATTTATTTATTAAATACCTATTAATCAAATATTTGATCTATTATAGCTGTAGGTAACAAAATATAATACATAAAATGTAATCATGATTTTAACTAAAAGAAATGATCTATTTTTAATTTAATTTAAAAAAATACAATTATTTTTTAAGCATTGACATTATTTTATAAGAGTAGAGAAATAATGTCATTATACAATCATGTAGAACGATGTAGGAAGCAAACAAACAATAAAGACACAAGGAAGTTAAATTCAAGGCTAATAGTAGTTATTTATTTCATTAAAAAAATAGTATTCATACCTTAGCTTCAAAATCTGCAGCACCACTTGCAGCTACTGTTGCTTCTTTGTTCAAGGCTACCCCCCAAACGGCACCTTTGTGGCCTTCAAACGTACCAATCCAATCACCAGTATCTCCTTGTCTCAACATGGGTTTTCCATCTGAGTCAACGATAGTAAAATGAATTAATACAACACAGAATCAAGTCATGATATTGAAAGTCTAAAAATATCACCTTTGCACGCGGACATTAAGAAATATCCATAGTCGGTGACGTCGCTGAAATCCAAGTGTACAACAGGCCTGGTATGTCCACTGCAGGTTAATGGTGTTTGCTTAAAACTCGACATTTTTCACATAAAATATAAACAGTTAATTAAAAAAAAGAAATCCGATGTATATGTGTATTGTAGAACTTTCGATTAAGTCGAACGAACTTTAAAAATTAAATAAAAAACTTTACTGAAGGATACATTAATAGCGACACGTTACACGGACGCTACGCAAACGAGTTACTGAAGTTGTAAATAAATGTAAAAAAACAGGTTGATAAAAGATTGTACCATACAGTGTGACCGTGTAAACAACGCGAATTTTCCCTATAACTTCACCTTCGAAAACGGTGCATGTCAACATACTAACTATATACAAACCGAACGATTTTTATTGTTTACCGTTTTTGTTTTTGTCGTATTACGATTGATGAATTAATCAGAATTCGTACCAGTAAAATTAGAATTCTGTACGTGTAATACCCGCCGGCTACTGTATCTAATGTCATATTGTCAATTATTATATTTTCATGTCTGTATTAATATTTATTATAAATGGAATGTTTGTTTGACAAAATTGTACGATAAAAATGTGTTCATTACGATTTATATTGTCATGTATTAGTGTGTTAATTCAATAACCAATATTTTGGTGTTATATATTAATACAGTTATATCTATCATCCGATATTTTAGTTCATATTGCAATGACTTGAACGACTTGGTTTCAATTCAAACGAAACTTTCCAACACTGTCCAGTACAGACTCGAGGTCACATCTATGCACGGGGTATTTGTACCGAGCTCGCCACCTTAAACTTGAAAAAATATACGCATTTATGTATGTGTATGCAAATTTGAGAGAAAGGAAATACTAAAAAACATATTTATTAAATTTGATTGCACGGGTTTCGTATTTGATTTGATTCAACCGTATTATGTCATATCGAAATTACGTGAAATCTAATTGTCTGTAATAAACGATATCTAACAGCAATCTTTTTTTTTTTTTGATCGTATGTTCGTGAACATATCATAATGATACTGAAAACAGGCTACACATTTAAAAGAAAAAAAAATTTGATTTTCAGAGTTCTAGAAGAAAGAAAATCCTTAGACGATATTAATTCAGCGGAGAAACGGTTCACGGGCTAGACTGAAGTTCGCACGTATCGTGTGAAATTATTCATCTATGCCGACAATACTTTTTACTGAACAAATCGTTCACACGGATCATTAATAATGACAATATCAAAATTAACATTCCTAAACAAATAGCCTAAATAGTACAAACATTACATAACGAGATATGCATGTTTCTTTTGCTTGTTTTGTATATTTTCTATATATTTATTATTTAAATGGTGAATTCACAAAAGTCTTTAATCAGAATAAATAATCGTATAATTTGCGTTCATTTGTCAATTGAGTTACAAAATATATTGAACCAATACGAGAAGAAAACTCGTAGACGATGGGACAGAAAGTTGATTTTATAATGCAATACATTTGGTGCTAGTGATAATTCATTAAAAGAATTATCGACAGAAGATTCATATGTTAATACTACTTATATTTCATAAGCATTCATATTGTTTATAGTGGTCCAAAAACGATTTAATATAATCATCACACCGCTTCAAAACCATTTTAATAAAAAATGTTAACTACGATCATACATAAAAATTAATTATTTCGAAGGTAAAAATTAATCAACACGGGTTCATACGTTTCAAATGGTTTTCATGACGCAATATTGATCATTGGAAATGAACCAAAATAGAAATAGTTTCCAAATTACTAAAAACAAATATTCATGATTCAGTTTTACTGATTGATTTCACTGACACACGTGATCCCTGCTCTAGATGCTGATAATTTTATAGAAGAATGATTCCAGTTTTAAAGTTTTAGATTCTTTTATCAGGATAGGTCGGAAAATCATGCTGATCAACTTAAACTCACCATAAAAATATACAAATAGCACATGGTTTTTTTAATGTGGAAACATGTTTACAAATATTTTTAACAATACCTGTCGCTAAGTGTACCGAAAAAAGATCATTTTTTTTTTAGTTGAATTATAAATCCTAATATAATTTGTTTCACAAAAACTCCTGAACATTAACTTCTTTACATTATGTATACTGTATAGTAAGTTTGGTTGCCTATAGTATGCAGGCATTGATTTTATATGTTTATCTTTTATAATAAAATCCATGCAATCCATTGTCTTAAATTGATTACAGAATAATAACATAATTTTACAAAAGATTTTATTTTTGTAAAATCTTATAATATAATACAATTAAAAACTAGAACAATTTTGTATTTAAATGTATTTATTTATTTTTTAAATTCTACAGAGCAATTTATTTTATCAATTAAATAAGCCACAATACATAAAATTACATTATATGCTAACAATATATAAAACAATTGAAAAAAAAAATTCAAAAAATAAACAATATATCCAGTATTCAGAATAAAAGAAATAATTTTATTGATGATATTTATTATTATGTATTATAATAATACATTAACCCTTTAGAGTCTGAATTCTTTTTAAACATTGTTGTTTTTACTTTTAGAGTCTTATAGGCTACTAAAATACAAAAAAAATTGGTTTTTAATATTTATCTTGAGTCATTTCCAAGAAAACCACCATTACCATATGGTCTCACTAGGCGTTATAATTTCCTATATTAGTAATATATACAATTTTATTTAGAAGATATTAAATTTTGAATAAAAATAATTTAATAGTCATTTTTGACACCTTTATTATTTTATTTATTATTATATTTTTGATAACTATTTTAAGTAAAATATGTTTCAAAAAATATAGTTACATTTTATAAGTAAATTAAAAATGTATGAAACATTTATTTAGTGTAAAATATTTGAAAGCAGTTAACACAAAGTTCAACATCACACTTAGAACACATTGTTCTAGCTGAAGAATTGCATGTTGCCACTGCACATCTGTTTTTCTTGCCACCAATAGTTAGAATAACATGATGATCTAGGTGGTCATAACAAATATCCTCTGGAACTTTGGAAGTTATGTTGCTAGGTCAGCTTTTTTTTTTTTTTTTTTGAGCATTCTTGAAGCATGTTAGATAATAACAATACTTAATATCTAAATTTGAACTGCAACATTATGACCAGAATTCTCATAGTCTCCATAAATTGTTTATAGCCACATTAGTCAACTATATGTAAATAGAGACCACATCATTTTTCCCCAGAATTCCAATTCTATGGCGTGCCAAGTTTTCATCCATTTGATTGGTTTCACCCATATATTTGTTGTACATATCAATATATGTGACATATCAACTTGAAACATTTTCTTTTGTTTTTTTTGAGTACCTTTTAGTTTTAATTTGGGAGTTTTTCCATGTATTGTTGAACCAATAGTGACTACCCCCTTTTCAATCTTCATTTACTGAATCTTCATCAGTCAATACATGAGGTTTTGGAGGTTCAATAAATATATTTTCAACTTCATTTTGGACATAATTTGATTAAATAATGTCGAGAACTTTTTGTAAACTTAACCCATCTTGAAAGTTTGTAAAATGTATAAAATTATATTTACAAAAAATATATTTTATAATTTGGTATAGAAATGTTTAAAGAGTATTCATAAATTGGTTTTTTTCTAATATAAACAAGCCTAGTGCACCCATACAGTAACGCACACATTTTCTACTTCACTGTATCAACTATAAATATAGTATTCAAATCAAACCATTTTTATCTCAAAAATATACGCAGAAAGGTTCAAGAAAAGTACTTGTGATACATTTAGATAAATTATTTAATAGTAATTGTAATTACACTAGTCAAAAAGTCATAGATGAAAAAAAAATGTTCACTCAACAAAACGAAAAATTTGTTATGAAATGAATGAACTGTTGTAAAGTATAACCACAGTACTAGTAAAATCGATAAACACAGGAAAACACTATTTTAACGATAAAAAAAATATTACAGCAAAAATTGTTTAGTTGTATTTTAAAAATATATTTTATTGTGTTACTATAACACCTGGCATTAAAAGGTTAAAATATTAGTTATAATTATATATTTTATATTTAATAATGTAGAATGTAAAATAAAATATTTTTAAAATGTGAGATCAAAATAATTCAGTGATTTACTTACTACATGTTAAACTAAATAATATATGATAGTAGTATAAATAATAGTATAAAATAAATATTTCCTTATAATTTTTAATTATTTTTTTGGCGTAAACCGTTCTGCAACCAAATAATTTATATGATCTTTATTTTTCATAATATTTGCTTTGCAGTAATCTATCATTTCTAATTCATCTTTAATATCAATTTTTAGTTTTTCTAATAAAATAACCATTGGCTTAATTTGTTCATCAGCAATCCTATTATACATAGATATATTTAAATAATATTAGTCATTAGCTTAAAATAAAGTATATTTTTAAGTGTAATTCGCAACAGCTAACCGTTGTTGAAAAATAAGTTTTTCATTCATTTTTTCGGTAAAATTTTTCCAATAATTTAACTCTCGGTTCATCTGATCAACATTCTCTTGCACATTATTAATAAGTTTGCTTAATGGATTTGCAGACTTTGTTATATCTTGTATAAACTGTCTAATTGTATCCATTTCTTTTGTCAACATCTCTTGATCTTTAATATTTTTTCCTTCCCATTCCTATAATAAAAGTAAAAATATAGTTTTTATAAAAAACAAATAATAAACATATAATTATTATAACATACTGTTTTTAAAGAATCTGTTTTCTTCTTTATATTAAATTCTAATTGGGTTTGTAGTATTTGTGATACAAGATGGCCATGTCCATCTCCCTAAAAAAAATAAAATAAAGTATAACAATGTATTTAAAAAAAATTCTATCAATTATAATTATAAAAAATTGTAATACCTGGGCGTAAGAAGGATCATAAGATGATTTATTATTGTTTATAACTTCAATTGAAACAATATTATCATCAATATCACTTATGTTGTTATCATTTTTTGCAAAAAAACTGTCGGAATGTTTAGGAATTCTAAAACATAATAAGTTAATATATATATACTTAAATAATTAAAATTTAACTGTTTACTCTGTATATGTATTTGATTGTGGACGCCGATTGGGTGCTGGAGGTCTGGAACTTTTTGGTCTTAATGGTTTACTAATATTATGTACATCACTTAATTTTCGAAGTTGATTCTCTTCCTTACAATTTTTTTCTGTTGATTCAGTATTTTGTTTTTCTGATGAAGACTTGATTGTTGATTGCATTTTTTCATTTTGTTCTCTAGATCACAAAATTGTATTATTTTAAAAATAATGAATTAATATACATGTTTAAATTTCTAAATTACTCGGGTTTAAAAGAATTATTGACAGTGTTTTGTATATCTTCATTGACTGGATTTACAGTCAATTTTACATCAGAGTTTTTCGTTGTATCCATTTTCATATTAATTGGTTCATTATTTTTAACCACTGTTGAGTCTTCTCTTGTAATTTTTTGTACATTTTTTTGAGAATCATGATCAGTATTTTCTTTTATTTTTTTTTCTTGAGACTTTGGTTTTTCTAACACTTTAGTCTTATTATGATTACTATTTTTTGTAACTTCTAGTTTTTTAGTTTTTGTATTTGTTGAATTTTGTTCTTTAATCTATATTTAAAAAAGATTAAAATAAGAAAAGTTAGTTTTTTGAAATATTTTAGGATTTTGAATTTTTAAATGGCTCTAACTTCTGTATCAACAAACGGAAACAACAAACGCGAATAATTTATCATGGACAAATATAAAAATGTAATATTTTATTGTTTAATCATGCAAAATATTAAATTAAATTTGAATCAATTAAGTACTTCAGAGTATAAAAAAATGTAATATCTGTGAGATAATTGTGGATTGAATTTATTGATTAAAATATGTATGCTTACTTTAATTGTTCATTAATCATTATACATAATTTTGTCAAATATCAAAATTACTGTTAATATTTTGAATACCTATTAAAGTATTAAATTATAGTATAATAAATATGTTTTACTTTTGTTTCTATTCCAAAAACAATCATCATTAGCATTTCTAAAGTTTTTGCGACTTCAAGACCTGCAACAATTTTAGAAGGTCTTGCTGATACTGTTTTACTTGTTGTTGATTCTGAAAGTAAAATATTGTCATCATACATAGTAATTAAGTGACAGCTTTAGTAGATGTATTTTCTTTGTATTATTCATTAATAAGTAACATAATCATAGAAGTGATTAGACTTGTTTATAGATATGATAATGCATTTTTGTTATTATAGAAACACTATTAATACTATAATAATTATTATAGTTTTTTATATTATTTAATAAGAAGAAGAAATACCACTAGATTTTTAGAAAACTATTTTTGATATAAAAATATTTCTAAGTTCAGCATCGTTATATTTTAATCACATAGTCAAAATAAAATCCATAAAAATAGTATAGACAATTGTACTCATAATATATTATACTTATTTATAATAAAATAAATATTATTAAAAAAGAAATGTGATAATAACTTGTAATAATTTGTTATTGTATGAAATAAAATTATTTTTATTATGATACTAAAAAAAGTTTATGAACATTTTTCAGCACATATTTGTGGTCTTAATATTTTTGTAGCAAAAAACTTATCAAGAAAGTCAATCCTTTTCCTTACCCATATCTATAATGCTATGCTTCGTTTGTCCTACTTTCCTCCTACATGGAAGTATTCAGTTATTATAATGATCTCTAAACCTAATAAACCTAAACACCTCACTAGTTCTTATCGTCCTATCAGCTTATTACCCACATTCGCAAAGCTTTTCGAAAAATTAATTCTACAAAGAATTACACCACTAATTGAACAATATAATATACTTCCAAAATCACAATTCGGCTTCCGTCGCAAACATAATACGATCCACCAAATCCATAGAATCACGGATAAAATCTCATCCTCCTTCGAATCTAAACAATATTGCCCCGGGATTTTTCTCGATATATCCCAAGCCTCTGACCGCGTCTGGCATGACGGGCTTCTATTTAAATTAAAACACTTTCTTCCTTCACCATATTATTTAATAATAAAATCATATCTAGAAAATCGGACATTCTCAGTTCGTCAAAAAAACAGTTATTCAACTATTCAATATATTAAAGCGGGTGTTCCCCAGGGTAGCGACCTCTCACCGATGCTTTACAATATTTTCACCGCTGATATACCTACATCAAACCAAACTCTCCTCGCCTCATTCGCTGACGACACAGCAATACTTGCTTCAAATAATAATTCTGAAATCGCATCACAAAATTTACAACTACATTTAAATAAAATAGAAATTTGGGCTAAAAATTGGAAAATAAAAATTAATGAAGAAAAATCAGCTCAAGTGAACTTTTCCCTAAATAAAAAGGAGTGCCCTCCACTCAAATTCAACAACAAACTACTTCCTCTTCACCAGTCAACTAAATACCTAGGCATAACCCTGGATAAAAGATTAACATGGTCAAATCACACCAAGCAAAAACGTAAACAACTAAACTCTCGCCTCCATCAACTTAGACCTTTACTTAAATCAAATTTAAGCTTAAAAAACAAATTACTCCTATACAAATCAATAAGCAGACCTGTATGATCATACGGTATTCAAATTTGGGGCCCAGCAAAGCCTGCGAATATTCGACCTATTCAAGCATTCCAGTCTATTACCCTAAGACTCATCACCGGTGCTCCATGGTACATTACAAATGCAGCCGTCCATAACGATATGAAAATTCAAACAGTAAACGAACTTGCTAAAAGTCACTACAAAAAGTTTCACTCCAAACTAACCATACAAACCTTCTTATTAAAAATATGTCCTCTGCCACTTTTCCTCAAATTCCCCGTCGTTTAAAAAGAAATTGGTCTAGAGACCTACTAAAATAAAAAAAAAAATAAATAAAAAAAAATAAAAATAAAATAAAATAATAATAATAAAATAAAATAAAAATAAATAAATAAATAGATATATACGAGTATATACATATAAATATAATATTCTGAGGTTCTGTTATTGGACAGTCTCCTCTTCATGTAATTCATGTTATTTGTACTTTTTCCCTCATCCATATTGCTTATTGTTTTTTTTATTGTAAACAGATTGTAATATAAAAAAAAAAATATTTTTATTTTGATATGTGCATTTTCTCAAATTTGGGATGTGGGTAAATAGTGCATACTTTCTGTTACATTTCTGTTCATAAGCAATACATTGCTATTTGCTAATGTCGCAAGTACATTATCTAATATATTTATTTTTTGACATATGACTTACGAATAGCAGCAATTAGTTTTTCTAAAAATTTAATTTTAGTTTCTTTAGATGTAACATTTGTAGAGATAATTTCTTCATCAGTAAAAACGCCTGATAAATAACCAGTATTTTTGATTACCTAGAAATTTAAAATTATTTGTTTTAAATCCTAATAGGTACAATTTAAATTTATACACTATATTTAATATACATTATATTTTACATCTATAATAAAAAATATATAGATACATATTTATATATAAATTTGATTTTCCAAAAAAATAGTTTTTGAATAAATTAAAAGAAATATTATTTTTTCTTTAATAAGTAGTTAATATTTATGAATAAAAAGTAAAAATAAAATAGTTGTGTAAAAATTACCAATACTTACATTTGTTACTATATCATGAAGAAATTTGAACGGTGGTTTATTTAATAATTTTTCAGTTAGCTGTGGCTTATTTATATGTATAGTTAAAGATGATTGCACTTGTTTCACAAGTTCTTTATTCATAGAATCAGTCATACTAATAACTGTATATTGAAAATGTATTAAAATAAGGAGTGTAGTATAATTCAATCATTAATTATTGTAGTTACAATGCCATTGAAAACAAAATTGCCAACTATTTTGAACTTAGAATGTTTTATTTTTTAATAAACTTTTCATTATACAGATATTATTATTCTGTGTTGATATTAAATTTGAGCTTATTGATAAGAATTATGGCTGGTTTTATTGATAAAACAATATCACAACTAATAACAAGAAATATAAAAAAAATCAAAGAATTAATCATAAAACATAACTTCAATACTGTTTTGTCTTTGATAATAAGTAATAACTAAACAATACATTTTTAAATTAATGTTGCAATAAGTTTTCTTTTTTAAATTGTTTTAAAATGTTACTAAATATTTCTCTTGCACATCTTTTATATGAAACTTGCAGTGGTTTTTTATTGACATTTTCTGCACTTTGATATTTTTTATTAACTTGACGTACATATACTTTTACCAACTCTTTTGATACAAACATTTGTTTTACAGAATTCTCATTTTGTGTATAACATTTATCTTGAACATAGTCTTTTGTTTCTGTATTGATAAAATTATTATTTCTTTTTTTTTTCTTTTTACGCTTTCTTTTAGACTTTTTTGGCATTTGAGTTTGATTACTATATTCTTGCTCCTTATCTGGGTTATCATAATTTTCATTTAAATTTATTATTGTCTCATTTTGCCGATTAGTTTTTTTAAAAGTATCCATAATTTGTTTTTGTTTTTCACATAATTTTTCTGAACATTGATCAGTTTTTAATATTTCTAGTTTATTGGCTAAACCATGCACATTTAATGCTTTACTAAAATCTATTAATGTACATGATTTATATTCTGTAGAAGAACGCATAAACTTATCAGTAATGCGTTGATGGTGTACATAATATTCATCACTAGTAATTAAGTTTTGATCCAATGCATATTTTAAATGGACAAGTCGTAAATATATTGCATGTTTATCAATAATACCTTTATCGTTAAGATTTTTCCAATATTCAAAGCTTTTTCCAACAATACTGCTAAAATAATTTAAAATAATTTGATTATATTGTGGAACTATATTAAATATATTTTACCTTTTGTTTGGCGCTAATTTATCCATAATGAAATTGGTTTAAATTCCAGTGTAATTTCAATAATTGTACATAAAATATAAATGCGCCAACAGAATACTAAAAATCGTTGCAAACAAAATCATTGATGGAAAGTGAAAAATTAAAAATAATTGAATACTGATTATAGATTCTCGGCGATAATGATAATTATTCAATATTGAAATTAAAACTGTTTCTGTAGTTTTGGATTTGTACTATTTGTAGTTCATACCAAAATTTAAGATATGTTTTATTTGAGTATTCAATGTAATACATCACTGTTCCGTGTTTAAATCGTGGTTTACACAAATGTACGTTATTTTTGTAAATACGAAAAAAGGAGGGGATGTAAAAGATTAAGAGATAAGAAACACCGATGGCAACTGATTGTTACATAGAGCTACAGTAAAACAATCTTTTATCACTTGATAACCCTTCCTTTTTTCTTTCTTTAAACTGGATTTTCTGCAATATATTTGTGGTCAATATTCGCTTGGATTTATTAGGCGTGACGAATTTTTCAAATATATAAAATATATATTTTTTTTTTTTTGAATCGTTTGTACCTAATACTGTTTTTCTTTAATTTTAAAATCCTTGAACGCTTTCGGTTTGTCGTCAAGCCGCGTGTTAAGTTTTTGACCAACGTTGTGTCGAGACCAAAAAAATGTTTGTGTACCTTATAGTTCGCATTAATGAATTTGTTTTTCGTCGAAGTTAACGCGCCGTTGTTTTTGTTATTGTGCGTAATCGTCTTCGACGCGTTAACAACTCATAATACATTTATATAAATTACTCGTTTGTTGTGATGAAGATTTATTTTATGGAACAGTTTTAATTTTCAAACTGAGGTACTTATTTAATTAAACTTATTAAACATAAACATTATGTTTTTCATCACATATATATATATAAATTAAAAAAAAAAATAATAATACATAACTATTGGTGTATATAATTAAACATGATAGGTACATTTTATATTTTTGTACAAAATACATTTTAATATCCATATTGATCATTTTGGTTAAACATTTTTTTATCTAACTTATTCAATAATTTGTATTACTCGGTCTGTTTTAATTTAAAAGGTACGATAAACATCTTAATACATTGATTTTTTGGTTAATAATTTTTAACCTGCAGTTAATTAAATAGCTAAGTTTCCATGTTCTGTTATAATATTACTAATAATTTTATTAATTACATAGTTTACATGTAAATTTGATGATTTTATTTCTGTATAAACTTAAACACCTATGTACCTCACTTATCTTTGGTGATCTTAATTGATTGTTTCCAATATAATCTAAATTATTACACAAGTACTGAAAATTGATTGAATACTTGATTTCTATTCTATAATTCTAAATACTTAATGCACGAATATATTTAATACCTATCTATTGATCGTTACCTAACATATAACACATTTGATCCATACATTTGATTACATAATGTAAAATATTAATGTTTATATTGTACTATGTTGTTTACTTTACTAAATTAATAAATGTATAGAACACTAGATAAATGCTTTATTGTTATTATTTAATTTTAATGGGTGACCAATACTACATACTTCCTGCTTAACAAATTCAATGACCTGTCAAATTAGGTTATAGAATAGTCAAAACACCTTAGTTGTTATGCTACCATATTAGTATTATTGATTATTGTATTATTCATTTAATAGAATTGTGTAATTATACATTCTAATGTACCTTTTCATTAATTGTAGAAAATTATATTATTTAAAAATAAAAAAATCTAACTATCTAATTTTTCAATTAATAAATAACTAGATATTTATATTTAAAGTGTTATATTCCTATATTATTTCAAATACTTATAAATGTAGATACAATAAATATTGAATTTTTATTATTTTTATTATTTTAGTATCTGATTTAAATAACGCGTTCAGTTTTAATTTAGATTTAACTGATTGATTAGTTATTAAAATAAATAAAAAAATATTAATTTGACGAAAATGTATGATATAAATATTATTAATTACAAAATATTAATTACCTATTTGTAATAGCTTAATCAATTTAGCACTTGTTTAAATGGACATTTTTTTTATAATTTAAGCAGTAATGCAAATCAAATGTTTTCTTATATTCAAGTAGGTAACCTATTCATTTTAATTTATATGTAATATTCCATTGACCTCACTGGTCATAATCTGCAAATCTAAATTTATTCCTTAGTATTTTTTGTTCTCATTATATAATAATGTATCTACTTAATAAATAATTTTGTATGTAGGTAAATTTAAGAAATCTCTTGTTTTTCAAATTTAAATCACTTACAATTTTTTGAACCTACATACTTTCTTTATACTATATTAAAGTAGAATGTGTTTTATGGTGGGACTCAAAGTGAAAAAAATTGTTATTCGCACTCCTGTAGTAAGAACATTACTTGTTGTGTGTATCATAAACTATTCTGTATTGCAGTATAATATTGTATTATTATATTAAAATTAATAATTCCTATAAAAAAATGTTTAATGTAAAATTTATTAATATTGTAATTATAATATTATATATTTAAGTAGTATTTAATTATAATGTCGAATAATATACCCATATTTACTAAAATTAAACCATAAAACATATTCTAGCACACTGTTTTCACTAATTAACATGTACATTTTATGTACTTGTGAAACTTATTTTATTGTCAATTCTTATTTACAATTTTATTTTAAAACAAAAAACTCATTCAATTTTTTGTCAGTATACATAAATATAAATAGGGAATGAACAATATTTTCCAGTATTGAGCTATTGACATAATTATTGATAAAAATATAACACATGCATACAACTCTTCAGTACAGTATTTGTAATAAACATTATTATAATCAAATTATGTGGTTTACATATTATTATTGTATACGATATATACAATTTACCTGCACACATTTTTTTTTTTTTGATAATTTGTACTCAACTTACACTTTAAATAAAAATTTAAAGTTTCAAATTTTTCAAATTAAGATATAATAAATAAATTTGTATTATATATATATATATAGATATATCTATATATATAAAATATATATATATATTATATAATTTAATAATTAATAAAAGGAGGTAGGGGAGTTGTAGGGCTATAGTATTATTTCAAGTGAATTACTTAAATAAACGTTGAGCCATATTCTTATTATTATTATTCTATGTATGAAAACGATGTAAAATCATGATATTCAAAAAACGATTGTGAGAAAACCTAGGCTATTGTATAATTTATTTTAATTAATATAATATTATAAAGTAAAAGTTGTTTTTATTAGTATTTCCAAAGTTTATTTTTTATTTTTTATTCATTGTTATAGAATATATTACAGTACTTTTAATGATAAACAATTTACATAATATTTTAAAATGCTATGAAATAATATTGAATTTGATTTGGTATTTTTTTTTTTTTTTTTTTTAGATAAAATTTTTGTTTAAAATTGAAATTCATATTTTCGAAACCAGATTTGTTTCATTTTATTTTGTTTATAGGAATTTTGATTCAGAATTGTATTTTCATTTTCATAATTGTCTGTGTGAGAATGGTTTAAAGGTTTTAAATGTTGTAATCTGTACTTATTGTGTTTATGTATATAGTGATATAGGTTTGTAAATTTATTCTATTTATATAGATTTTTTGCCCACATAAGTGTAAAATCATGAGTACAACTTGTTCATATAATTTTTAACAATATTTTAACTTTAATTATGCATACATAAATACATATTTATTTATATCAAACACAAATTCATTTTTTTATTATTATTTACAAGTATTCATTTATAAGATTTTTTTTTATTTTTTTTTATTGTTTTGTTTTTTAATTATATGTTAAAAATATGAATGTAATCAAGTCTTATTATTAAGTCCTTTGGATAATTATTTTTTAAATTTCAACAAAAATGTTTAGTTTAACTTTGTGGAATTTAAGTGTGTTAATAATTTTATATGGTTTTTGAAATTTTTGAGCAAGTTTTTGTTGTTTAAATAAATAAATAAATATCAAATACTCTGTAGTAAGATAAATTAATTTTTTGTTTCATATAATCATATAGGAAATTTGGTACTTCTTCTATAAGAACTTTTCCATATTAATTTAAGAAAACATGCCCTAAGAAACTTTGTGCTTCATATTTTTAATTAATTATTAAAAGTAATTAGTGTATTTCAAAATTATTTAGTATAATATTGATATATGTATTCATACATTCAATTGTATAGACATTATTTTGCATAAATATTTGTTCTAAAGTTTAACATGACACATATCTAGAATTTCTGAACACAATGTATGTGTTGCAATAATCTATTGTAGACTATGAAATAAAAAATATAGAAATAAATATAATTCTATAAATAAAATATGTATACTTTTGTTTTTATTTATTTTCTATACTTACATATTAGAAATTAATAAAATGTAATATTTAATTTTTATATTTTGTTATTCTTCAAGCCCTAAGAATTTGAGAATTCCTGAAGTAGGTCTATAACCGAATATTTTAATAGTATTTTTATTACTATACAATGATAATGGTAATATTTTGTTTTCTATTGACAATGTAATTTTATTGGTATTAAAAAAAAAAAATGAATAAACTCAATTTTAGCTGTAAACATATATTTTAGTCGAATTTATACATTTCAAAAAATATATTTAACTGCCATTTCTTGTATTGGAATATCTATTTAAAAAGAAAGTTGTGTTTGTATTGTGTTTAATTTAACTTAATAATTTTAAAAACACAAAATTGCATATTTTTTAATTATGATTTTATTAAACATTAATGACTTTTTATGTAAATTTTACTTAATTTATATATTTATTACAATTTTAATTGAGCGAAAATAATATTAAGTATTTATTAAATATTGATATTAAAAATAATTAAATATTAATATTAAATATAATAAAAAAATATTAACTACACAATTTAACCTAATAATTTAATGATTTTATATATGTTTGATAATAATAATAAAAAAATGCGTTTAAAATAACCTGATATTTTTGTGATTTTTTTAAATTTTTGAGTTTTTAACTATTTATTGTAACCTTACTGTTATTAGTTAGGTATTACTTTATTACATTATCCTCTCTAGGTATTAATTTTTTAAATTACATTTGTAGACTATTTTTTGTAATTTGTTTTATGTTTAATATTCCCAAATTAATTTTTAAGTAATATTTAATTAAGTATATGAGTATATAAAATAAATTTTAACATATTTAACATTTATATACATATACATATATATATTGTAAATATTAAATGTATATGATATTTAAAATTGGTATTTAATAATTTAATGAGTATTCAATAGTATGCAAATTATAGTAGATAGAATGTTTGGATTTTGATTTCTGCTAAAAACAAGAATTAAATTAAAGTAAGAACACGTTCCTAAAAAACCACCTATGTACGGTTTTAAAATACTAAATTTATTATTATTATTATTATTTTATTTTAAAAGCTAAACTAGTTCTCAACATACAGCATTAAAATATATGGTATATAAAACAAGATGTTTAGTGGACGCCCTTTTTGCGACTAGTTTTTGATTAACTATAATTATTCCAGTTTTATATATTATTAAATTTCTATTGTTTCTATATATTTTCTATATAATATTATTTTTTATTACAATTTTGTTGATTAAAAACATATTAAATTATAAATATAAACTAACAAATTAATTATATAATAACATTACTTTAAAACAGATTTTGTGAAATTTTTTGGATTACTCATAGTCATTATCCATATTTATTAAATTAAAACTTTTTCACATTTTAATGTAAAATTAAATTACAACAATTTAATTGTTTTATGTATTAATTTTTATTTTTATATTCACTACCATTAAATGAGTATTTTTTTCACTATATTGTAAAAATTAATGTACAACTTAATAGATATAGTTTTTCTTAAAACTGACCTTGGATGTATTAATGATAAATTTTAACTTTTTAATATATTCAGCTAAAATATTGTGCTTTATATTTTTGAAGAATGTATTTTTGTTTTTGTTTAAAGACCATTGAAGTTCATAAAATGGATAATTAGATTATTTTAACAAATAAATGAATGAATAAAAATGTACAACAATACACACAGTTAATTATTAGTATAAATATCCTTCATGAATGATTGTATAATTAGGTAATATAATAATATGTATCTGATATAATATTTATATATGAGTTTTCTATTTAAAAATAATGTTGTCATGGTAACTCGAAAATGGATAAATAGTGAAAATAGCAGTAGGTAGGTAGGAAAAATGTATAGATAAAACCTATTACAAATACTAATTTTGGTGTTTTTGAATTTGTGAATTGTAGTTATTATTATTTTTCATTGAACTGTAATTTTATTTTTTGTCAGTAGACAAGAAAATAGAAAAAAAAATGAGTGTAACAAAAATGAGAATGTTAAAATGAAGTGACTAGAAATGATAAAATAAGAAATAAGAGGTAGTATAGAAATAGCTTCAATAGTTGATGAAATGAAAGAAAATAGATGTGGTTAGGATATAATTTTAAGGAGAGAAGAGTCATTGAGAGTGACAAAGGAAATTCAGGTGGACGGTAGAAGGGGAAGAGAACAGTCAAAACATATGTGGTGTGATTGATACAGAGTGATATGAAGGTAGCTGGTTTGTATGAAGATGTGGGGTGATTTAGTGAAGTAAAATGTGAGAACAAGAGTAATTGATCTCATAAAGTTAGATGAGAAGAAAGAGGTGAAGAAGAAGAGACTCTAATGTTTTTGGTTATATATTCAAAATTAAAATACTGTTTAAATACTTTTCTAAGAAAAGGACTTCAAATAAGTATTTTTAAATACTAAAATAAGCGTTAATATTTATTACAAACACTTTTTTTTCAACCATTATTCGTTATAAGATTTTTGTTAGCTTTAGAATAGTTAGAGATATTTTAGTTAGTTTTAGTATTTAAAAAAGAGAAAATTCAATTCAATAATAAGCTATGTAAGTCACATATTTTGTATTTTTTACTAATATGATCATATTTTCTTTAACAGTGAGGGTAAATTTTTACCAACTAAACAGTTTATATAGGGTGATATTTGATATATTTTTAAAGAAGTTTAAAAAAAAATAGTACTTATTAATTATATCTAAAATTGTAATCTTAACAATAATTAATATTATCTATAATAGATATAATAAATATATCTATTATATATCTATAATATAGAAAAGTAGGTATCTATTAAGTACTATAAAACATTTAAATACTATACTTGTATAGTTTATACTAAAATACATAACAGGTTTGGATATATTTATATATTGCATTATAGCAAAGTATAAGTAACCAATTATTTCAAATATTATTCTCGTTGGTATATATATATATAATCTGTATAAGTCACTTTTTATTGTTTTCCCTGTGTTAATAATAATAAAAATCGATGAAGAAAGATAACTTGTGGGACTCATCAATTATTCTGTAGTGTTGTTTTTAAAATATAAATTATCGTACATTTTTTGAATACGCTTGGATGAATGATATGATAAATTACTTATTTGCCATGAGTTAACGATCTAAAAATAGTCTTATTTTGATTTTTATTATTGTTATTTGAAATTTGAAAATTTGAGTGAATTTGTCTATTTGTACGAGACAATACAAATTATCATAAATATTGTAGGTACTAGGTTTGACAGTCATTGTCATACAATGTATAAAGCAAATTAAACAATGTGATTTTATTTATAAACAAATTCATAAAAAAAAATACAAATAACTAATGTTATATGTTAACTGCATGATTTTGTTGGCACAATTTTAGGGTTTTTTTTTAAATAATTGACCAAATTTCCTATAAATACATCGCCCATGACATGAAATTTATAAAATTGTACATTATTTTGTGTTTCTGGATCAACAAACCCGCGATCGCAATCATCTCATTTGTTATGTTTTTTCACGAATTATTTAGTAACGCATAATTATGGGACCTTTGCCAAGTTGTTATACGCTTTGTCTTATAGAATTTACTTCGTAGCAACGGCTAATTCAAAAACAATCGTCAACAGACCAGTTAAGGTTACACTTATCATTTTCTTTTGTAGCTTTGTCTATAATATAAAATATAACAGTATAGTACAATAATAATATTGAAAAAAATGCCTTATTTGTCGGTTTCTATTCGATGCGTGTTTATATTTTCGCAACGCTCCAGCTACTAAACTACCAATAATAGTGTTGTACTACACTACTATTTAAGGTAGACGATCTTACCAAGGACATCTGTGTCGCTAAACCTGATATAATATGGTTAGTGTGAATCAATTTTTCAATAGAATATACTACAAATATTGACTTACATTAAAATAGTTTTGTTGTTGTTTTAGAGTTATAGATATTAATAAATTAGAAAGTTTAAACTTTCATTATTGTTTTCTAACTTTTTTTCGTGAATAATTGATTTGTGAAATCGTTTTGCTTTGTGTGTTGAAATTTATTACGCTGAAAATAAATGTCCTAGTAACTAATAAGTAACAAATAATAAATGCCTAAGTAATTTGACTATTGTAGTTCGGGAGAAATTAATTTATCATTAAAATATGAACAGTTTCATTATAACACACGAGTTATGAAGTATTTGTAGATTTTTATATACGGTTATAATTATTTTATTTTTAGTTTTTGATGACGTAAATACGTAGGTAATGCAATAACCCTTAAAATATGTATTTTATTATTATTTATATTGAACACGACGGAGTAATTCGAACTTCATAAGGAGTGAAATACAACCGGTTGTTAGTCATTGAAGGTTTATTCAACTTCCAAGGTGCGCGAGCAAATTATTCACAATTACCTTATTTGTTTTCTATATCTAATTAAATGTACAATTTTTTTTTCCATTTATATCTGATAATATAAAATGATTTTCGGGTATATTGAAACTACATTCATTTATATTTTAAATGTTGTCTTTAAAGTTATTATAAATTGTCGACGTGCAATTTGAAATATATGTGATAGATTTTATTATTTAGTAACATTTTTGTAAAAAAAAAAAATTATATTTAGTATGAATTATATATATATTACATTAAATGTCTGCATGAAATTTCAATGGTGTGTAATTGTGTATAACATATTGTGATACTTATATCATTACAGACGAAAACAATTTGTATTTATTTTTTTTATTAAAATGCAAATCAATTCGATTTTATATGGTTTAGTGTTATTATTTTTATTAACAATACATTTTTATGTGTTAATAGAGACTCAAGAAGAAGATCATGTTGCGAATTAAAAAAGGCTTTTCGGAGCAATTGCTCCAGATGGCATTGCTGTTGAGTCTTATCGGCTGCCATCGATTGTTGCCCGGCACGTTCGATATATGGTCTTCGGTGCCCCCGGCCGAAGTAGAAGTCGGCCTGTTTGACCACTGGGGCGACGACAGCAATTCATACGGGTTCGGCCCTTTAGCGCAGATCCACCCGAAAAGCGTCAATCGGTATTTGGATCGACAATGGCTGGTGGACGAACTATTGTCGCTGGGCAGGTTCGGCGATCGGTATCCGTCGAATATTGACGCGTATTTGCTCAATGTGGACGGCGACGAGAACAAGGATCAGCAGCAAGAGGCCGCCGGCGGTCAAGCGGTGAAGACCGAACCCAAAGAAAACGGGCGCGCAGACGAAGATGAGGACAAAGCGTTGGACACGGATATCGTTGAAGATGTTTTCATGCTCGCGCCGGAGGTGAGTTTTTGTTTTGCCGTTCAATTAACAGTAATATTATTGTCGTAATGTCCACGTTAAATATGATATACGTATACAAGTGCTGCACAGTAATGCTCTGTCCGCGCACTACCAAATTAGGCAGTGTATACATACAAGTACAACTATTTACCAACAGTTAGTATATTATATAGCCACCGATTGCTGCAGTGTCTGCGTTAATATTGTATTGAGGTTACGGTTTTACTTCTCTCTTTTCGTCTTTCACAAGGCTGTGTGTATAGGAAAACGATTTTTTTTTTAGATTTTTCAAAAAAAAAAAAAAAATTGTTGTTTTGTAAACGTAAATTATTTGAGTATAGTAATAATTTATTAATAAATAATTTTTAAAAATCCGTGTGCGAAATGTAATTGTTATTTATCAGAATTTAGTTATATAATTTAACACAATCTGAAAAAATCCAATTTAGGGGAATTTAAATATTTAAAACTCCATATATATAATATATATATATATTTATATATTGAAAGGTGCGCGGTCCATGGACTTTGATTTATTCAAAATTTATTATTGCAGTTTAACATATTATTATTTGATTTCAATTTGTGGTTTGAATATACAATACCAGACATTACAATTTTATTATATTATAAAATCAACAGTATAACTGTTTGTATAACTTTAATAACGATTGTAATTAATAACTAATAGCCAAAGTACACTATTTTATAGGCTTATATTTTATCATATTTTTCCTACTTTATTTATATTCATAATATTTATTGTTTCATATACGTATTTAGACCGATTTTTAAATTTTGCACAATATATCGTGTATAGTGTATAGTATATTAATTAGTGCACAATACTGTATACGCCATATTTACATACTGTTCAATAGATGACTAAGATATGTATAATATGTGACTTGATAAAAACGAAACAAAAAGTGTATTAGGCACTTTGGTATCATCTAAAATCTTCATTTGAAACTATATAGCATTTTATTGTAATCTAAAATGCTAAAAGCTATATTGCGCAATGTTTCGTGTTTCCCTTTACTTATTGCGCATTAGCTAAAAATAGTTAAGTTAGATACGTAATATGTTATGTTCAATATTTTAGCCAAATCTTAATTTTCACCTTTTGTATGTTTTATAAATGTTAGATTATTAATAGTACTTTTAAATGTATAGCGAATATGGAAAAAATTATTCCGTTTTACTAATAAATATTATAAAATGTTAGTATATTTATGTCGAGTTACGGAGCTAAATAAATCATCTTAGAGGTTTTTAAGTTTTTTTTAAAGTTTTGTATGTTTAAACAGTTTTACACGATTTGCATATTATATATTTTTATCGTTCATATGCGGGGAAAAAGGTACTTTTTCGAAGTTAATGAATTTAAAAAAAATTTTTCATACCATCAATTGTATTTCTAGACTAAATATTTGTTTTCCGGTTTGATTATTAGATTTAATTCGGTTAAACTATTATTAAACAATAATCAAGCGATACTTCTGAAGTAGTTATATTGTTGTAGACATCAAATTTATCGTTAATATTTAAATAAGTACTAGTATAAATTGTATCTTATAGTACCGATGTTTACATTTTACTTGAAAAAAAAATAACGAGGTCAATAAATACGATCGTAAAATAAACTTTTGAACTCTAATTCACCTCGTTGTTTAGAAAATAACACGTGTAATGCAATATGTGTAGGCTTGTAGCCAGAGTTCAGCAACATATATCGTAATACGTGTTAATAATATATTAATCACAAATAATTCTTTAGAATTATGTAAAAGTACTTATTTATAATATTAAATATATGTATATAATTAATACAAAATTCTGAGCGAAACGAGTAGTGTATTGGTTTTACAAAGTATGCATGTGTGTTTGTGTGTTTGTGTGCTTTCGTGCGTGTTTTTTATGAGTACAGCGTTTATGTTGTTGTGGGTATGGGTGGGAGGCATTCCGTGTGTTTAACTCTTTACCGGAAATTTTAACAACTACATTTTTAAAATTAAAATTAATTAAATTTATTAATGATTAAATATATATATGTATATGGTATACGAGTAAAAATTAAAAACAATTATATTCCCTATATAAAATATTTAGGTAAAATATAAATTAAAAATTTATAAATATAAATTTGATATAAATAGGGTTTTAGGATCGTTATATTTTGATTTACAAAATGTACAGTACCTTTTTTAATGGATATATCATATATGAAAAAAATTCTATAAATGTAGTACGCTATACTAGATTTAACAAATTAACTATTATTTTTATGATATAAATTTTAAAAAATGGTCCCAATGGTCTAAATTAAAATGTTTGATTTGTTTTAGTATTATTCAGATATGATATTTACAAAACCATTTGGGTTAAATATAGAATTTCGTATATCTTGTTGTTTCTTTGTGTTTACTAGAATACATTTAAGACATTTAAAAATTATAACCACTACTTTAAAATGAGTAAACTGATGTTTTTAATATTATTTAATATATTTATAGCAGTTAGATTATATACCTGTTTTTATTTATCAATTATCATTATCTAAATAGTCCGATTTAAAATCCAATCTGATTTCATCATTATTAGATTTTGAAGACTCGTTTTCGAATCATTGACATCAAAAGTATAATATTTTACTAAAACGTTTTCATATGTATTTAAAATTATTGAAAAAAAAAATTATTAATCATTTACATTTTTTATTATGTGCATACTATAATGTAATACTATATTTTGAAACTGGATTGTAAGTATTGTGTATATATGTTTAAAATCAGTTGTGAAATGCTGTGAGTCACAACTTTTGAACATGTTTTAATAAAATATAATTGTCGTTAGTTATTCTAATAATATAGTACAAAATAAATAATTGAAATAATGAAATAATTATAAAAAAAAAAATATATATATATATACAAATGTATACTTAAATATATAAAAAGCCAATGAGTATTACATTGATTAAAGAAAAAAGAAAGAAAATATAAAAGTTGTTGCATATGTGTGTTTATTAACTTTACTTTTAATTTATTCATAAATTTATTCTTTAATTTATTCAGTTGATGTATTTTATTTGTATTAACCTGATGATGATATTTTTTCAAAACTGGTAGTAATAAACACATATACAACTTTTATATTTTCTTTCTTTTTTCTTTAATCAATGTAATACTCATTGGCTTTTTGTATATTTAAGTATACATTTATATATATATATATTTTTTTTGTTTTACGGGTGTTAACTTATAATTTTTATTTTATTTCTATTCGTTAATTCTTTTATTTCTCTTCTTT
The DNA here is from genome assembly GCA_019022885.1 of Schlechtendalia chinensis. Taxonomy (NCBI): domain Eukaryota; kingdom Metazoa; phylum Arthropoda; class Insecta; order Hemiptera; family Aphididae; genus Schlechtendalia; species Schlechtendalia chinensis. The sequence goes on along the minus strand of CM032339.1, from coordinate 26,556,233 downwards.
TTTATTTCTTTATTTTTTATTTTTTATTTTTTTTCTTGCGTATCCTTTTTACTCCTTATTTGCTTTTTCTTTTATTGTTATTACTATATTAAATAATTATCTCAGCACACAATGTGAATTTTCAAAATAATTTCATTAATTAAGTTTTGGATAGGTATCAATATTATCGAAATGTTAAACAACAAAATATAATTCTACCTACAGTCTAGCCAATTGTTATCAGAAAAAATTAATTCAATTATGTAATTAGTAATATATACATTTGTACTTATAGTTAAATGCTTAAGTGTTAAGCAGCATCTAAAGTAACGTATAAAAACTGCACATTTCAGAATTCATTCGCTATCCTCACCTATTAATGTTAAATTAATTGTTAATTTAAATGCAGGTTATTGTTTCCTAATTAATATAAAAAATATTATTTTTATACATTTTGTATTTGATGATTGATATTTTGTTTACACATCACTTTGCTAATATTTAAATCAAAGAGTATGAAAATATAAATTTTTTGGTTTTGATTACTATATACTTACTTAAAAAATTAAAAATTCCCCAAAATGTTTATATTGTTTTTTATCATTATAAAATAATCTAGTAACTCTAATAGAGGTGGTAGGTACTTTTAAAAATGCGATTTCTGCAAATTAAATAAAATCGTTAAAAACTTTTTTCAGAGTAAAAGTGGTAAAAGTGTTCTAAAATGTTCACAATGTGATACTAAGTATATTATTTAGAAAATTGAAAACTATCCGTTTGATGTTTTTGTATTTAATAAAATTCAAAATGTTGTAGAATGTATTTTATAAAGTTGACATTTTTATTATTTCATAAAATATGTTTAAAATGCTGAATAGCAGTGAAATGTATTAATTTCTATATTACTTGTATTTATTTTTAAATTTGTTTTGATAAAATAGTTAAATTTAAAATTGTATTATTATCATTATAATTTTCAACAATAAAATTGCTACTTATATCAGCAAATTTAATTATGTTTTAGACACTTTAGACAGATGTTATTCTTTGTACATCATATTGATAATATACTACTTTATACTCTAATTACTATAAAGTTTTTATTAATTTTTGAAATTAGTAGTATTTTACAGAAATTAAAATGAACAATCTTTATTTATAGTGATACTTAACGCCATCTGTACTGTCATTTCACAACTAATTTTTGTTTATATATATTCATAGATAGCGCTACTAGTACTTTATCAATTTTCTTTCGATATATTTTATATATTTTCATACATCTTATTTTAAATAAATTGTATTATTTATACCTATTTATATTTTTAATAATAACAAATAATTATATATTTATGGACTAGTTTAGTATCCATTTTTTTTCGCGTTAAATTAAAGAAAAATATTTAATAATAATCATTAAGTTATACAGTTTATTTTGATTCATCCAAACCAATATCAATATTTATAAATTTTGCAAATTTTGCAAATTACACATTGTCATAAAGTAAATTTTAATGTATAATAAATTAAAGTCATATTATTATTTGCGTATCGAGGGTGAAGGGTTATGGGTGTTTAACCATTAATTAGTGACATGCCATATCTTATATCGCTCTGATTATTCTTTTATAAATTTCGTTCATGTTAGCAGATATATAAAACATTGATTGTAGTATATACCTTTAAGTTTGAACTAAACATACCGATAACAACAGAAAATATGTGTTAAAATTAGTTGTATTGACTATTAATATATTTTTAAATTGTCATGTGGTATGTGATACCACATGTCACTTAATACATCATTTTTTTATTTTTATTATTCCTGCAATCGTTGTTCCCAAAGAATTCTTTTAATGGTGTTTTTATAGAATGCTAGATATAGCTAGTGTTAACGCATTTGTACTGTATAATTTGTATAAAAATAATATTGAAATAAATAGAGCTGAATTTATAAAAACTCTAGCATTTTCTTTAGTCAAACCAGAAATAAAAAGACAATTCGAAAGTAAACGAATAACTCCATTTAAAAACTGTTTTGATTTTGAACAAAAAAAGATTGACAGAAACTGATATTTTTAACAAATGGCTTGAAGTAAAATAAACGTGTAAAATTTGTCTACCAAAAATAAAAAGGAAAACATTTTATATTTGTTATTTATATGGAGATCCAATCTGCCTAGAGTGTTTTGGAAAAGTGTGCAAGGCATGTCTTAATAGCGAATGAAAATATATTAAACATTTTTTTTTTATTTTACTTAATCTTGTGAATAAAAGTTTTCAATAGAACAATTTTTTGTACTTTACAAATTATAACATAATTATTATAAAGTAAAAAAAAAGGTTATTTTAATTATTAAAAAAAAATCATCAAAATTATATATTTGAATAACTACATGTGCATAAGTGAATTCTGTAATAGTTTTAAGATAATCCATGTTTAATTAATTTTTTTATGACCATTTTAATATTAAGGAAAAATTAAGGAAAAATATTTAAAATGTTGTTGTTAGATTAAACTTATATTCTTTATCTATTGCGTTTTTTTTTTTTTTTTTGGTGTGATAAGTTAGTATATATGTCATAGATTATTAAGTATACAAATTCGTTTTATTTTATACAAAAACTTGAAGTACAGCCACAATTTAATGTGTAGCGGTATATTATACCATATATTACTAATAATGTTACACTAAACCAAGTCACTAGTTAAGAGTTAACCAAACAATATTAATATTCGATTTTAAATGAAAAATTTGTAATATATAGATTTACATGGTATTATATTTATTTGTAGACTAGTTAAACTGTTGTTGCCATTATTTTATATATAGTCTCAGTGTGTATTGTAATGTATTTCAGTGCGAATTAACATAATCTTAAAGAGGTAGTATATGGGTATATAATTGATAATAATTAATTTATATATATATATGTAAATATACATATGCATACATATATGAGGTGGTACATAGAACTGCAGCTTAAAAACAATGATTAAGCAAAAAATTCTAGAGGAATAGATATTAAATTGTAATGTTATTTTAAAATTCAGTTTTATGTATGTATATATTTAGAACTTTTTAGGTTTACAAATGCAATTTTTAGTTCATTATTATTCAATGTTTAGTTTAAAATATTTTGTTAATCAAATTTATTGTAACCCCTACCACTCATGAGACAATCCTGTGTATATCATTAAATATTATGTAGTTTTTTATTTTCTATTCAACGAGTGCTTAATATTAGAAAAAATATATTTTTATACTTCATTACTTTTCGATTTAGGTTCAATGAAATTAGCTATTAATTTATTGCAATGAAAAAGTTCAATATACATCGTTATAAATATTAATTATTATAATAGAATATTTAAGTGGAAAATGTATTAATATATTTTACTTTAAACTCGATTCTCAAATTTTATATTATAGCAACCCCAAGTGAAAAACGTTACTAATGACAGGATTTTTGTGTTGAAAATGTATTTATTTTTATTTCACTTATAAACCTTTATCAATTAGTCTCACATAAAAAATTCTTATAATATATTTTACGAATTGTTCTTTTATATTTATATGACATAGATATTCTCTAAATTGAATAGGGAAATGTTGTATTTGTATTTTTACAACATTAGTTACATACACCGTTTTTATATTAAAGAAAAATGTGATAGGGTAAAACTATATAATTGATATTAGTTTTAAAAATTTAGATATTATTCTTTATTAATTATTAAATATTAATTAACGTACATTAAGGATTTATGATTAATGTATTATATGGTGTTGACTACATTTTTAAATATTAAAAATTTCGTCACAAATAATTATTGTTAATGTGGGTTAATTATATTGCAATATGTGTATGTATAATGTTTGTTCCTTTTGACCTAAAAACAAATTATTATAACAATATTATAAAACGTTATCACAAATTTGAATCAATAGAATACATTGTCATTGTGTTAATGTTCATTATAATTGATGTAATTATGTAGATTATATTCTTGTGTTCATAAAAGCAAACTTATGCGAACAACTCTTATGGTTGATTACTTGTATACTGTATACCCTTTCGTTAGCAATGCTTTTTGTAATGGTGTAGTAAATTTATAACAGTGATCCAACGATTTCTAACAGCTAATTATTTATTATTCGATTGTAAAAGTAAATTATCATATTTTTTTTGGTTATGAAATAACCAATATGTAGGTAAATTTGAAATGCATTTTTTGTCTTTCATTCAAGTTGTTTTATAATTTTAAACTGTTGTGACATTTTTGTTGAAAACGTAGAAATGTCAAATTTAGATGATCTCGAAATTACAGTAAAATATATTCCATTTAAAAAAAAATGTGAATTTAAGAGTTTTATTTTACATTTTATATAGAAACGAGAACATATAATATTAAACACTTATGCAGTTTTATTATTATTACTACTGTTTACATTTTTTAATTCCTTTTTTACTACTAGGTGTTTCAGTGGTGCACCGAAAAGGGTGGACTCTGGGTCCGGATCCCTCCTCCCCCTTGGCATGTATAATAATAAATTAATATCATAACTTACTTATACAAACTTGCATAAATATTTGATTCCGTGGTTATGACTTTTTGATTTTTTTGTAAATTGGAGAGAATTAAAATAATATGTCAATGCATTATCAAAGAATAAAATATTATATTAAACCACCAGTAACACTGAAACTACAAAATCCCCATGTACACTGATAAAGTAGATACATTTGCAAGCCACCCTGTTCTATACCTCCCATCATATCCATGCCAATCCATTAAATTTTAAATTGATTATTTTAGTTTATTTAAAAATAGTATTAAAATAAACATAATATTATGTTGTAATATTAAATGTACTAGTTCTAAATTTAAATGAGTATGAGTCATGGGTAGAGTTGTTAATATATAGTATTTCAATTTATGTTTGTGTTATACAGGTATTATACAAGTATTTTACTATATAAAATCATGCAGTACTTTAAATTGTATATATAGTACTATAAATTTATAAAATGGCACTAGTTGCAATTTAATTTTAATTTTTAATTTTTCCCAAATTTTCTGAAAAAAATCTCAAAAAATTACAACATAAATAAATATTTAACGTTTTTTTAGTGAAATTAAATTTGAATTTGAAAATTAAATAATTTAAAACCATAATTAATAATTTTTTATGTATTTGTGATTTAAATTTTTTAACTTATATCAATTTGAATTTCTAAATAATAAAAATAAAAATATTTTGAACTATAAGAAAAGTTAAAATAGTTTAAATTTAAATTTTGAGTTAATTGGTAATTGAGTGATTTTGCATTAAAAAGTAACCAAATTTTGTGGTTTTCTAGTTGAAATTAAATTTAAAATGTTAAAATCAATTGCCTGTACAGTTAAACTAATGATATGTTAGTTACAATATACATACACTGTTAAAATTAAACATTTTAGTTTAATTTAAAAATATTCATTATTCAACAATCAAGTTATAATATTTGATTACTAATTTGTCAATTTCCAATTAAACAGTTATAAAAAAAATAGTTTAAATTACTTTCTTTTATTTATGACATTTTATTGCTATTTTGGTAACATGTAAACTGAATTTTAAACAAAGTTGTTGAAACAAACTAGATAATTTAAAGTTTAGGTACCTATTATATTTCAAATATTGTCTGTTAAAATTAAATTACTTGAATAGAATAATAGATTATTGAAAGACTAATGCTGCATATTTATTTTTAAAGAAATATAAAAATTAGGGATTTTCAACTCAGTCAAGTTCAATTAATTCTATAAATAAATTAAATTAATGTTATCAATTTATTTTTATTTTTATACTTTCGGTACAATATAATTCCACACAGTATGTATAATACATTGTCTATTATAATTTTATACTGTAGTATAATACTTATTAACACTGATCAGATTATTTCTTTTAAGAAGTGTAGGAACATAATGGTAAAGGGATAAAAATTCAACATATTCTTACTCACATGAACAAACAAATTTGTAGTGCTTAATTCGATACAATTAAGATGAAAGTGGTTTATTTTTTTGGACCCCCCCCACCAAATGAAAAAATCCTGGTTGCGTCACTGGGGTGTTTTAATAATTAATAATTGAAGAAACTGAATGTGATATTCATGTATTTAATTGTTGAATTGAGTTTCATTATAATATTTGAAACGTTATAATAATGTCTATATTTTAAAGTAAATATAAATTTTTGAAATCGAATGAAGACTATTGAAACACCGTGTATATAAAATTGTTAAATTATTTTTTTTTTTTAAAACATAATGAAAACATTTTTTTTAAATTGATATATTTGTGATTTTTGAAAATTGCAATCAATAGCATGATCTAAAAAATATCTAACTGTTAAAATATGTATTTATTAAAATGACCAAATATGCAAAACAAAATTAGTATATTTTTAATCTCCAGTAAGTGAAACGTATTTTTATCTCACTTAGCTATCTTGTGGATTTACCAAAAAAATATATACAAAATGCTATAAAATCTGTTTCCTAATTATTATATATGATAAATTTTTGTTATTGTTTTCAATATTTGAAAAATGAAGTTTTTTATTGTTTCAAACTCAAAATGTATTATTTGCTCATAATTTCTTACGATATGTTTAACTAATAAATAGTTAAATTATATAACTATAGTAAATGTATATATTTACCCATATTACGTAATTATAATAATTGATTCGTGTTGACATAGACGATATTATAAAGTATTTTTGGACAAAAAAAAATTATTTTTTTCTAACGTCTTGTTGTATTATATATTGTTTACATAAATACCTGTCATATATATTTGTTTAAAGGTAATTTAACGTATACCACCCAATATAAATTACAAAACATTACACTAGTATTAATAAGAGATTTTGAATGTGATACCGACAATACAAGTGTCATATTGTTGTCATTAGTTCAGCCGCATAAGATAAACATGATCAGCAACCAGATATACTCGTATATGTATATGGTATAGGTACAAGCATATTATTACATAGCGTGGGTTAGGTACATAACATATCTTTGTGTGTACATATGTATTTGATTTATTGATCGTAGTCGGGGGAAGAATTCTTGTCGATTATAAAAGACCCAATCATTAGCGGCTTTTCTCGTAAAACATCGACAAATTACCCACAACATACACGGGAAGGTCTGCTGCGAGATCCATTGTGTTCTTTCGTGTCCACTTGTCCCTAGACCCAACATGAACAACATTTCGACATAATAAAAGATAAATAACACTATTGAGGAATCGTTGTTGGAAGAGTTAAAGGATCGACGTATATTATATATTTTATCATTGTGCGCATGAATATCTCAGCAGGTTTCGCAAAATGCCATTAATAATGTGTATTTTGCAATTATTACTTTATAGGTCGGTATCTTTTCTCTCTTCTTTGGTCGAGTTGTTCACAAAGGGTTGACCATTATTATTATTCCTTTCGGTATTTTTTTTCACACGGCTGTTTATAAGTGATGCGTGCAATGTAGACCGTATATATACTCGTATTTTATAATAAATCTCGCTCCCAAAACATAACTCACCGACAAATAGTTTATATCTACACGGTTTAACCTTTAGAATTAGAAAAACTAAATTTGTTAAACGTTTGAATAGTTTCAACGATTTTGTGAATAATTTAATGTAGTACGTGGCTACTATAACAGATTATTAGATTTTCTATTCAAGATATTATAGCATTTAAAATTCTAATTGCAGTATTCTTTTAAAATTTTCGGTTAATGAAGCGTGTATAATATTATTGTGCATGATAATTTGATCATAAATAGCGAGGTTATTATATGCGTTATACGAATCATACGTTAGTTAAGAGTTTAACCTACACAAATAAAATACATTATAATTCATAACAGAAGTATCATTAAAACTGAAAATGATTACTGTTGAAGATTAATGGCAATATATAGTATATATAATAGTTAATAAATAATAAATAATAACCAATAACTAATAATATATATATAATGAATAATGAATGACATAGATACTTTTATTATAAAATTCAAATTTTATCTTAATATGTATATTAGACTGTTTTACACTTAGGTATATAAAGGGAAATCAATAGTATTTGTGAAATATATTTAGATGATGTTGTTAAATTTTCAAAAAATATAAAATTACTCTACAAAAACCACAATCGTTAAATCCACGAAGTAAATTAATTACTCTAAAGGCTGAATATAACAAATTATAAAAATATTAACAAAATAATCTAACTATATAGAAATATAAATCAATTTATTCACTTTAATTTAGTGAATTAGTAAAATAAATATGTATACATAATATGTATATATAATAAATATTATAGGTGTTTCATAAATAAAACACCTATAATATTTGTATTTAATAAGATTAAGACGATCCAATATTAATTTTTAGATCTGCGACTTCCCGCGACCTCTTCGATCGAAGCGTCGTGTGACAAGCCCCACGTGGAGGGTCGCCAACCCACGGCCGAGATCTAAAGATCGGAGCACGTGGGATTTAGTTGTGAAATAGTTTTAATGGGTTCTTAACATTACAGGAAAGTACAATATTTAGGATGGAAATGTTATTATGTATATAACAAACAAAATATTATAAATAGTGCCGGCCAAGATCCATTAAGTAATGTTCACGTACGTGAAGTCAATCCGTGTGCGTGCCTCCAGATATCGCCCCAGGCGATGTTACCCGGGGTTGGAATATTGTCTCGCCTACCCCGTCTTAATACGTAGACACGTTATGGCGCACAATAAAGAAATAACCGTTGGTTTTGTCCGGGTGGAGGTCTATATGAGGGGCACGAAACACCAGGACTGACTTCACGTAAGAAAAAGGCCCGGTATCGACGCTCGTCGACCGGGTCGTTATCGCACCTTGGACCGTTAATCATTTACTTGATAAGTGATCTATTAATTTGACCGTCACAGATCTCTCACTGTTTTAGTGAGATTACATTTAAAAAATTACGTTTACAACATTTAAACGATATTAATTGATATCTATAAATTTTATATTAACATTTTTTAAAATTTAAATTATGTATTCTTTGTTATTTCAGTATTGCATTGTTTTTTTTTTATATAGATTACAGTACTTCCTGCATGCGTTTTAACACTTTTTAATACATGAAATTACTTGTATTTAGATGTAAGTTAATAAAACTATACGTTTTAAATGCAATTTTATTGTCATACATTTTACGCACTAAATACTTTTGTTTCGTAATGTTGGTTTATTATATGTACTTATTGATCATGTTCTTTTTCTCGTGTTTTCTGGTGGCTTAGTAGATTATTGTGTGATTTTGGATCTATGAATTTGAGAATAAATTTACTTATTTATAAAAATTAAAATATTTATTGTAGTTACTTATAAAGCTATACATTAAAAAAAGTATTACATAGATTATTATTACCTAGTGTATTTTTAGTTTATTAGGTGTACACCTTATACTTTTACAATACTCGTATTATCCAAAACAATGACGCGTCAGATGTCAGTTTCGGTACTTAAAAATAAAATATATCTAGTATATTTACACTCGACACGAGAGTTTACGATATGTACTTGGATTTTTCCATGTACAATTTTCGTCATACAATGCAATTACCTGTAACACTTGGTGTGTATTATATACTAAGCTTATAAAAAATATATCATTTATTAAATCGTCAGTTTCGCGCGCACATCAAAATAGTATGTGTACTCGTGTATATATATATATACGTATGCTAGGTAATACGTCGTATTTTCCTATGTGCTATAAATAAAAAAAAAATATTTATATATAGCTGTCTGATTCGGCTTTGTTCGGAGTGAATGTTACTATGAGTGTAGACGTCATCTGTTTTGAACATTTTAATCGTTCAAGCAAAATTTTAAGCAATTATAATAATAAATGACATGCGTAATAATAATTATTGTATACATAATTCTCAAAATGTTTACGCAGTGAAGTACATTTTTTTTAACGGGAAACATATTTCATCTTAATTATAAACAACTACCCACAACTACAGTATAATTATTTACATTTACGGATGAAATAGCCCGATATTGATTAAAAGAATCCGCGTTTATCATTTGTATATAATAATGTACGAGCAAATACACACAAACAAATTACTATATTATAACACAACGATATGTAAATACCAATAAAAACATATTTCTGATGACGGGTGATGAAGAGGTAAAAATAACGAGTGTATTTTAATTTTCCCGAGTCTCCGAGCCTAAGCGATTCAGTCGAGCCGTCGACGTCACGACGAATCGGCCGGCTTAGCAGGCGTCCTACAATTTTACCCTGCAGGTGGTTATGTCTCATCAAATTATAGCATATAACCATACGATTTCGTTCGGTTGTTTTATATGTTTACAATAATAATTATTTATTTTAAGTGTAAAATACTAAAGATTCAATTTTAGTTACTTTAATCGCCGATGAAGTAAATTATTATACTTGAGTCATATGTAATGTGATCAAATGTATAAATGTTTTTATTAATTTCCAATAAATAATTGTGATACTTCAATTTATGACTTAGTATTTAACTTTTATGTCAACAAATGCATTAATATTAACAATTGTAATTAAAAAAATATAAATATCAATTACATTTACGAGTTGTTTATTTAGAGAATTTAAACTTTTAAGTGTATTGTAGAAAAGATGAATAACTTAAGCAATACAACATGTAATAGTATTTTCTATAAGTAAATTTCTAATTTAATGTTAATATACATACATTTATTTTATTAAAATATATTGCACATGAATGAGTCGAGTATAAAAATATTACTATATATGTATATATATACGCTATTTACAATACTAAAATATTTTTATATTTTAATTTTTTAACTAACATATATAATATATTGGACATTTCTTGAATATATTTAAAATACTTGAATATATATATGTTTTTTTTTGCAAAAACAAAAAAAAAAAATTAAAAAACGCATTTTTCTTTTTTAAGTAGAGAATATAAATAAACTATTGATTTTATAGTGTGCAAAATAGTACATACATTTTAAACTTAAATTTATGTACATTATTAGTTCTTGTTAAATGTGATAATTTCCTTTATCCGGAAATCTATCGTATATTTTGCCATGATTATTTAGGTATCATTATAATGTAATGTCTGTTATGCATCGACTATCAATTATATCACTGAAAATTTGAACTATTATCAAGAATATATTTAATTAAAAATGCTTTGGAATAAAAATTAAATATTGTTTACGAAATAGGAGACGTATAAAATATGCATTAACATTATAGAAACTCTGATATGATTTGTATTACGCTAGTCGTATATTATTTGATTTTCAATTCAAGTTTATCTAACGCGTGAGAAACACAAAATTTAAATAACACGTTATAAACCGATTTATAATATTATAGCCTTATATACAAAATATAAGATAAAATATACGTTCTCTGTATTGTTTTAACACAGGAATTAATAATACGCGTTGAACAGTTAAAAAACACGTTTTGAAATACATTTTGAACAACGCCTCATTTGTACGATATGGTTCAAAAACATATAGTTAAACATGAATCCGTTGTAAATTTTACACTAAAAACTCTACGTCTATCTCTACTATACGATATACACGGTTTTGGATTGTTATCCTTCAATTACTATTTGAGTATATTATGTGACAATAATAATAATAATAATACGCGCGTGCGCCGTTTTGCGTTTGTAAGGTTGATACGCGGTTTTATATTATATTTTTTTAACGCGCAGTAAAGTTCAGAGTGCGCTCGGTGTTTAACAACAATAATTACTATATTGTTGTTCGAAAATATTATATTATCGAGGCCATCATCGTCGTCGCCGTCGTCATCGGCGCAATAACAACAATGGAATCGGTGTCGGTCCCATTCGCTGCACCTACGTATATATATATATATATTTTTTTTTTCCATCTATTATTATATTATATTCGATAATCAAATTATTATTAACACACACACACACACACACATGTATATATATATATAAAAGCGCGCTCGCGTGTGTGTTTATAATGAACGTTTATGCCGCCGCCTCCTTACGTCCCTCCCCCCCCACGTTCCCTTTGCGGCATCATTTATCAGAGAGGTTTATACGGACGCGCGTGCATACATATATATATATAATTTTAATAATAATAATAATAATAATAATCATCTGGACAACGATATATATATATATAACGAGATGTACTACGCGTACGTACAGGTATTATTATAATTGTTATTAAATGCGTTGCGAGAATCGGTGGTGGCGGTCGTCGAGTGGGGGGTGCGAAAGAGCGGACGGACGGGTAGTATTTATTGTACGTAAGTCGCGGCGATGTGGACACGATCGGTGTGTGTGTGTGTGTGTGTGTGTGTGTGTGTGTGGTGGCTGCGGCCGTTTTCGTCGTACGAGCCGCGCGCCCCGTAAAGACCTTGGCCGTTTCGTTCGACAACCGGTTGATGATGATCGGTTCGCCGCGTCTTTCCTGTGGTCGGTGGATGGGTGGTGGTGGGGGGGGGGGGTGCGTGCACCGCCCATCCGTCGCCGCCCAACCGTCCTGTCATTGGACCGTCGCGTTCCGCGTGCCCCACGTTGTCGGCCCAGTCGCACACGTAGTGCCGCGCCGTCCGTTACGTTCGTACGTCGTTATGGTAAAAAGAGAACAAAAACCGCGACGGCGGGAAAACAATATTATCGCGGCACGAGATCGGCACATAATAATAATAATAATTTATATGAATACGGACGCGAGTCGTCGTTCGCGTAACATAAATACGCGCGCGCCACGTGTATGTATTAACAATAAACACCCATTGCACGTATATTCTGAGGCACCCGATGATTTTCTCTTCTTCTTATTGACGGCATAATCGCGCGAACACAACAATATGATCTCCAAGTTCCACGCCGACCGTCTGTTATCGTGCGTGCGTTACATAGTTTGCCGGGCGGAGGATGAGAATGACCGTTTTATGTACACCGCACGCGTTACATTATTATTACACAACTACCCTTTTTTCTCATACCGTATGTATACGGCGAGGAAAACCACGTTATAATACACGTGTGTTTATAACTGTGCCCTGCACACCGGAGTAGGTGCTAGAGATTCTTTTTTTTTAGTTTGGCGTGTAATAACAGCAGTATAATACGCCGACGGATGATTATGTCGGGCGAATTCCGATTGTATGCTTAACATAACTACAACGGCAACGTCGCGTCACATGTAATAAACAATATATGCAACAAACAATAATGCAGTTTGTGCCCGGCAACAGTAGGGAAAATCGAAGAAACGATCAAAAAGTAATAAACGCTGTGAGGTACACATGTTTCAGACGGTCGTGCGTGTGTAACGTGTACTTTTCATAATATTATCGGCGAAACGTATTTGTCTCGTATGATTTTTACGATAATAATACATGTACATAAACTAACATATCACGTAAACAACATTATTTTGACGGAACAATAATTGAACGTTGCGTGAATGTTTCATTTGCAACATTGTATGAATAATGTTATTTATTGAAACGTTAGATGTACATTTTATGGAACAATTGTATGATACTGTTTTGACGTGTTAGTTGACAACGTTTTATGGGTTTATTAGGGAAATTATAGGGAAATCGTGTATATACGCGGATGAAAGTCGCATACACGTTTCCAAAATAATTACACATTTGTGTAGTAAGCTGTTATTATTTTACAGAGGAGATTATATAAATGAAATTGTTTATTTATAAAACTTAACATTCTATTTGTGCCGCTCGCTTACAGGGTTGTTTTGAAGTTTGTTATTTATTTTTTTTGCTAAAGATTTCTGGTTTTAATTAATAACTATATTATCAAATTGATAAAAGATCATATATAAAAACTAACCAAAAATAGTTATCAAATTAATTTGGTAACAAAATCAGCTATAACAAAATACAAAATCTATAAAACTCTTGAAACAATATTTTTATAAAAAACAATTTTATACACGATTTTAATGAACTCCTCCAAAGCTTTGATTTGTTTTGATAATAAAATCGTAGAGTAAATTCTTAATACTCTATTCGTTTTTTGTTGCTAGTGAAATTGTTTTAAAATTATTTATATCTGGTTGTGAAAATAGACGCCTTAAATATAAATAATATTAATATTTTAAATAATAATAATAACCTACTTATATGGAAAAGAAATTATTTCATATCTGTATTTTAGGCACAATAAGACGAAATACATATACTTTGTGTAGTTATTGTGGAGTGGCCAGATAAAATTTTAAGATATCCAGGCAATGTTAAAATTCTAAAAGGCAAATATACTTTTATAATAATTTTTTTTTAAACAATTTTTAGGTAATATAAAATTAATAAATAACAGTATACGAAATTGAATAATCTAAAATAATTAATTAATTAATAATCAACATTTAGCTTATTTTTTTCGAACGTACTTGTAGTTGTTGTAGTTATTTGGAAATGACGAGTAACTACTATTGAATGATATAACTATATCATATATATATATATATATATATATATATGTAGTTTAATGGTGATGACTGCTTTACAATAATAATGATATTTAATATCACCTGATCATTGATGAAATGTGAGGGTCAGTCAGTCACTCGTCGCACACAATCTAATATTATCTGTATCGTTTTGATCACTACGCTATGTATGTAAATAATTGTATGTAATTGCTTTTAATGCAAAGTAACCAAAGCTGATACAAAATAAGTCGTAAAAATAATAAAATAAATAAAAAACCCACAATTTTACTGAAAAATTCAAATATGAAATGAAAAATACAAATTTAATTCCGGACATTATTATGGTAAAACTCAAACCCGGTAACAACACCAAGCCACGAAAGATTTTTTCGGGACACCGGGACACGAGTTCTTAAACTAGTAACGTCCCAGAAAATCCAGGACGAATGTCGGCACCCTAAGTTATAGCTGTATCAAAACAGTTCATGTATTTATGAGGGAACTATAATTAATATGTATTCTCAAAGTATTTTTAGGCACTATATTAAATTTGTCATTCTAAAAAAAAATCATATTTTCATATTTTGAAAGCGTTTTAAAGTTTATTTATTTATTTCATGAATTTATAACATAAGCACTATACCTGCAGATAAGTTTATATATACCGATATATGCTTTAAAAGTTTTAAGTTAAAATAAACTTTGGAACGTATATTATTTGTTTTTTTAAGTTCAATGTATTGTTCTAGTAAATAGGTATAATTAATACATATGGGTATAACAAATTATATGTTTAATAATAGGATATTATTGAATTTTTGGTATTAGATATTCTTCTGGGCGTCGCATGGCATTTATTATATTATAAAGTATTTATAAACATGAAAATTGAAAATAGTGATTATATTTTATTCGTTATGACCAGTACTATTTATGTAATTTTAGAGATAAATATTGTTAGAACACAATATACATAGTATTTATATATTTCAAAGTTAAGAATTTTGGATTTTTTTTTTTGAAATTATATATAACAAATGGTTTTTTCCGAAAGAATTTATAAAATATATAGTGTTTGCTATTGTCGCGGCTGTTTCTGTGTGCGTGTTAAGCATTTATTATTTATATGAGATAACTATATATTTTTTATTCATTATGTCTATTCGTTTTTATTGGGTTTTTTCTACGCTTTTGAGTTTACGAAGGTATAATTATTTATATATACATTTGTTCGGTAAATACATTTATTCTATCATAATAATAATGTTGTAAAATAATTCGTAATATAATTATTTCGATATTAATGTGTATATATATATATATATATATATATATACGACTTAAAGGAATTTGTGTTCTGTGCGGTGAACAAAGGCATTTTAAGTGGGGTAAACAATATGAAAACGCGCTCAGATCACCCTCGTTCTCCCACTTCACACGCAATAACTGACAACGACGTAACAGTCGAGAAACGTTAAAAAAACAATTTTTAAAATTTCTTTCTCACCAGGTCAAATATTTCGGCGACCGTGGTATTCGTTCCACAACGTAATAATAATAGTAGCAATCTAAATATAATTACGATGTGCGACAACAATTTCGGATAAAAAAAAAAAAAAAAAGGAAAAATCGCAAAAAATATAAATAATGCTCGAACGTGATGGAAAAAACAATCAACACGTGGCGACAAAAATACGTGTGCGTATACACACGGAAAACGTAACCGTAATGAAAAAAAAAAAATATATTTATATATACGAGGCGTATTATAATAAAAAAATAAACCGTATAGAGAGAAGGTAAAAGAAAGAAGAAAAAAATCGTTGTGACCGTGTTATCCGCCGTTGTCGTCGTCGTCGTCACACCTATCGCGTACCGCCGCGGCCGGATTCACGGGAGTTTTTCACGGCCGCCAAAGATGCGACAACGCGCGCATTACGGGTTTTTGTTTTTCCGCGTTTTGCTCGGTCGGTCAGCTCGGTGTTTCGCCAACTCGGCGTGACGTCAAGTGGAACACGTATTTTTATGTGTGTATGACGGAGACACGTTGATTGTGACGATCCGACGCTTGTACGCGTGGTGCGGTGTTTTTTTTTTTTTTTTTCATAGATCATGTAGCCGATTGAAACGTAGATCTGAGGCCCACCGCTACTAATTGCCGCTAAATTTTACGAACATAAGGAAAACAAATTTTATAATGGTCCGAACATTTTCAATAATGCGTTCTACCAATGTTTGGAGTAGAGTTCCCTATTTTTTTCACGTGTTCGCGTGAAATTAACATTCGATTTTATGAGACCCGCGTGTACTTGAAAAATCCGCGTGCACGTTTATTCACGTATAGTAGTTTTTTAATATTAAGTTACAATGTTGAAAATTTAAATTTAACAATAAAATTAATTTAAACAATTTAAAATTCACAATACATTTTTAATTCGATTTTAGTATATTCATAACGATGAAATTAAAAAAAAAAAACAATATAACATGATTAATTAAATTAAATTGGTAAATAAAGAATAATTTGAATATGGTTATAAAATAATTAAATTCATCACAGGACTAAAGAACAGCTATAACATTATAGGTATAAATTGATTAATTACAAAAAAATATAACTATAATGACAAAGTTCTAATAAATATAAACATAAAATAATGTACGAATGATTAAATACAAAAATAATATAAATAAATAATAATTTAATTATGGTATCAAATTTCTGTTTTGATACACCTAAACCCAATAAGTTAACATTTTTTGTCAATAACGATGTTCTTTTTGAAGTAAGCACGTTCCGAGCTGTTGAAAATCGTCGTTTGGAGCACAAAGATGTGTGGCGATTATTGAAAACTAATTTTATGCCAAAATTCTAATTACTGGATATATATCTTCTCTAGATTTCTACCGATCAAATGGATTTAAATCGAGCTATAGAGAAAGTAACCATATTGTTTCGAATAATATGTAAACACTCATATTCGGTGAATAATTTCATTTAGACGATTATGAAGAGTATACGTTATTATTTCAAAATAAAACAAATTTCGAGAATTAGTTATTATTTCGAGTATTGATATTATAATTGTCCAAAATACATTTGTCTTATTTGAATTTGAACATATATATGTTTCAAAAACTCATTTAAACATAAATATTATTTATTGTTTACAAAGTTCCCAGTTAAGTAATTCTACTCATATTTTAAAACTAGTTTACATACAAATTGGTTTGGACTAATAAATTCAAAATGTTGGTCATCGGCTCGTTGCTCCGGACTAGGAATTTCGTTTAGGTGATTTACTGCATTCCTTCGTATTGTGTGCAGTGGCGTACACACGTGATAGAGGAGTTGGGTGTTGAACCCCTCTCCCCCCCTTATATCTTTTATTTTTTTTAACACATTGTATCATATTATTACAGCGTAAATATAAAAATGATACAATTAGGTTCTAAGGAATCAAGGACAAAACGAAGTACAAACTTCTATTATGATTTATGCGGGTATTATTAGAATCAGAAATAATTATTTGGAATTGTCCCTTAAAATCACACATTTTGTTTTGATATTATACATTTTATAAATATTTAGTATTATATATTTTATTTATAATAACTATTATATTATTTAGGATAGAATACTATATGATATTATGTCTACGAGGTGTGGCTATTAAATAACGAGACTTCCACTCTAAAAACTTTTTATTAACAATTTTTAATAATTCAACATTTTTTTCCTTCTATATACTCCCCGTCACGTTTAATACAACGCTTTATCCGTATTTTATATTGGCTGAAACAGTGTTGGAAATCCTTTTCTTGTAATGCCTTTAGTACCCATGTCAGTTTTATTTTTACAACTTCAACTGAATCAACATGTGTTCCATTTTTAATGTGTTTAATTAAATTTTTTAATTTTGGAAATAGCCAAAAGCCACATTGAACAAGATCTTACGAATAAGGGAAGTGTTACACGGGCGTTCGATTTTTGGCCAGAAACCGTTTAATAGATAAGGTATGAGCCGGCGCATTGTCTTGATGCAAGATCCAAAAATCGTTTTCCTACAATTCAGGCCGCTTTCTTCTTACTCGTTCTCTGAGTGTTGTTCACTCTTGTAGATAATAATGCTGATTGGCAATTTGCCCATTCAGTCATTATTACACCTTTTATATTGAAAAATACGATCAACATAGCCTAAGCCATCAACTTCCTCACGATCCTCACGAAATCGTTTGTGCCACTCAAAAAGACGTGGCCGTGATATGACATCATCTCTCCATATACATCTGTCAACAGACAAAAACTTTTGGTTGCAAATTTTCCGAGTTTCACTAGACATTTTAAATTAATAGATTGTTCAATTTTTCTGGCATAATTTCGAGACGTATAACACGAATAATGTAATATTTAACCGACGCTCTTACAAATGAACTACCGAACGTAGACTGACTAAACTGATATTGTTTGGTGCAATGATGTTCATAGATTATAAATATACCAATTGTATTTCCTTATGTATACCCGTCTTAACGCTAGTTTGATAGTCTCGTTATTTAATAGTCTTACCTCTTTTATTTAATTATATAAATAATTAATTGTTATTTAATAATTTACCATGGTCATATTTATTATTTGTAATTATGAGAATCTAGAAATCAACCTATTAAATTTGGACATATTAAATGGTCGTTAGTCTGATATTTTAAAAATAATTAAAATTCCCGATATATCGTGGTATGCCCTTGACTGTCGAAGAAGTTAGTGATGAGTTTGGACAAAAACCAATAAAATTGGAAATAGTCTTGTAATAAAATATTTAAAAAAAATCTTTGTATAAAAATGAAAATGTATTTTATTTTAAAACCTCCCCTCCCAGTGAAAAACTCTGTATATAATACACGTAAGTCTTGGATGTCCCGTAAGTAGTGCACGTATAGGAGATCATTTGGTTCATCGACCATTAAAAAAGACCGTAACGGATGGAGTGTATTCAGTGCTTGAATTGGCAAAAAAAAATATATAAGAGGGATGTAAAAGGTAAAACAGATGTATGTTCCTAAAGAATTAAAATGTTTTATTGAGTTGTGGGGAACTAAAATGTTCTTGGCGTCGCATTAAGAAAAATTAGAAGGGGTACATTAAAAAAAAAATGCTAAAAGAGAAGACGTACTCTGTCCCCCCAAATTCAAGCACTGAGTATAAATATATTTCGTATGACATATATATTTTTTCGTTATTTCAATCTCGCGTTTATTCTTGAATTGTTCATCTTGTCAATTTCGGCAACAGCTGAACGTTCGTTCTCGATATGAAGTCGAGTAAAATCTATTTAAGAATCGCGAATTTTAGGGGTTAACTTCCTCCCCCCTCTTCCGTAATTTATGATATACAAAATATAAATAGCAAAAACGTCATTAGTTACAATCAAATGAAAATTATAATGCGAGTTTTATCCTATAATTTTATAATATCAAAATACTACCAGAGAGAATGTTTCGATCGTTACAGTCATATCTTGTTTTCGATAGCAAATAGCATCTAGTTGATACTTTATAGAGGTCATTTTTCGATTTTCTCAAAAGTGTCTAGAAAAAAAATTTAAAAACTACCGAAAAATTATATAAAAATGGTATAAACGTAATTTCGTCGAAAACGATTATCGTTATTTCTTCGTAATTTTGAAATTAATGGTTATGGAAACTTGAAATATTTACCAAAAATCAATATGTAACTTTATATTATATTTGGCAAAACAAATTTTCAAATTATTCAAATCAAACTATTCAAAAAAATCTTCGATGATACTTTAAAATTTGGATAAATATTTTTTTCCACCTCCCTTCCTCAAATGTTTTCCAGCGTTCGCCCCTGGGCGCAAGTAATAATAACGAGCGTATTTTTCGAAAATGCTCAGCTCTCCAAACTGTTTCCGCGCCGATCGCACTAAACGCCGTAACGTACTGCTGAAGCGCGAGTGAAACGTAAGACCGCCGAGCGTCTCGCCCAACTACAACCGATGTATCCGTGAACGCGATCGATAGAAGGCACGTTTTTTTGTTTTTATTTTTGCCCCCCCCCCCCCCCGCAAACGTTCGCTTTACGTCCGTACTGGTATATGTGTGACGTGAATTCGACACGATTTATAAATAAACGACGTGTACCAGCGGACGCGATCGCACACACGTATCACAACAGAATAATCGACGCGGTTGATCGATCGGCGGCGCGTGTGTACGCGGGGTCGTCGGTAACCGTCATGGAAATCCGTCGCCGCCGCCGAACGCGCCCGTCTTCTGTCCAAATATTTTCACAACGCTTCGTCGATTTCTATTTATGTATAAAAACGTTTCGCGACGTATATATATATATAAATGTGCGTGCGCTTCTACGCCATTGTGTACGTTATTGTAATAATATGTTTATGCGGTTCCCGCGGGAGGCCTACGCGATTGTCACGCCGCCCAGACGACTCCCATGGGGAAAACCGCCGCGGCGCGTAACGTTATTGTCGTATCGAGGAACTCGCGCGTGTGCGTGTAATTGTTGTCCGAAAGTCAAAGAAAAAAAAAACGTACGCGCGGGGCGACCGGGTCACACCCGGTGGCGTTCGTCGAGATTTCGTACGAGACCCGTTCAGAAGTTTCCCCCGGGGTTCCTTTTTTCGTCCGTTTACGCGGTTTGCCCGTCTACGTGTTCTCGCGACCGACGTCGCAATGGTGTCCGTGTCCTGCCCGTTCGGTTTCCCGTATAGAAAACCGGCAGCGCGGTCCTCCCGAGTAGTATTTCTTTTGTCCTACCGTCGTAAACCTTCGTGAACGGAAATTGGTTTTGGATGCGAAACGCATTAAAAATCCGTCGGCGGCCAACACAGTATTGTCGCGGCGGAACAACCGTTCGGTTTTTCCTCCTCGCGTTCCCGCCTACCGACGGTCCACCGACCGTTTGTCCTCCCGGCAGAAATCCGTGACGGATGACTTGGCCAGCGCGTCGTCGAGAAACACCGTTGGCACGCGTGACTTCGGCGTTTGATATGACCCGACGCAGCTTTTTTTTGGTCTCTGTACGAGAACTTGCCGACTAGCTGTGATTATTGGACCTTTGTTCGCAGATCATCATAACCATATTTTTAGTGACCACATACATAGTTCGGGAACTTTTTGAACGCGCTTCGTATTCATCGGATTTCCAACCGACTGCTACATAGTTTACAAACGATTTATCGACCAGAATTAATAACGGTTTTCGTGCGCTGTACTTATCAGCAGTTTATTTTTTCCGAATTCGATGATTTTTTTTTATCGTTTTACTCATGCGCGTAAATAAGTAAATAAATAAATGTGATTTCGAATAAAATTTAATCCCAAAACTTGGACCAATTTGAAACCCTAACTTAGAGTGTGTTTGGTCTATTGTACTGCACAAAAAAAAAATTGAAAAATTTAGGCTCTATAAAATTGAGTTATTTGGAATTTTATAAACTAATAAATTATGTGCACTAACAAAAACTTAATTATTATTATTATTATTAGTTTATATCTAATATGCATTTATATGAGAATTGACTTTAGAAAATTCATAATTACTAAACAATTGTAATAATACGCAAAAATTAAGTATATACTATAAATAAATAAATAAGTAATTATTAGTAATAATGGACTTGTAGCTCTAAAAAATCACCAAATATGCACTTTAATACCCAAAATATGCATTACAAATGTACATTTTAAAATAAATAATTTTTAATTAAAAACAAGGTTTTTTTGTATTATTTCAATTAATTAATTTTATTTAGTTACAACTTACAACTTTAAGTATTGATCTATTATAAACTTGCAGATACTTCTTTGAATTCTGACAAATAATGTACAAAATATTTTAATTCCAAATTTTTAAGAATAACACATATTTTTACCTTGAAAATTGCATTGAACACATTCACCAAATTTATAGGAGCATATTTAAAATGTACTAAATAGTCTATGCTTAAATTTTCAAGTATTCCGATTATTGAAGTTTCTTTAAATTGTTGAAGTTTAAGTTAAAGTTTGGTAACTTTTATTTTTCTCTAAAATATCATTCATTTTTTCTAGTACCATTTCCCTCACTATACCGGGTACTTCACTCAATTTTAGAGAAATGTCTTGAATGATGTCCATGAATACATGTGACGTGAATAATTTTAGGATAGAAAATTTTTATTGCATTTCCACTTTTAATCCATATAAGGAGCTGCGTCACTTAAATCATAAGTGGCCACAAAATATATATAAAGTCGTCGAATAACTTGGCAATAGCCGAGTTATTTGTTTTATCCAGTACTTCCGATTTTAATAGAAATGTTTGTCTCGGATTATTCGTTTCAAGAGTACGAATAATACGTTTACAACAAAGCGACTCAAAAATCAGTGGTCTTATCGATGGATATTTAGATTTTTTTATCAATTATAGCATGTCTAATTTTAATCAATGTTTCAACGTAAATTTCATCTACGTAGCTTTTTCGTAATGTGGTCATAGCTGGAATTATTTTTCCAGTGTATTTTACTAAAAAAATATTCGAAAGATTCATTATGGAACTTATTTAACGTATGTTGGCCGATAGCATCGCGGAACACAAATCTTTATTAAAACACGATTTTTTGATATTGGTTAGTAACTGTTGTGCTTTCTCCATATTTACTTTTTTTTCTCTTTGTGCAAATGATTTTTGGTATTCTTCTGCAGACAAGTGTTGTGTAACGTTTTGTACCTTTTTGAATTTCCAACTTTGACATCACAAATTTTATAATATAGTATTTTACTATCTGTTGAAAACACTTCAGCACTGAGTTCAGACACACGTTTTTTTAATTGCAAAGATAAAGATACTTTAACTTTAAGCATAGTGTATATAAAAATGAATAAAAAAGAAATTTTAATAATCGCAAATAGAACGCTTATAGTTAACCGTTTAGAACATCGACTGAATGTAAAATGTAAATATATTATATCGTTATCCGAGTATCGACTACATTGATCATATTTTGTGCAGTAATCTATCTATAAATAAAATTAATAAACGGGAAATTAATCTAATCGGCGATTCCTCAAGCGCTTTTAGGAAAACAATACGTCCGTGTGAACAACCATATTATATGATAAAAATAAAAAATAAATTTAAATCCAACAATTTTGGTTGTATATTTTTTTCGATTTATTAACAAAACATGCATTAATAAAATGTTTAAACAAGTAAATCACTTATATTTGGTAAAATCTACAGCATATATATATATATATAATTTTTTTTTTTTTTTGGATTTGAGTTGGCATGAAACGAATTTGTGTCGAATTAGATTTTGAGTATGTAGTGTGTTATAAGAATATGCAAATACGTGAAGTTCCGAGCTCTGTGAATGTATACATTATGCGGTTTATGGATATATTATATATATGATGATGATGATGATGATGTTAAAAAGAGATTGAGGGGAAAAAAAGAAGAAAAGAATAGAAAAATATCAACTCTGAGAAGCAAAACGAAATGAAAAATAAAAACCGCGTGCCGATGCCAATTGTTAACGGTGCGCGCTGGTTTTTTTTTTTTTTTGCCGCACAAAATCAACTTTCACACGGTACGTAGTGTGTGTATATATATATATATTCAATGCACATTATAAATAATACGATATGTACGTAGGTATGTATGTGTGTATGTGCAGTGTTTGATATTTTGTCCAATCATCCGAAAAAGAAACGGGCGCGCGGGCGATTTACACGCGCGTTATGCACTTACGCGAAAAGGCGCTCGTCGTGTTTTGTATACGTGCGTGTGCGTATATATATATATATATATTGAACAGCCATAATGGCATCTGTGATAAGGCGTGTATACCGTGTAATATTGTTGTTTAGTAGTATTCATTGTCGCGGCGGTTCGGCTTCGATCCTGCTGCGATCAAAGAAACCGAAGCGAAAAATCCGCGCGCGGGTATACGGTTTTTTTCTTCTTATTTTGTTTTTTGGTTTTTTTTTTATTTTTTGCACCTATCGTTCCGTATAAACGTGCGATTTCACCGCGGCCCATATACAACGCGATTTTCGTCTTTCAATATTACGTTGTTGCATTCAACGTTCGTTTCTTCTATACTACATATATATACGGAGAGAAGGACGACGATGTGGACAGGACATGCGTGGCGGAAACGCGGGCCGTCGTTGTTGAGAACGAATGTCGAAGAGATCGGTAAACGACCGCACGGTGGAAGACCGACCTCGTTTACATTGATAAGACCCGTGTAGAAATTCATTTTGGAAAAGTGGAACCGTTTTGAAGTCGACAACAGAAGCTAGAATACGTTTTGAGGCGCGGTCCCCAATGACCGGGATCCGAAAAAAAAACGAAAAAAATACGAAGAAGATCACGTTCATATCGATTATTTGCGATCGACGATTGCACGTACGGTAGGTATGTACAGGCGATTTTGAATTGACATAGGCATTCGATATGGACAGTGTAATATGTTATTAACTCTTACTTCGATGTTTGAGTTTTGGTGTCAACATTTCTAAAATATTTCGTTGTTTTATGATTTTTATTGTAATTATTACTCTAAATATTTAGTAGTTACCAGTGTGGTACAGTATTTTGTAAATATATTGTGGTGATAATTGATAGAAATAATAACATATTGTAATGGTGAAACTTAATGTAAGTTTATGTGATTATTATTGCACCCCTCCCCCCCGCAAAAAAAAGTTGTTAATACGCCACTGATATATATTACATGTTTATGACTTTATGTGTTTCTCGCGATTTTAGTATATTACACGATAACGTTTGTTATACGGGGCAAGTTATTACAGCAGTTGTCATTTTTCAAGTATTTTTGATGGTTTCATGTTGTATATCTTGTGATTCGTGTTTACTACTGTTGCTGTTGTCGGTGGCGTGGAAAAACATGTATAACCGAACCCAACCAAAAAGTACGTTGTAAACATAATGATATATACAGCCGTAGGTTAGGATAGAACATTATTAACATCCGGATAAGCGCGAGCCATTTGATGTAAAGTCGAACGTATTTAATGCGTTACTTGATTTCTGTCTTTTAGTGGATGTTGATAACGTTTTAACATCATGATTTTGATCTTGAATTGTTTCTCGGGGCTTTGCGTTCATCTTCCGCTTCGTCAGTGTGCCACATTATTAGTTCATTCGTCTTGCGTTCGCCTAAACGGGACATTTTCTGCTCTAATAGGTACGCGAAGAGTAAAGTAATTAACGGCATGGGCATAAACGAAATACGACAATTGTAGTTAACAATCGTAACGTGTTTATATCTTTGATTATTACAACTGTATATCGATTGCGAACTCGTGTTTATATTTATTGCTGCGTTTTTTAGACCTATGATTTTTTAATCGGTTACTGGCTATAACCGTCATAATCATATGTAAATATTTATCTTTTAAAATAAATATAACACTCTTGGCCAAAACTATTGTTTCGTTATTAGTTTAAAAAAAAAATCATTTTTTTATACGCGATAATTGATTGGGGGGGGACGGAAATTGAAAAATCGAAAAACACCCAGGTCGACGAATATATATATATATATATACATTTTAGGCTGCGTGTGATATATAAGTTGACCTCGGCGGATTTCGAAGTTCTTGTGCTGTTGTTTAAACGTATGTCGGACATATAGATATCTACGGTGAACTCGAGCGAACGAATTATTATAAATTATGTCGTCGGTGTCATTTTTGTCGGCCAGATGTTTCGGGTCTGCGTGGGTATACGTATATATATACACACACACACGTATATAAATATGATAACTTCATTCAACGTACGCGGCTCATTGTATATATACGATCGCATTCATATCTATATAAATACCGAAGTTTATGTATACGATGGCGTCCAAAAGACGGGGGATGACGGGGAGAGTTTAGTTACGTTGTGAGGGGAGGGATGGGGAGGTGGAGTACGAGTGACGCGTAAATATATATATATATACGTATATAAACGTATAAACGGAATGAATGAGAAATCACACGGGCGAGACCGGTCGTATGATTCTATCCGATATATACGCTGTTTTTCCGCGCGTGCATTGGAGAGAGAGACTTATATAATGTATTAGGAAACGCGGATTGTATACGTGTACTACTACTAACGCTTTGTGCGCGCGGTCCCTCGGGGCGTACCCGTCGTCGTGGGGGGAAAATAGGGGCCCCGGGTGATTAATGGCGTTACGCGACGCAATCACGATCCCGTCGCCATTAACACAATGCGCATAGGGATTTTCACCCTCGTCGTCGTGCCGCCGCCGCCGCCGCCGCGTCAAACATGGCCGCGCTCCCCTCACACGCGCCGCCCGGCGCGTACACTCATACTCATCTATATATATACACACGTGTTGATAAAAATCACTAAAAAACAATTCGTGGTTCACGAGCTTACTTGCCGCTGGTTTTCGTCGCGGATGTTGTTCTCCGTTTCCCCCGTAGCGCTGCAAACAGCAGTCGGCCCGGTGTACACGTAGCGCGTAGCGAAAAGCTCTCTCTCGGACCGTGCGCCCCGTATCCGATTTTGATCGTCGTTATAGTGATCGCCCGTCGTTTCCAGGACGCGCGGCTTGTGGAAGCCCTGTGGAAAATCGATTTGGACTGCGGACCGACGGCCGCCGCAGACGGAGGCCGCTGCGTCACCCCGTACGGCGGCAACGGCAGCGACGTCGGGCCGTTCTTGTTACCCGGCGACGAGCCGCCGTCGCGCAATCACACCGTCGCCGGCCCGGCCGGTTCGCCCGGCCGTGGATGGTTCCTCCCGCCGTTGGGCCTCAACTCGACGAGTGACGTGGCCGCCGGATTCAGTCCGTACCCGGTGAGTAGTCAGTCGTCCGCGTTTTGAACGCGTGCGGCAAATGTTTTCCCCGCCGGCAAAAGAATTAACGCCGCCGTTCGTCTGTGCAGGGCCGCGTCGAACCAGCCCGGAGGAACTCCGACGGAAGCCCTTGGGAGGTCGGCCGTCTGCTGGTGGACCTCGGCACAACAGGTGAGAGCACGTTATGCGCGCGTCGCGGTGTACACGCTCGAAACGGAAACCGTCCAGCGTTCGCGGGTGTTGTGTTGTTTGTTGTGGTCGCGCGTGGAAAGCTAGGTTAGGTTACCCGCGCGCGATCGGTTAGGTAACGTCACGCTTGTTGTTGTTGTTGTTGTTGTTATATTGGCGTCGACGTGAGAAATTAGCGGACGGCGTGTAACGTGGTTTAGACATGCGTAGACGTTGAGCTTTTGCGCGCGCGTTATATAATTCAATATCCGTCGGCTGCACGCCACCACGCGTTTGTCGCAGACGACTTTGACAAATAGGCGTCGCGTACGTCAATCTTAGGACGTTTCGGCGATAAAAAATCAATTATTTTGGAAATCAATCCCAGTGCATGATTGGTAAAAAAAAAAAAAACTTAATAAACATGTTATACAGTGCATGATTAATAAATATTAGCAACAATAATCATAATAACTGGTAACCTTTAATAGTTCATAAATTTAAATTTAAAAAAAAAAAGCATGTATCCGGATAACATATATATGCTTTGCTTTATATACATATCGCGTGTTGGTATAATGACTAGTGCAATAACGGTTGTCGAATTCACACAAAAATTGGAATCTTTATCATGTTATTTAGGAAAATCGTGTTATTTATCAAAGTTAATGAACAATTTCAAATTTTTCCATGAACACTAAAAAAATCCTGAAGTCGTAAACGGTAGAAGTAACGTAGAAGATATTATTGTACTTAATTTTAATAATGTTACCCAAGGCCGAAGCACGAACACGCTTTCGGGAGGGGTTTAAAATCGAATCATTTATTTTCAACTACTAGATTTAAATACTAGATTATGTTGTGTACGATAAAATTGTGTCTAAATGCGGGTTAACATACGGCGTGTAAATAGTGTGTCTCCACCTTAATAATTTAGTTTAATAAATTCAATTTATTATGACTATTAAAAAGATTCGGTTGAACCCCCCCCCCCACACACAAATACGGACTTGATGTTACCTATTATGATTATTACTATTCTATATTATAACATGTTTTTTTTTACCAATTATATCAATTATTATATATATATTATATATATATTGAAATTGATTTTTCATAACCGAAACGTGTCCGATTTCTCTTTAACCCAATATCAATCGATATTTTCTTAAAAAATTATTATACGGTTGAATTATTAATTTGTAAAATATGCTATTATCGGGAAAAATTCTAAAAGTTATCCTATAAAAAGTAATATGATTAGTTATTCGAATTTGATACGCAACGTATATGGTCATTGTATGTGTATGTTGAATGCGTTTCCGTGAATAGGTATAACAAGCAAGTACACGTAGTGCGATCGATCAACTCTGAATCACTAATTGTCAGTGAAAAATATAAGAGTTTATTAGTTATTTAAAATATTTTATAACTATGTATTTAATATATGTGTATATAGTTGTCAAATATTTTTTTCCAATATCCTATATATTAACGTTAACGTTAATGTTTGATTTAAAAAATTATAGCCATATTTGTTTTTTTTACTATTTTCTAATTATAGAAAATAATTTCCCGACAGTTTTGATGCATACGTCAATGAAATAATTATCGCTTCATTAACTACATAAACAAATTTAAAACATGCATAAAAATAAAATTTAGTTAGATTGGTTAACATTGTTAACATTGGTTTTTTTAAAATTCATTGCTTTTAGAACTTTAGAATTTATTATACATTTACATAAATATATACTTAATAAGCAATTCGTTAATTTATTTGTGTAAATATATCAACATTTTCTGGAGATTGTTTTCGGTTTAAACATAAAATTAAAAAAAACTGAGATTGCTGCATCATAAATATTGTAAATTAAAAGCAATAAGGAACTAAATATAACTTTTTGATAAAATTGAATTAATGAAACTCATTAAAGCTGTTATTATACGAATTTAATATTTTGTTAATAAAAAACATAATTCGTTTCAATAAAGTCATCGTTTACTATATATTTAATCGTTCTGAATCTGTACAGAGATACTTATAATTTTATTAACAATAATATATTAGTGTTTTTGAATAAATTATACTTTTAATGCATAAAATAGTACGGGAACCATTGTAGAAAACTTAAAAAAATTTTTGAACACGTGTTTATAAAGATTAAATTAATTAAAATTGTATTAAAGGTTCAGAGTTGAGCCAATTATTCTATTTGTGAATATGTATCTATTTATACATATAGTATCATAGTATTTAGATATATCTAGATATTTTTACTATACATTTAATCATGATTTATTAATAACACTGATACTGATACTAATTGGGGTTTTAAGATAAATTATGTAAGCTGATTATTATTTAAATCCCGTATTACATATATTTGTTCGAAAGTTGCTTAAGGTGAACAATATATAATAATTTCTATATTAACACTTAATGTAGCTGTAGTAGTGTAGTTACTTGAATAAAATAATCACATCGCTCTTCTCTGTGTATGCCTATTATTTATTTAATAATTATATATTTATCGTCTCAGGTGATCGTTTTAGATTCATATTTGTATACGTTATTATTAAATGATGTTACGAATTGATTTTCGAACCGAACCGAGCTAAACACAAAATCGTTTGGTTTGAATATCGAGCCGAGGGAAATGAAATTGTACCGATTTTGTGCTCAGGTATCGAAATTTTCTGTTATAACTCAAAATATTTTGACATGAAATACTAAATACCTATATTATTTATTTTATTAATTAATTATTTGGGTTAATCGACTTTTAAACCAAACGACGAGTACTTGTGTGTTTTTTTTTTTATGAAATTTGCGTTCGGGTTCGTTATAATTTGGTTTGGACTCGGTTCGAGCTCAAAAATCTGGGTTCCTTAACGTCACTAGTTATTGTATTGGTCTGCAAAATTAAAATCAATAGTTTCAAACCGTCAATTATCACGGTATTTGTTGAAAAATTATTTAAAATAAATACATTTTATGGATCATATTACGTTTGGAATTATAATTCAATTGAAAAGGAAACGTTACCGTGTAGAAGTACTAATACATAAAAGCAATAATAATAATAATAATAATAATAACAATTAATCGAGTGAAAACTGGGAGTTCACGATCTAAGTTTGTGACAAAAAAAAAAAATGTAAATCACCCGGAAGAAAATACTCTGGACGTTTAAAGTCAAAACAGTACCGGCGGTATTAGCGCGCGGGTAAAAAAAAAAAGACATTTGAATTGCGTTTGGGCGTGGGCGCACGTGTTCTCTAGGCACGTTCTGAGGTTACGTTCTCCGTGCGCCGTCCGTGTTACGAAGCGATTTTCGTTTTGTTTTCACGAGCCTTTTGTCCAGCGGCTCCGTTTCAGACGCTTTTCAGAGATATTCGTCTGCGGCGTTGCGCGTTATTTATTCCGGCAACTCGAGACGCGAGCGAGCGAGCGAGAGCGGTCGGAATTGAATTTTTCCGCTCGTTCTCGCGGGAGGAAAACGCGCGTTACATAATGCATGAATAAAAACGTTTTATGTATTAAGTGACCGTGGCGGTTAAAGGGGCACGGCCGCCGGAGGGGACGGGCGCTGTCGCGGGGCGGCTGAGCAGCAAGCGCGTCGTCGCCAACGGGGCCCGCGTCATCAATCTTCTTCCGCGCACGTCCTTTTGCCGTCTACCCGCCGCCCCGGCACCAGGTCGGCGTCCGGCGATGAGTCATTTGCGGTATGCCCCGTCCTATCGGCGGTCCGCCGATATCCGCCGAATCGTTCCCCACTCCCCCCCAACCCCACCGTATTTATTTATTTTTTTCGCCATTCGGCCTCCCGGACGTAATGGAGCGACAGCCGCCCCAGTCCGGAAATACATATACGCGTGTGTGTGCGCGCGCGCGCGCGTATACATAAGATCCCCTACGAAAATCCTTGCCCTCGAACAAACGACATTATATACGTGTCCGATCTCGATTTTTCAAACGTACGCGCGCGATGTGTTTTTTGTAGTCATGGTAACGCGTATATATATATTATTGAGATTGACGGATACAGCTATATAACATAAATATTATACGGACGTGCGTACGATATTCTCGATAGTATAAGCGGCGGCGTCCCTTTGATACACACATACGCGCGCTCACGTCACGAGCGTCTCTCTCTCGCTCTCTCTTAGGCTATATGACGGTATACGCCCATTGTGGTTTCCGATTATTTCGACCGCGTGTATATCATGCGGGTAAAGTATCAGTCGGTCGTGAATATACACGTATTATATATTTAGATATATATATGTATGTATGATTCGACATTCTTTAATATAAATATATAATACACGTTGTGTGCACGCGTGTATATATCGTGTATTGATATTTAAAGACACGCGGGCGGCCTTTCTCCTCGTCCGGTACTGCTGCTGCTGCTGCTGCTGCTGCAACGATCCATTTATAGCGATTCGCGTTTCAATCGGCTGAACGGAATTGTGTGTTTAGTAACGGGTTTCTGGATATAGGTACAATATTATTATCGGGAGTGTAAACGTTTATATTTTATAATATTTACTTGTCTGTCTTGTCGACAGACCGAACTTCGTATATATATACAAAACCGTAAAACAAAATTAATTTTTTCTCGGCTCGTTAAATATTGAACGCAGACGTCGTCTGGTGGTCTCTATGATCAGGGCCTGTGGGAGGCCAGTACCCGCCCGGACCCTCTAGAAATGTCGTACTTGGGCCTCAGGCTATATTTTTTATTATGTACCCATTGGCCTACGCAAAATAATATAATGCCTAATAGAAAAAAATATTCTAAAAGATTTTTTTTTTAATTTGTCGTCTTCCAACATATCACACCGTAATCGTTGCCAAATGCCGATAGCCGAAATCGAGAAATCAAGATTTTCGTGAATCATTTCACACTGTTTAGTGCATTTTTTTCGAAGGTACGATTTTATTTTATCATGTCGCTTGTCCGTGTTGATTACGTTTGTTTCGAGCCTCCCAAAACTTACCCACCTGGGCTTTCAGGATCTCAGTCCGCCCTTGTCTACGATTAACGCAGTAATCTACAACTATAATAGCATTTTCCGATTAGGAAACCTAACAATAATTTTTATCAATTTCGCTTACTCTTCGTCCCCGAAAACATTAGATTTAACCGTTTGATCAAAAGTCCTTCTAGCTATTTTTAATATACAGACGATATATATTTACAACCATTACTCTTTTAATAGTATAATAGGTATAAAATATTATTGCTTATATACGATTAAACCAACAACAGTCCGTGCTCATTGAATGACGTGTTATTATGATTGGGGCACCGTAATTCATAACGGAATTTTAAATTAAATTTATTATGCCCATCTTGTATTTCATAAACATTTTATTTCATATACTTAATTAACGAGCTAGGAATATTAGTAACGCGGTATACACTGAAGAAAAGAAAAGAAATGTTAGTCCACGTATAACATTTGAACATATTATTTTATAAAGTCATGGAACATTTCCCCACAAATACGGTGTATAACAGTATGTACTGTTATGATCCGTCTCGGTTTGATCCGTTATACTCGTTAGAATCTATCGGATGGCGAGTTCCTCCGTCGCAGAGAAAATAAATACTCATTTTTGTTAAAATTGTGCGAGTAAGAAGTAAAACGTTATTTCGTTAAATAGTTTTTAAACGATTTTATTGAGATAAATGGTCTAATTTCTATTGGTTCACTGTATACACGTCATAGACGCGCAACCGTAGGGACGCATGGCATTGATTGAAACAAGTACAAACTCTAAAAACATAACAGACGAATTTTGAAACGACGAAAACTGAAACGGTATAATTTTCAAAAATGTATTCTTTGAAATCTTTACAAATATTAGTAGGTTTAAAATTCATATTGGGTAGTTGCACTCCGCTCCTTGACGCTGACGCTTCGCTTCGCAAATCAAAAAGTAACTGTGATTTGTCGTAAAAAAGAACGTCTCGGATGGATAATAGAAAGTATGGAAGTGCATTTTGAGTGGGTAATCCAAGATGACGAACACTTATATGGACCTCGGAGGGATGACAAATTGTTTTCGTTAATCGAGGCTCCAAGATAATGCTTTTTGCCAACTGCTGTATTTTTTGTAAGTAAAATACTCCAACCCTCTCCTCCTCCATCCATTGACTAGACAAAGTCATGTTTTGTTGCTCTCAGATTTCATTGTTATATTTTTCAAGTTTAAATTTCTTCCATATTTTTCAGTTCCAATTATTGTTATATATTTGTAGTGGTAATAGTGTACTAAAGTTAGTAAAACTACTAGTATAACGGGGACGATATTGTTATTTGCATATTGTTGATTAAATTCGGCGGCGCATAAGGAAACTGAATCGAAAATTGTTTCGGTGTGTTTTTCCGATGAAGTAGTAATATTGCATATTGACCAACACAGGAAGTATGTTGTTATTCTTAAGTAATGCCAAAACGTCGATTTAAAGCGTTAAAAATTTCACAATTTTTTCGTCGTGAATATATTTTCATTGAGAAGTACGGCCACATCTTCAGTGACATTCAATTTATAATTAATACCACAAATAACAATTGCTAATTGTGTAGTGTCCGTCATAACTTTATTTTCATCGAGGGCCAGCGAATAAAAGTAAACTTAGAAATACATTATTTTATAGTACTCCCAAAATCTGTCACCAGGTCTTTTATACGCCTAGCAATAGTTAAACTCAATTAAAAAAAAAAAAAAATCAACATACAATTTTGGAGACCGATTGGACGATTTTGATTTTGTGCTACAATATATAGTGATGTTACGTACTCAGATTTTTTAGATCAAACCGAACTCGAAAGGAACGGAACTTCATAAAAAATATAAAGGATTTGAATTAATTTAAAATATCTCAGTAATCGTTTTATTTAAAACTTGATTAACTTAAATAATTAATTATTAATTCATAAAATAAATAATATATGTGTTTAGTATTTAGAATTAAATTTTTTTGAGTTGTAACAAAAAATTAGGTACCGAAGAATAACGTTATTTATTATCAGCTATACATTATAACGTGGCTAACATAAGAAACTAACTGTTTTTGTGTATAATGTATTATAATATGATTTTTATATTAAAACATCATATGTACTAATATGGATCAAGAGGTTAAAATAAATATATTGTAAATGAATACTCATATAATATTTTAGTCTGTTGTCTGAGGAACGCGAATAACTTCTATGAATAACTTTCGATAATCGTACAACAACACGAATGAACATTTAATCAATACTAATTCTATGACCACTATAACCATAGTTGTGATAACAAATTACAATGTTTTGTAACTAATTTACCAATATTTACTAAGATATTATCAATAAGAAGACAAAACAATATATTTGTTGATCCTAATGCTACGAATATTTATATAAATAATTTATACAATTTTCCTCATAGCCCACTTCCAACACCGAAAACCGGTCAGGCTAATCGATAAATACTTTAAATCTAAATAAACATTTAACATAGCGCTTTATTTATAAGCAAATGATTTGTATATAATTGTTTATATATCGTGCTTTATTATTATATTGATAAACGATAACAGAAAAATACGTCGATAATATTCATATTACTGCAGATTGTGGAAAAAATTACCATCTGTCCTAAAAATGGAACAAACTGTATTTTATTTATTTAAACAATTTTTTACCGACCAATTCGGTGTAAATTTCGTTTTCCTTGGTAATAGTATTATTAATAATTAATAATATTAATTAATAATTATATAATATTAATAATATTAACAGATTAAATTGTACTTTAAATTTTGCAATTGTTTTTCTTGGATTTTTGCTATATTTGATGGAAATCACAACTATTTAAATCATATTGATTTCATTAAATTATTGTTTTATTTATTTTACATAATTATATATATATATATATATATATTTATATATTTGGTTCCAATTTATTTATTGTACATATAAACAAATACTTGAATAACTTATTGGAACATGGTATTATATCTATTCTTACTAGACTGTAACGGATATATTTTTTATCGTTCTATTGTTAAATTATTTGGAGAATCTATTTATACGTTGACAATTTGCACTTCACTGATTACCTTGACCGATTATAGTCGTTTTTTTCGTGTCGCACTTCACGATCTATCTGTTTTGTCATACATTTTTTTTAACATCGTCATTAACGGGTTAAACGTACGTTTTAAAACTCACGTTGTATCATTTGTAGTATGCTCCATAAATTTTAATGCAATGGTTGGTTTAACACTTCTGGTCTTTATAGTGTCCAAAAAATCATAAAATATGTTCTTCATCTTTAAATATATTTTACTGCTTCTTAAGTTCTTTTTTCATTTCTTTCGATGTCATAGAATTTTTTATGGCGTTTTAATTTTATTATTGTGCAAAGAATTCGTATATTGATTATCAATTTAAGAATTAACGTATAAATTGAAATTATACAATAATTTATTGAACAAAATATGTATTTGTATTTTTAACATGTCCATAGTTCACTTTTTACTAAAAAATTTGTATAAATATGGCATATTAAAATAATTTAATTGTAAAAAAATCTACATTCGTGACATTTTTCAGGTTGTAGATATGACTTACGAGTTAACGATTTGTTGTAAAGTTTCAAAAATCAAACTTTGTAGGCTAGTCCTTAGTTAGAAATATTTGTTCTTCTAAGTTCTAATTACACTGCTATTATAACAAATATATAATAATTATATGTAGAATGTGCATGCGACTGTTCAAACCAACTGATGCAAATATATGTTGTAATTGTAAATTGACTTACATTAATATATCATACGAAGTAAATTGCACATTGTGTTTATTTTCATTATACGCAACTGCACTTTGCAACGTCAATACACCAAACAGTATACAAGTTTTTTAAAAAAAATGTGTTTTGAACACGAATATACAATGTCTTGAACTGTAAGATAATAATAATATAATAATCATATTCATATAATTATCGCGATTTCGTGTATAACATTGCTATATACATATAGGTACTTACATTGTGTAGTGTATACGTACGCGGGTATTATATTATATGCCGATTAAATTGCGTTCATACAAATCCTTTACAATATATTATATCGTGCGTAACGTATTTGTGTGTGCAGTGTCGACTTTAATATAGGTCCGCGGCTTCATGATAAAACGGTTTTCGATTGCCGTACACGTGTACTGCCCGTGTATATACAAATGTTGCTTTTAATGACGCCGCTGTAATATACTCGTAGATATCTTATATTTAATATTAAAACCCGATACGACCGTACATCGTACCACCGTATACGTGTGTGTACGTAATGTGTGTATAGCTAGCCGACTGCGTTATGCGTGTGTTTGGATTGCAGTAGGACGTATTTGCTTCGTACCCCGTGATAACGAAATGGCACGATGATGTGTACCTACGATCAACGGTTCACTATGGTATAATATCTCTCTCTGTCCGACTCGATAAATATTGTCGACACTTCGTCGTATCAGTGATAATACATATGTCAAATGTGACTTATTTTCTTTCTTGTAAATTTGACCCGACGCCAATGCCAATGGTGCCAGTGTTCAAATAACGCGAGACCCAGTAGCACATCATAACGGGACATTGTGAAACGTCATTTCTCCGGTCTACAATGTCAGACAATATATATATATATATAATCTCTCAAATTCTACACGCTCATTGTTTGTTCGCATGTTTGTCCTATTTAACAAAGACAAACAGTGTAGTGGTGTAAAAAAACTATATAAGTATATATATATATATATATATATATATATATATTATATATATATATATATATTATGTGTTTATATGTTTATATCGTAGGGATGATTACTGATAAGCCGGCAAGAAGGAGAAGAGATTTGCATGGGCAACATTTCTTGATTACCTTGCGGTGTATGTTTAAAAATCGATTGTTTGGAAATATTTTGCTTGATTAATAATTACAATCATTTATAATAATAAAAATAATAATAATAATAATAGTAATAATAATAATACTAATAATAATAATAATAATAATAATGATAATAATAATAATAATAAATTATTATATTCCTACCCCCTCTTGTCCACGTGGGAACGATATTTGGGTGTTAAGAGTGTAGGTAGTCGCGTACAAAAGGCGGTTTTATATCCAAAGCGTTTGCCTTGTGAATTAAGCCGATATTATATCTGATGGTGGCTGCGATGACTAGGCGATATTCCGTTTGCTGTATGCTGTTAAGTGTTCAAAAGATTTTCGTTTTATATTTTTTTTTCTCTACCTGTTGTTGACATGAGCGGTCGTCTGGCTGAAATGATGATGAAGGCTCATCTTAACACAAGCCGACACATATTACACCTATTTTCATTGCATCGTTTTTTCTTTTCACACACAATGTAGCTACGATTAAAATTAGGAGGATATACTATAATATAATGCATATATATATATAAATATGTTAGAAGGTATATGTGCATGCAAAATAGAAATGATAAATATTTTAATTTGAAGAATAAATAAGCATCACGTGAGTTTTTTTTTAATTGTGTATGAAAACAAACAAAATATAATTATACATACTATAATTTGACATTTTTAGTAGATACCTTTTTAAATTTAATCAATGAACATTTATTGAAATTTAACAGTCTAAAATTAACTCTTTAATATCTTCATAATGAAATCATGTTTGAATTGTTCAGATCTTTAGAGTTTCATTTATTTTCATAAGCTTTTCTAGGAAACACGTATTACAATTTATAACATAACACTTTCAATAAAATATAAATAAG
The DNA here is from genome assembly GCA_019022885.1 of Schlechtendalia chinensis. Classification (NCBI taxonomy): domain Eukaryota; kingdom Metazoa; phylum Arthropoda; class Insecta; order Hemiptera; family Aphididae; genus Schlechtendalia; species Schlechtendalia chinensis. The sequence goes on along the minus strand of CM032339.1, from coordinate 26,517,778 downwards.
TTTAATAACTTACGATTGAAGTTAATAATTTTGGTATAAGCATCCAATATTAACTAGAAATGAAAAATAATATGTTTAAATTCGCAAACATTGATTAATTTATAACGAAAAAATAATAAGGGACGGGAATTTTCTTTGAATGGTTACAATTCTCTTATCAATTAGTTCATGTAATGTCAATAAAAGTAATGGAAACTTTAAAAAATTCATTTTATTATTATTAAGCATTAAGTATATTATATGTAGATATATATTTATTTCGTTTTAAATTCTTTCACTACGTCTATTATATAACTTTGTCTTGATGAAATTCAAATTTGATCCATTGATTTTTACTTTTAAATTATATTACCGTACTCTTTTGTTGACAATATCTCTATGGCTCCATAAAACACATTTTATAAATTGTAGTTATATAACCAATTTCTTATTCTTCTCTTATTTAGTACCTACACAATAATATTTTTAATATTTTATACGTTGATCTGTCATTGAAGATTTCTATAAGACTAGTTTCGTATTTGGGTTTAAATTTGTATATTTGTTTGTCGATAATTTAATTGACATACTATCAGTTTTATTTAGAATTTCAACTTTTAAATCGAAATGTTTTAAAATTATAGAAACAATTAAATAGTTTAGCTTTTTTGAAATCATTAATTTCTATACCGTTTAAATGTTGCTAATATTTTTACCTTTGCTGTTATTATAATTATGTTCATTTGTAATTAATATTTTATATTACGTAAATTTTAATTTACATATATGAAAGGGGTATTTTGGCTGTTCAGAATTTTCCTAAAATGTTTTCCACGATTCTTTTTTTTTGTGTCGTTGAATTTTAACATTGTATTGCGAATGTAATACGGACTATTCAAATACATTTTTATATAAATACAATATTCAGTGTACTTTTAGAGTTGGTCTATGACAATATTTTGTTATAAGGGGTACATAGAAGTGGAATGTGAAGTATTAATTTAAACTTTGTGGCAAGCATTTTTTAAAATACTGAATATTACTCTGTAATTATTTCTATAATTATCTTGTGTTATATTAAATAAAAATATAATAAATGTGTTAATTATTTAAATATATATAAGATATTTTATCATAAAAAATAGTAATTATAATCATTTAATGTCTTTTTTTCGAAAACACCGCCCGATATCTTTCCTTGATGTTTATACTTGATTTTCATTTTAAAATCTATAATGCTTATACGAATAAAACGGCACGGGTTGTTGCGATATTTGAATTAATTTTCAAGTTTGAAACCCGTTTATCTGTATCAGGGAACTTTATTTATTTTGATATATTTTACGTCATTCATTATATTCATTAAATAAATAAATATGTGTATAGTATTTACATTATTTGTATAGATATATTGTTGTTAGATACCAAAAAAAATATCTGACAAATTTAATAACGTAAATTGAAATTGGCCGTTGACAGGATTTCCGGTGTTTTTTCTCCTAAAAATAATGATTATCTTCAATAATAATGAATAATAATAATAATAATGGATAGGTGTTTAACACCTGAAAACACCTGGAGACCATCTGCTGCAAGTTTGAGTTTTCCTCATGGGAGCACCAGTATGTCCCTATATGTATTATATGTCTGTATATATATGCATCGATAAAATGGTGTTGCCCGATTGGTTAATAATAATTTCAGACAGATGGTTGTGATAATTGAATGATGGCGGGACACCAAAGAGGGCGCATTTAATCGTTATTTTTTAATCTACCACAATTAAAATAATATTAAACATATTATATTAATCCCACATGTTTTATATATAATAGATACGAGTATATAAGTAGTTTAAAACATGTTATACGCGCCTTATAGCTCTTTGGACTGGGTATTTTATATTTGATCGTTTATAAACAAATTGAATATATAAATCATCACTTAACAACGCGTGTTATTAGACCTGCAGAATAATCAGAGCAATGAGCTCTATAATTCAATGACCGAAAAAAGTGTTTCAAATATGTCGTTAAATAAGTTTTTTTAAATTTCTGTCATTTTATTTTTTAATTTAACGACAAACATTTAATATATATATATATACATAACACATTTATATAATATACACGTGTTTTATCGTAAACAAAAATTAATAGGCCTTCATTGAAAAACAAAAAAATTATATAAAGACGTAAATAATTAATATCTCATAATATTAGTTGAGTATATTCATAATACATAATTATAACATAGCACATTTAAAATGTATTGTAAATTTTCAAACTATAATTTAGACTTCATAATTCACTACGACCGGAACAAAAAAATAAGTGGGCGACTATTTTACGTCTTGAATTATTATAACAGACAACGCGTATAGAGAGTATGACATTTAAAATAAAGATATTTCTTCAATGCGAATTATAATGTTATAGAAATCGCGTGAAAAGATCATTCGCCGTTACTAATTTGTCAAACACATTTTTTATGCATACATTTTTCTGTATATTCGATGTCGTAGTACAATGTCGTCTATCATATTTATGGCATTAAATCACATAGGTGTAATATTCGAGTTTCCCTTTTCACGACATTAGATAATGAAGTTTTCGTAATGTTTTCCTCGTTTTAAAACGTCGCAAGCCCCTCCGTGTGAATTATAATTAATACTATTGTTTTATTATTAGTGGCTGTAGTTATTTATTTTAATTTCAATTATCGCTTAAACGGTTTAATAGTATAACTTGTAATTATTTTGATGGTTTTATTTTCTAATCAAAGTTAATAATAATAACGTTTATAAGTAAATACTGGGTACAATAATTAATAAGCAATAATAAGTACGTATGCATTATATGCGCACACAACATACATTTCAAATATAATTTCGGTCATTTAATATATAAGTATTGATTACCAGTTCATTAAATGATTGATTCGATTTTGGCTCATTAAATTTTAGTCATTCGTTATAATCACTTATCACATCGTCATTGTACCTAGTTTGATTACTTTTTTTTATGATTTAAGAATATGATATAAAATTATATGAAGTTTTTCTAACTCGGATAATGAAATAATTTTAGATATTCTATGTAGTTTACTTTGACTAATTAAATTTAGATCAATTGAAAAATTCTTTAGACAAATGCGACAATTTCGTTTTAGATAATAGTTTATTTGAAAACTTGTAGGAACAACTGTAATGAACTGTAGAAATGAAATTGAACAAAATATACAAACTGTGAATATGATTTGTAATTTTGTTCTAATGTGATTAAGTGTGTTTTTTAATTTTCTACTTCATATTCATAAATATTTGAAAATAGTACCTATCATTATTTCAGTGCTATCACTTATTCTGCACTAATTTATGCAACTCAAACAGCTGGATAAAATTATTTAATTGATCGATAAATCTAAAATCATTAACTAAATTTAATGAACCCCCATGCAACCCGGCATTTTTATTCAATATTTCATAATAATGCATACATATATATTTAACAAAAAAAAAATATATATATATGTTTGTATACTTAATTATACAAAAAGCTAATGAGTATTACGTTGATTAAAGAAAAAAGAAAGAAAATATAAAAGTTGTTGTATATGTGTGTTTATTACTACCGGTTTCGATAAAATGTCATCATCAGGTTAATACAAATAAAATACAACTTTTGTTTTCTTTCTTTTTTCTTTAATCAACGTAATACTCATTGGCTTTTTGTATATTTAGGTATACATATATATATATATATTTTTTTATTTTATTTCTATTCGTAATTCTTTATTTCTTCTTTTAATTTCTTTTTTTTTTTGCGTATCCTTTTACTCTTTATTTATTTTTTCTTTTATTTTCACTACTATATTATATGTTTAACGTTGAATAACATCAAATCGCATAAAACGTATTCTCTATACGCAAATCATTTTCGAAAACGTTTGGAAGATTTGTAGTAGTATTCAAATAATGGGATGAAATAGAATTAATCAAATCTAATGCGTACTGCGGTTCGTTGAAAATTTAAATATATATATATAGGGTCGCGATGTCGTATGTGTAATATGTGTGTACATATCTAAATAATATACTTGTTTCGCGTTAATCGAATTAACTTTAATTCTGTGACTGTAATGTTTGTTTTCCCTAATAAATTTATCTATATATATATTTGTAATGATGTCTATTGGGATTTGGATATTTGTTTCAGTATATTTTTGTTGTCATCATGTGTCATTGTTGTCGTGTAGACGAGCGCGTATTATTCTAAAAAAAGCAGCGTTACACATCACTACGCAGCCAGTCAATACGAATCTCCATGTTTTGCGTTCACTATATTACAAACGAGCGAATTGTTTAATACTCGTATACACAATATGTCCGTGTATATATTGGACCCCTCCCCTCTCCCCCGTCCCACAGACACTCTGTTGTAATCCATATTCCAGTGCCAAAAATACTACCGATACTTTTTTGATATTAATTTGATGTACTATTTTTTTTTTTTTGGACCCCTTCAGAAAAATTTTGAAATATCTTTGTCACCGGCAGTATGAGATAATCGACGACGTTATGTATAATGCTTTGACCAAGGGAATTGTATACCCGACACGTTTGAACTCACTATTCAACATACATTATATATGTGTTATGTATTTTGTCCAACGTTATATTATTATACAGTGACAACGTCGGGTAGTCGGGCAACTCGGCGAAAATAAACAAAATATCATATCAATCTAGAAATCAACTTTTTATTTGAAGTTAACGAAAAATTTCTTTTGGTTTTGGCAGCTGTGCTGCGATACGGAGCCTCACTGGTCTTAACACAGAGAATTATATGTCGCAGGGAGATGTATTTACTTGTTATTACTCATCAATAATATAATGGTGCACTGTGTGTTTGGTGGCCAGGCCAATTACTTTATCGGCGATTTCTTGCCGTTTATTCCGACGTGAGACGCATCATCCCATACGTTGGTTTCGACGTCCTTAAACGCGAGTGGCCGTTAATTTTTAGTGCTGATATATGATCGCACCGAGGGGATCTAGTCGGCGGCTCGATCGGTCTTCTCTCATAAATGGTGTAATTTTTTGCGTAGCGATGGCCTATGATGACTTAAATGATATTTTGTCTATGTACGCTAATCGTGATGATTTATAACGTGATAAATTGATTTTTTATTTCTGTTATTTGCCTAAAAGAAGTTCGGCGTTCGGTGCGAATAACGTTTGAAATAAAATCGCTTATTATTGTCAGTGGCGGAACTGCGGGGAGGAAGACGGGGATTGATCCCCGGGCGTAAAAATGTTGACGGCGTAAATATAACAATATTATAGGAGATAGGCCGTGATGTTAACATATTCCCCGGGGGCGTTCAAAAATCCTAGTTCCGCCTCTGCTTGTTATAGATGTTTTGTTCGGCAAAAGTGCACGACAAAAGTGTACGATAATATCCGAATCGTCTGTGTTGCCTGCCGCCGGTGTAATCGAGAATAGGGTACTTGACGGTGACCGAACGTTTCGCGCGCGTCCACATATATTTATTACAGTTGACCACGTTGGAACGTCAGGAAATTTAACATAAACGAAATCATATACGTGTGTGTGTGAATGCGTCCGTTAAAAAAAAAAAAAAAACTTTCCAATTTCATTTTTCTCGTACGTTTTCCGACCACACGTGTACAGCGACGCCCGCGACGTTTCGGATACGTCTCGTATAACGTTAATTCCCTCGCGCGTGCGCGTGTATATACGCTCGCGATTGCTATCGGAAGTGGGTTTTCTCTGCGCGCAGGAAAAGTGTCGTTTGTGTGTATTCACCTACAGCCCGAAACCACGCGCGATGGATCGTGTATCCGCACGCACACACACACACACGCGCGCGCGCGCACATCGTGTTGAGGAGGAGACGGGATAGGTGTGGGTTGGGGCGGGGGGGAAATAGTGGTTATTTAAACGTACGGAAACCGTTGTGGTGGGGCGATTAATAATAGAAAAACTATATATATAAAATAATAATAAAATCGGAAGACCGCGCCGGCAGTGTCGGTTGTGGTGGTGGTGGTGTTGGCGGTGGCGGTGGGGTGTGGCGGCGACGGCAGTGGTGGTGGTGGTGGTCAGGAATGCGGCGGGGTCATGGGAACTGAAGTGAGACTCGGTTGTGCGGCGGCGGCGGCGACGGCCATGTTGGATTGATGGATAATATCGCGTCGGAGAGCCTCAATCGTGTCTGGACCGGAGCAACTGTATTTTTTCCGCAGCCCGCCGATCAGCAGTCGCTCGTTCGCGTTTTCGATATCTCGTCGTCGTACATCATACATTCTATAGATTTTTAAAAAATAATAATAATATAAGAATAACGCAAAACTCGATTTATATTCGCTTGGGCCCGTTCCCCCCTTCATCCCGTTAGTGCGTCGTACGTCCCGTGGGATCTCAGGGACCCGCCGCGGCCGTTATTGTTGTCCCCGATGACTCGCCGGTTTGTTCGTAAACGTTAAACTTAATTTTTCACCCGGCCGGCCGCGCGGAGACCGGGCTCGTATTTTCGTACGCCCGCGTACGGGACACCAATCGCGATCGTCCCGCGAATCTGTCGCGCGCGTTCGTTCGAATCGCGTGTCCGCTCGTCGTTCGTCCGTTTCCCTTTGTCGTCGTCGTCGTTGTCGCGCGCACCGCCCGTTATTGCGTTAAACTTTTTCCAGGCGGAAGTCATTCGAGACGCGCGTCTGACGAAGAAAATGACACCGAGACGTCGGGTTTGCACGCCGAACCATCCGCCGACCACGAAAACCACGGGTCGACCGGTGACGACGACCGCGACGCCGCGTCTCCACCAAGCCTAACGTCGGATTTCCGAGTGAGTACGATTTTCTTTACGGGTCATTCTCCGTGTGGACGTCCGACATAGTTTTTCTTGTCGTTATCCACCTATATGATTGTCACGTATACTATATATACTCGAACGAGTGTTCTGGACGTACGATAATTCCCTGTCATGTTTTTGGATATTATCGTTTTATAATATGTTCATATACATTTATTTATGCCGGAACTATAAACGATCAAACGCTTAAATGTTTTTGTTCTCCCTTCTCGTCTGATGTAAACATAATTATTATGAATACGATCGGAAATTGTCGAGAAATCACAACATTAAACAATGGCCGCGTTAAAATCGATTTCATTTGTATAATGTGTGTGTGTGATATTCGAAGTACGCGAGTTGTGATAATGGTACACGTAAGAATTCAAAAGTTATCTTATACAAACAAATTCATAGTGTTATAAATCTGGGAGACTTCTATAATTCTTTTCAAGTTTTTCTCAAACACGCTGCTGTAAATCTGTTTCACGCGATTTCGAAATTCTAAAATAATGACATTTAACCCGAATGACTAGATGAAAAGCTAAGACTCTGCAGACGGGCGCAGACATTATTTATTGAGAATTGGTTTTAACCTCTTTGAAAACAGATTTGTATTGATTTATGATTCGATTAAACATCATTTTGAGAAAATGGTCCGTAAAAAAAGATTAATAAACCCGAACCGGGTCAAGCTGAAATATATATATATGTATAAACGATTGTTTTTCGTGATTTTCTCGAAAACTAGTGCAAATATTAACCAGTCGTTTATACTTTATATTTTTTTTTTTTAGTTTAATTTGCGTTAAATTTTCAACGAATATCGGAACCGCAGATAACTTTTCGAGCACGTTCAATGTCAAAAATGTGTTCACAAAAAAAAGCATTTATTTCAATACTAATACATAATTCATCTCGCTCCAATTTTAAGTTTCTAAAGTTCTGAGTTATTTTTCGTATATAGTCTTATACTCGTAAAAGTACATATTTACCTGTCTCTGATTGTATTATATTTTTGTGTTACAATATGCGTACTCAAAATTATGCCCATAAACAAAATTATTATAAATGAATATGCATATTATGTATCGTACATAATTATTTACAGTAATCTATTTGTACTTGACTTATTTATCTGCTTCATCGTCATAATCTATAAATCGTAATAACAATTTAAAAATATAGCCCGTACTAGTGTTGTTTTTAACGTGAAGACATTGAATAAATCACTGTATTCGAAATTCAATTTCCAAGTTCCAAAAGTGTTTTAATGAAATTAATTACCATTCCTTACAGTATTATATAATCTGTATAATATAGATTTGTGTAGGATGAAACATTTGGAATGTAATCTAAAATGTTAGTTAAAAATATCGTTGTAAAACTTGTGTATTGCTTTGCTCAGAATTTAAAAAACGCTAAATCTACTATTATATGACGTATATATACATTTGAAGTATTTTAAAAATAAATTAAAGTAAATATTCAATGTGTTTATATGTATATTTAAAGTAGTCTGATACTTTTTTAAATTTTATCAGTGATTAAATGTTTATTTTACTGTTAAAGTATTATTAGAACGAAATGTTTGATTGTGTATTTTTTTTCATAAATCATACGATTTATAGACAATTCATTTTTGCGGTATTACTATTTTTATTTTACGAGTATAACATCATTTTCTAAGGACGTTTTTAATAAGCGCATTTGAATAGAAAGCTATTGACTGCATTTAGGAAATGTTTTATAGACGAATTTTATTTCTTCGTGTGATGTTTTAGTTTGAAACATTTTTAGAAATAAATGCAAAGACACGAAAAAGCATTATTATTAGTTTCATAAAGTTCACGTTTTAAAAGAATTAGAATTTATTCGTTGACATTTGTCTAATTTCCCCTATTATGATTATTACGAGTTTATAAATTATGTTTTTAATAACGTTTTCTCCCGAAAGACTGTGTTATTGGGTGGCTTCTCACGAAAAAATATTATTATTATTATGTATTTATTTGGTTAATCACTGCAATTTTCTATAATCTACAGATAATGTATATCGCCGTTGGTTAAACTTAATTCATCAAAAAATTTTATTTTTTTTTTTATACACAATAACAGTAAATATATATATATATATATCATTATTAAAGATTGTATAATGTATATAAATTGTTTAAATTGACAACAAATAACTTCTAATTAACGTTTTTTTCTTTGTACGAACGTACATAATATGTTATTGATAAACGACAACTTCGATTTACATTTTTATTTGCAAGTAATTTAGTGTACCGTATACGCAATGTGAACTAGACTACACTAAAGTAATACAATACCACGGTACATTAGTGGAAAAATCGAATCGTAGAATGGGTGGCACGGTTTTCTCTATGGGATTCATATAGTCGATTTTATGTAGCGTGATAGAGAGTCGATGAGAGAAAGATAGGACATAAAAAAAAAAAAAGTCCGTAACCAATGCTCGATTTCCTGTACACATCGATCATCCTATATGTATACATATATAGTTTGATAGCCGTGTGTATAATATTGTCAGGTATATATATATTACGCTGTTTATTGGTTTACATTGTTGTTATTTTTCATGTATTCTATTTGTTATTATTATTATTTTTTTCACTTCGATAGGTGAAAGAATCTCCGTGGTACGAACCATCGTTTGAGTTTGACTTGGACGATTTTGAACACTTTACAGACATGATGCAGTGTTATTCGCAACCGCCGCCATCTTCCAGACATTTCCAGGTAAGTCGATTTTTTTTAAAATTAAAATGTAATTATCGTATTTGTTGTTAACCTAAAATCCATACATTAAATATTAATGGATATTGCATTGTGCGTCTTGTGTGTGTAATTAGTGCATTATAAATGTAAAAAAAAAAATTAATACAATTAGTTTATGAAAAAAAAAAGTCGTTTTGTATAACAATACGAGAACAAAGTACAAAGTATTAGAATTTTATACAATCAGTTTGAAAATGATCGTCAGTTAAAAGAAAAAAATGTCTGAGGGGTCGAACATATTTTAGTTAGTTCTCATCTCTTGTTATTAGACGTAAATACTAATCAAAAATTGTAATAGATATTTGAACGATTTAAATGTTAATTTCTTTTGCAATTTGTCGCCATAATAATGTAGATAAAAATAGGCATGTAATTAGTTCAACTAACCAACGTACTCATTTCTGTAGTTTATGATAATATAATTTCTATTGTACACACTATTACGCTATATCGATTATCAACATTTTTCTTTACTTCTATCCAACACTATGTGTACTGTTTTGAGTTGTCCAATAGTATCTGAGCTTCCGATGAAAACATGTTACAAAACGATGTTTATGTTTCTTATGATTATACAAAACAAGACCGGGCGTATCTGTTAAAAATACACAAATCGTGTATGATCGAAAGGCCGTTCTGACGGGCGGGGCGCATCTCCTCGCGGTTTTTTCGCGCTTCTCGTCTCCGCTGTGAACGCGTCACGTGTCCACGCGCACGCGTAACCTTCGTGCACGCATACGTTCATCCGGTCCGGAGCAACGTAGTGAATAATTTTCATTCGGAACCCGGGGTGTGCACACCCGTCGTCGACGGGCTAGTGGTTAGTAGATAGAGACCGTTTGCCGCAGACCGTGACGAGTAACCCGCGAGACCGTAAATACCGCCCCTCTCCACGCGTTGTTACGCCTTCTCTAAAATAAAATATAAAAAAAAATGTTTTGTTTCGTTTTTTCTCGGTTTTTTTCCCCGTCGCGCGAAAAATCGGCGCGTTCACAGCTTCGCTGGTGTGCGACCCATTTCTGTTGTTCTTGCTCGCGTCGACTTTAAAGGCGTTTTACGTGCCGTATAAATAATAATAATAATATCCGTCGTATCTCGAGGAGACGACCGCGACCAGCGACAGGACGTCTTCGTTTGTCTTTTGTATACACGAATTATAATAATAATAATGATAATGTAATCTGCGTTCTGACGCGATTCTGTGTATCGATAAAACGTTGATTATTATTTCTTTCAACGATCGCGCGTTCGGCCATTTAATACGCACGCCCCGCACGACGACGTAATGATAACGTGCGCGCGTATGTGTGTTGCAGGAAGTGTATTATATATATATGTTGTCTATTGTTGCGTTCCGCGAATAGAGAAAGTACCGCTATACGCCGCGCGCGTTGATATAAGCGTATAGAAAGTAACGTTTTTATTATTATTATTATTATTAGTTTTATTTTTTGCTTTTTGTTTACGAGCCCCGTGCGCTTATTAGCGGCGACGGGCGACTCCGCGCAAACTAACGCCGCCGCCGCGTTCGTCGTAATAGCTCGCCGACGGCGGCTGCCGTTTCTATCGCGTTCGTAGTACCGACAACGATCAATATATATTGGCCTCGTATATGACACACACACGCGTAAGTTATTACTAATAAAGCGTTCTCTCCGGGTTTATGATTTCCCGTCAGAGGACGGGTGGAGCTAACCCGTTATCGATTAATTTCACTTCGGATGATCGGGCCATGTGGATGGACGTTTTCGAATCGTCGGACGGCGAAGACGCGACATGCGTCGTGCTTCCCCGAGACAAACTGACATTCGGGGGTCGTACACGTGTACTGCAGTGACGCCCGTCCGTATACGAGGTCCGATCGAAAAGTTCCGGAACTTTTTCAATTCAACTCTTTATTGACAGTTTTTAACAATTCTCAAATTCTATCCCCTTCAAAGTACTCCACATTGGCTACGTGCACACTACTCCCAGCGTTTTTTTCCATTGGTCCATGCAATCGGAATAAACCTCGGACGGGGGACGTTCGTCAGGCGCTCCAGCGATTTTTGTTTCAGGACGTCTACGGTGTCAAAACGCTATCCTTTCATTGGGGTATTTGAGCCTGGGGAACAGGAAGAAGTATGTGGGGTGTGGGGTAGGTCAGGTGAATACGGGGGCTGGGGAAGGACAGTCTTCGCGTTTTTGGCGCGAAACCTTCGAATCAGGAGGGCGGTGTGACATGAGCCTCGGAACAAACTTCGCCTAACCTAACCCTTCTGGTCCCCAATTTGTGGGTCGAAATTTCCTGACACGATCCGAAGGATATCCGACACTCATCAGCCATTTCACGGATCGTCAGACGACGGTTTGAACGAACCAGGTCCGCATGAGCGTCCTCAGATGACGTTGAGGGTCTCCCAGAACGAGAGTCATCTTCGACGGACATCCTACCATGTTTGAACCGCTGGTACCACTCGTAACACCTTGAACGACCCATGGTCTCATTCCCGTAGGCCTCGGTCAAAAGTTTCCGAGAAAGTTTTCCGGAGTTTCACACAGAATTTCACACAAAAACTCGCTGCTCCTGTTGTTTCGTGTTCGTCGTCAAAATCGCCGCGGACGAAAATTGCGCTTCACAATAAATGCGATAACTCGAGGACTAAGAATGTTACAGCGATAAACAAAAAAAATCACGTGACTCAGGTGGAGTAACGTTAACAGCTGATACCACCAGGGAGTTTCTGCGACCCTCCGTTCGCGCGCAAATTCAAAAGTTCCGGAATTTTTCGATCAGACCTCGTAAAAGTTTTTTAATAACCCAGTGTGGGGGACGCTACTATACCGGCCTTCTGAAAAATATTAAAAACTGCGACGAATATTGCCATGTGGTTTATGTATCGCGCATAGTGTCGAATCGCCTGTTATTAGTCAAATTACGCATTAAGTTAAATATTGCCGTTAATTAACTTGTTTTTACGAGTCCGTTTTAATAGCATGAGGCGCACGAGTGTTATGAGTAATTGGTGAGTAATCAAAAAAGATTATTTTTTAAATACAACATTAGTGTCACGTGCGTGCCTGTGTTTATAGCACACATATATTATATAATGATATTACAACTTTTAAGTATCAAGAAAGTCGGTAATAATAACACCTGCACCGGTACACGCCTCTCGCGGACTTCAATTTCATTATTATTATTATGTCAATCGGTATTTCATCCACGTTTTGGCGAGACTTGATATTGCCTGGACAATTATTTAAAGTTATGGCACTTGTGATTGAACATTGTAAATCGGTCTGGAACTATTTCTCCGAGTTATTCCAGTAAACCACATATAAACGATAACAATTTATTACAATATTTATGTTGAATTATGGCTCGTCGTAATTACGACGATATTGTGTTAGATGGTAATAATATATCGCCCCTCGTTTTAACTTTTATTACGGATTGTTTATAATAAATCATCTAACGTCCATCCATAAATTGCGATGTTCTTAATAGTAGGCCCGCGATAATATGTTATACGTGTACATAAAGTGACACACTTCATGAATTAACCGCTACAAACTATATATTCAATCTTTACTATACTGAGGTGTACACAAATGCCTGTTGTATATATAGCAATTAAATAATATCGAGCCTATGAAAACCACCATAACCCAAATAAATAAAATAATATACGCTGCCGTATAAAAAATAAAATAAAATTAGGTACTTTCGGCTTGAAATAATACAAAAAACTGTCGGTTTACGAGATTCGATATTATAATATTGCATACTTTTTGTACTCGCGACATACGTGAAGGATTGAAACATTAAAAAGTGAACTGCGAAGTCCTATTGAAACGCGTTCGGGAAACGTGACAACGTCGCGGTCGTTGAATGAAACGTAACAGACGGCACCCTGCAAAAGCTTCAGTCGGGTTTTTTCCCTTTTTTTTTTGACCGCCGTCGCTACCGTACGCGTGTGTACTCTCACGCATACTCGCCGTCCGTCAGAAACGTGTCAATGTGAACGGCGGGCTACTTGTGCCGCTGCGTTGGGGTCGGTCGGTGCGTGCAACGTGTGTTGTGATCGAAGATTGATTGTTTCGCGGCGGTAATTATCGAATGCGCATACTGTAATGTGCGTGTGTATTGTCGGGCGAAATGATGTCACCCGGCGGTGGTACATCCATCACTGGGCCAATTACGGTTTTCGAGGTTTCGGATTGTGTAAAAAACGCGCGTGTTGTGTGTGCGTGTGCGTGGAGGTGAAGCAAAATACGCGCGCGGTAAAAAGAACGACGCGGTGCGGTATTTAGAAAAAATACAAATATCATTTGCTAGCAGTGCCCCGGCGGCATAGCCGTCTTAATTATCGCGCGCGGTCTTGACGCGAGCCGAAGTTAGCGGTGACGTTGCGTAATGTATCACACGCGGTATAGGCGTGCGCGTGCTCGCGCATGTGCGTATGGTTTAAACACTCTAAACACCGGCCATTAAGCCGGCACCTACCGATTCGTGTGCCGAATTTCGCCGTTCAAAATAACGATAATCGACACGCATTTGTCGTCGGACGCGTGAAATGGTTTATAAACGCCGGCGTGTACGTGTAAATACGCGCCAACAATTTCGCGGATGATTTATCGCGCACTATTTTTGTGTACGTCGACTGTACTGTCTTCGTCCGCCGCTTTTTCTTCGCGTGTTAATACGCTTAAAAAAAAACAAAAAACAAACGAACGACAACAACAACGATAATATAATATTATCATATACGCCGTACCGCATAATGTTCGTATTTACAATTTTTTAAACACACAAACCAAAACTACGACGATATATTGTGTGGCGCGCGTAGGATTGCGTTTTTCTTCTCTCGTTCCGTGTACGGGCCCGTAGGTGTTTTTCGACCGATTCACACACGCACGCACACACACACACACCGCACGTCGCACGTCGCGTTTAAGTCACCGCTGCCACTATATAAATATAACGCGTATCTGTACCTGTTGACAGTACAGGTATATACACGTATATTTATAAAGTGATGTTGTCGCGACAATATTTCGGCCTTTTGTGTTCTTGTCCGGTAGAATAATATTATAATAGCCGAGGAAAAAGAATAAACGACGTGTAGGTTATATATATAGTAACACACATCGCGCGCGTTTGCGTGTCCACGATGAGTCCGTTCGCGGTACAATATATTTTATGGATACCACTGCGGTTTCGTACGCTTTTGACGTGTTTATAACGAACGATTTTACTAATGGAAGCGATTTGATTTCGATATCGGACGATATTTGTCACGCGATGTACCGTTTTCGTTTTAATGTCGTTGTTTTTTTTTTTTTTTAAATTCAGTGGCCCGAAGATTTACGGTTCTTTGCGTATGTTCTTTTTAATCTGATTTTTTTTTTTTTATTTATTGTAAAATAATAGAAATGTGCCAATTAATCATTATTTATCGATCACGATGAAAAATCCGAAATGGTATAAAATATATCGTTCTGGTTTACTCGTATACATATTATTTGTGTTTTCATATAGGTTTTTTTAAACTTAATCTTTAGTTATTATAAATTATTAAAAAATATCATTGAAAAATAATATCTACGAAAACTAAAGCGTTAAAGCAATATATCATCGTGAAACATGTGATGAGTTGCGAATGTTGCCTATACCAAGGTTTTTCGCTACCAGTACCGTCCTGCAGAATATACCGTACCTGACACCTTTAAAAACAATTAGACAAAAATAATATTCATTAAGATGACTTATAATTTTTAAATTAGTTATCAGCAAAATTAGTGCCAAGCATATTTTGCTATAACAAGTATTGTACCTACAACAATCGCTTGAGTATTTAAAATTAGTTGTACGTTATTAGAAAACCGATTTTATAAAATGTATATTTTAATATACAGGGTGTATCTGAAATGAGTTTCACTCGTTGGTTACATATTCTGTAGGGCGAAAAAATAGGGAAACTTTTTTCCGTTTTTCTTTATCTTCAATATCTTGGAATTAACCTATTTACTCGTTAAATAACATTCTAAACTAACCCCCCCCCCCCATACCACGTGATTCTTTGAAAAATTCTACCCTAAATTGATGTAACACATCATTTTAAGGTAGGATTTTACAACGAAACCTAACCTTGCCTGGTAGCACTATCTGGCTACATCTGGCGTCAATTTGGTGAAAAATGATGTGATACATCATTTTATGATAGAATTTGGAAAGAAATTACGTGGTATGGGTTATTTTTAGTTTAGAATATTATTTAACGAGTAAATAGGTTACGTCTAAAATATTGGAGATAAAGGAAAACGGAAAACAATTTCCACATTTGTTCACCCTGCATAATATAACCAACTAACGAGTAATACTCGTTTCAGATATACCCTGTAAAAAAAAAAAAAATACCAATAACAACAACGTATTTCTGTTATAATTGTGTTGCGTTAGGGCAAAACAATCGTATCTAATTCATATTTTTGTTAAAGCACGTGAATAGATAAAAATATAATAAAAAAGTTATTTATTATAAAAACGTCTATATAAGTGGGAAAATAATATATAGAAGAAAATTGATAATGAAAATAATCCGTGTACCTCTAATTTAGAAAATTATGAGAAAATACTGTTTTATTTTTATATTCTTGAATATAATAAGAAATAAAATAAATGTTTTAATATATTAGGTTTTAAATAAGAATAATAAAACACTGGCGATTTGCAAACCATTGCAAATGCGTTTTTAAATATAGTTTTAAATGTTTAATATTATAGGTCGTCACATATATCGTATATACTGTAGACTATAAAGGTGGTATTGCCAAAAATATATTATATTTCATAATAAATGTAATTATAGTTATAACACTTATAACTTAGGTACATATGTGTGTGTGTGTGTGTGTGTGTGTGTGTGTGTGTGTGTATTTATATTGATTTAACATTGCATGTAAATGGATTATCTGAGTATAAATATAACAGACAATAGCAGTAAATATAACTGATGAAGTTTGCGGTGGTTATGTAACAACGTTATTGTCAGAAAACTAGAATGATTTATGCCGTATATATACGCATAGCCCATAGAAATATTCAAGTAAACCTTGAAAGTGTTTATTTTAAACGTAAATGTTTTGAACGGTAATATTGTTGTCCATAATGCGTTATGATAAATATTAGGACTGAAAAAGTCCAACTGCTATGCATATTATAATGATGATAATATATTAATTTTCACCTTTTGGGAGTGTAAGTATTTTGAGTTTGGATTTTTCTTTAAAAAAGTATGAAAATCCACTCGAACATATTTTCGCTATCGTTTAACGACATATTCGTGTACGTGTATGGAACTCTACATATAACCGAATGCGCGCGTGCGCATATATTATACGTGTGTAAATATTATAATCATCAATCAGGAAGACCCGGTGCGGTTTGTTACTAAGTACGATTATACACAATGATAATGACAACAGTGAAGGGAAATATTGTCCATCTATTAAATTAATGGCAAAGATTTGTATTACACAAAATGTTTGGTTTAATATCTCTTTAATTGTAATTATTTTTCTAAAGTATTACGTTGTTGAAATATAACTAACGCTGTATGTCCTTGAACATAATATATATATACAATACACACAGTTATTTATTGTCAGTTCAAAACACTCGAAAAATAAATAGCCAGTGGTTTAAATTAAAATTAAAATAAAATAAAATTTAAACAAAATTAATTTAAATTCGCATTTTATATACTCTATTTATTTATAGACATATATAACTATGTAAAAGTATTAAAGAAACTTATATTGTTACTCGTTTTATTTTGTATTTTTATTTTATTGTACAAGTGTTTGTGTCCCAAAATACGAATGTATGTAAAATTATTCGTACTTTTTGGTTGAATTTTTTTCGTTTTTTTTTTTTAACTTATTGTATAAGCATATATTTATTTGCCGTCTTTTCATTTTTAATATATTTTTTGGTGGTAAACCATTCTCCAAAAAAAAAAACTAAAATTCTTCGATTTTAGAAATTGTTCAAAGTCATATCTTCAAAAAGTTATTTTTAGCTGAAAATCCTTTTATGTAGTTTAAAAATGCATGAGTCTAAATTACTGCAAAAAAAATTTTTTTTAATGTACAGTTGTAGTAATAGTTATTGTATGGAATGCATAATACTATACCTAGTCTTGCCATAAGTTCTGTCGCTTATACAAAAATGTATATATAATTAACGAAATAAGTAAATACAAAAAAATCTGACTTTATTTATTCTTTATCAATTTCGTAACTAAAAAAAATTTAACACTATTAAACTCTATCATATTGACGGTTGAATTTTTCTTCTACAGTAAAATTTTTAACGTTTATAAAAAGGATTTGTCGGTAACCATTTTTCGCGTATTGTTAGGGTAATTTCTTTGCTCTTGTCGCTCTAATTTGACGTAAATTTTGTGTCAACTTCTGACCGGTATTTTCTTCGATAAGCACCAAAGCTAAGGTCTTCTTTAATTATGCGTGACATGGTTCTTGATGGAATTTTCATTTCTCGGGCCATGATGTTTTCCTTGCAAAGTGGATTTCTGCGAATTCTCTGTGCAACAGCTTTGACTGCTGCATTAATTTTGGTTTCGCGTGGACGTCCACTTCTTGGTCTGTCATCTACAGTATTCATCTCGTTGAACCGTTCAATGGTCTGATAAACAAATTTTTGCGTTATTTACAGCAGTTTTAATAAGTTACAAATCTTTAATGGGGAGGTGTAGGGGGGTTTATACACTCAAATAACGCGATCACAGCGATACGATTTTCTTTAATACTCCATTCCATGTTCACTGCGTGACGTAAAAATTCGTACTAATCAGAAATAGTAGATACAATTTTTAGTCAAAATTATATTTATAAAACAATCGATAAATAGGGACAATACTTATGGCACGACTAGGTATAAAAACCGGTAGTTAATAAAAAAATTTTATACAACAATTTTATATTTATTTTATTAACTCATTGGCTTTGTTTTATATATTTATGTTTTCATTAATTACGAGTATTAATTTATAGTTTCTTTTTCTTTTTTCTTATTATCTTTTATTTTATGATAATATTTGATTAAACATTACGGGTATTTTATTGGAATTTAATGTGACATAATATAATATATTATGTATGTAAGATAATATGTTGTTTTGTCACATGCATTCATAAATATTAATGCTTGTGTGAATAGTAGTTGTAGTAATGAGGAAGATTTAAAAGCGATGGGCCGGATAAAAATCGTTTATATACCTTCTCGATTTCGTATTGCTGTCAAATCGTACTTCAACACCCTTTTTTAATGTTTTTATTTATGTTTTCCATACTATACGTATAAATTATTTATGCTGCAGTGTACCTTCATTTAAGTAGAACTTCTCAAATTTTCGGTGATTTTTCTATTAATTTCCATTAAAGAAATTACAGATTTAACAATAATTATTCTTCCCTAAGAAACATATATATTATAATACGTGATAATACATAGAAATATATAAGATAATTTTAATTTTTAATACTAATTCATTATGATATTTTAACAATGAAATTGTTATTATTGTTGCAATTCATACATGAAAAAATATAATTATCAGGTCAGTGCATATATTTACAACTATTAGATGGCTGATTCGTTCTTATCAATGAACTTTTCCGCCATTTGTCGTGTGGGGTATGTTTAAATTATGCTTTGTTTAATAATTGAATTCGTATATTCGTTGACAAGGTAGAAGAATTGAAAATTTCGAATCATCATATTAACTAATAACCAACCTAAATTTATTAATAAAATAAATTTAAAAAAATAATCTAATATTTTTATATAAAGTTTCTTAAAATTATCAAACAATACATTATATATAGAAAAATTAGATGACAAATCTTTTGATTTGTTGTATTAATTAATTCACATTAGATTTCTCTATATTTAGTGATTCAACTTGTGATTTTTTAATTGCAGAAAGGTATCACAACATTATCTTTATTAACAAAAGGATATGTGAATATATAACTCTAATGGTAAAACGTACTCTAGTAATATATTAAATCCGATCGGCAAACGACACTATTTATATATATATATATATAGTTATTAATTGGAAAATAACGTATTAATATGAGTTGTTAAAAAGCATATAGGAGGTATACTTATGTTGTATTAACAGATATTGTTTATTTCTTATTTTATGAGGTAAACGATAACAATACCTTTTCGATATATCTACAGCATATCTATTTGTAATCAAATCATAAAAAATATACCAGGAATAATTGAATATAAAAATGGTTGATGTTATTATTACTATAATAAATGATAACATCCGTAAACATTACTCAGTGGCGGCTCGGGGCTTGGACGACAAGACGATCGTACCCTCTACTTAAAATCAAAATAATGAGAAATTATAGTTATATTTTTAAGTGTATCAGTAATTTAATTGTTTATTTAAATATTAATTAAATCGGATCAAGTAAAATAATATGATTTTTTTTTTACATATTGTTTCTTGGGAGTACCAAGGCCGAATAATCGCAGAGAACGTGCGTAGTGACGTGTAGAGATGAAAAGTCCGAGATGTATACTAGAGGGTATTTAAATAATCGATACGACGCGCGTGTCATCTAAACAATAAAAATCACTATTTACTATTTATTAACAGATCGACTCGGTCGATTCATCGGGACTTTTGACGGAGGCCGTATATACAGATTTGTTTATATACTCTTTACTTACCACTTTTGTATTCTGGCATGAATTTCATTGTATTCCGCGATATTTCACTAAACTAGTGTACAGAAATGAGTTTTTTTGCCAATTATAGCCTAACTTTTTTTGGACAGCATAAGAAATATGCATGTGCAAGTATGGTGATCACATGTACGTGATAGTCAACCTGTTAACATCAACGACACTTTTTTTCCCCAGGCCCGTACGATTCATACGGACATAGAACATTATTTCCGGCCATACAATAGGTAGATCGGGCTAAATTATTAGCTATTTCGATTTTTTTTTTTTTTTTTGTTTTTTAAATGCGAAGAGAAAACTGTTTCATATTTTAAGTCGCATTCCCTCCATCAGCAACCACGAGCTGCCACTGATAATATACGTCAACAGGTAGATACTTTCGACAACATAACGTGACATATAAAAACGAATTAATCCTAACCAACAAATTCCAGCATAATTACAGAGAGGTTTTAATGTTCATAGCACTTATCGTGATTCGGCATAAGTTTTGTTTGATTAGTCGTAAACTACAATAATTCGTGTATCCAATATATCCATCGCGCGAACGAAGTATAATAGAAGCAAATGGTTATTCGCAGTGTTAGATAGTAGAAGTTCGGTCGGTTATATGCGTTGGTTGCAAGTAAATGTGATACAAATTCATGCTTTCGTCAAAAGCGAAACACGCAAATATTGGTATTTATTATTATTATTTTCTTGTCACGGCAGTATCGGCTGCTCGTATGTCATTACAAAGGACACGGACACGCAATGGGCACATAAACGTCATGCATACGAGTATGTGTTCCGGGTAAGAAACAAAAAAACAAAAATTACACTACACCTATGTGTGTTTATTAATTTGCGACCGTTAAAGTTGATTTATCGCCAGTATTGAAAAAGAGACGACACGGTAGCGGGCGAAACGGGCGTTAATGACAAGGCCCCGGTGGACTTTTACGATACGATAATATTACGACCAACCTAAAAAAAAAAAATCTGTTGTGGTCGCCGCGTACTGTGTTATTTATTGCCAATTTTTTTTCCCCCTCTCGACGGTGGCGGCAATTATTCCTCTGTACCTCGCGCAATTCATTGTCGGCCGACACTGAATTTAACGATCGCGCGCGGCGGCGCGTACCACCAACGCTTCAGGTGTACATATAATATATATATATAATTGTGGTTATATTATATACATCGGTAATATATGTTACAGGCCTTGTTACAACGCTTAGAAACGATCGAAGCTTAAACATTGTGTTTATGAAACGTCTCTAAACTTTCTAGACACACTGTATATATATATATAATCATTACTACCTTATATCGCGTGCGGTAGTTTCCTATAAGTGTTTCCAACACATAAATTCGATATATAAAAAGATTTACCTGTAAGAGTGTAAAACGTTGCAATAAATCATTTTGGCGTCAAGTTTTCGATACTAAAATAATTATTATGCTATATAAAATAAGAATGTTATAATATTATAAAAATGGAATATACAATCACAGTCTAAAATATAGTTTTTAATTTCTGGTTTTTATTTTTTTTGTTTTCTTTTTAAATTCATTTGTTAATCGTAAAAAATAAAATCGAAATAAATATTAGCGTTTCTGTAATAAATTGTCATAATACTGCAACAATCGTTCATATTTTAGTAAATCATTATTTTTCTTATTGCGTACACGTAAGTTCTAATAGCTAAACGACAAAATATAGTTGTGCGCATGATGTCAGAGATGTTAAAAATAAATCCAATAACGAATAGTAGGCATTGAAACGCAAATTATCAATCATTATATTTATGATTTATTATATTTAATCATTAATTGTATTGTGTTAGTATACATATGGGAAGTGCGAAAACAATTAATCACCATGTACATTTATTTTGTATATTTCGCAATTACATTTTAAATATTTACAGGCACTTCTACGTGAATTATTACATGTATTATATACTAGGGAAGTAATTAGGTACATACTTGAAGACGTACCAATAAATATGACGTGGGCCGATGTAATCGTCGTCTACTAGTCTTTAAAAGCGGATATTTCGAGTTGTGTGTGTGTGTGTGTTTAGTATAGTCGTTGACTTGTCGAAGTGGGATTGTAATGGAATTTGATAAGCTAACGTTAAAAAAATAAAAATAAAATAAATAACAATAATAATCGTCGTTGGCAATCGTCGAGGGGTCGAACTGGAGAAGTGTCGTACAAAAATGTTAAGTGCACGTTCTCGAAATCCGTACTGTTAGGTATGTGTGTGTGTGTGTGTGTATTTAACCGCGTGTACGTCCCATGACAGGTGACGAACATTTTTCGGGCCAAGTGTCAACGTTTTGCAGTCTTGGTTTTTAACCTGTTTACTCGCTCAACAAATATATATCTACATATTCGTATGTATTCATATCTATTTGTTAAGAAAGAACCAAACAAATAGTAATTGCTCGAATTTACGTACATTTTTGTTATTTAGCATAAACCGTTTAATGATAAATTAGGTGTTAAATATCGAATTGATATGTATGAAAAACGTATTTGTATTTTTGATTGTCGTTTCCTCAAGTATATTACGTATTAAAGGCCGATCGGTTGAAATTCGAATGTCGATTTCGTCCATTCAAAATAATACGAGTATACGACCATAATATTCTGATTCGTCGCGATAATATTTCTACCAAAATATTTAAGAAACTAGATTTTATATAAAACTGATATTTTTTGTAATACGCGTTAATACTTAAAAACGCACATTTATGTTTTCGTGTCAATTTACGAACCTCGTGAATTGTTGATTACGTGTTTTTAAACGCCTTGTCGCTTTTCCATATCAAACTCACGTTTAAATACAATTTTATTTCATTTTAAGGCCTTTATCAAACTAAACATAAAGTTAAAGCTATTTCCACTACCTAAATGGTAATTTTGAGTTGCGTTGAGTTTACATGTAAACGCGAACAGTGATTTTGTAGTAAACATCAACTAATACAACGATAAGTACAATAATCTTAATTGTAGATCGTACAGTTCAATAACAGTTTATGTGTAGGAATATTATCACTATAAATCTACTGAAACACTGAAATAATACTTCAATTCTCCCTAATAATTATACGTTTTAAAGACATTTTTTTTTCGCTTGCCATTTGTGTCTAATAACCAATACAGATGTATATGTACGTAGTTGGGTAAAAAAAAGTTTCCGAAATTTATTTATTGGAATTAAAAGTACACGTAAGTATACTATCTGTATAGGTTCCATCTGTAGTAAGTAATATAACATGGGTCACCGTTATCGTGGGACTATTCCAGACGTTTGGCACACTAGTAGTGTGTACCATATTGCGAGTCGCGTGTGTGTGTGTGTGTGTGTGTGTGTGTGTGTGTGTCGTTGTAGTCGACACACTTGAGTTAACTCGTCGTTTGCGTATGAATTTGCGATTTTTATGATTTATTGATCCATGTGTATCATGTACAAACGGTGGTAATGATAGATATTAGATGTTTTTGTCATTTTGCATCGACGTTCAGGTGAAGCGGCCACACTCTATGTTTGATATACAGATAATAATATCATGATTATTATTATTATTATTATCGTATCTAAAAGTAGATTTTCGAAGATAACTTCCCGTGATGTAGGGACGTGATTTTTCAACGTTAAAAGAAACGCGGTCTGCGAACTAGAAATTTGTTTAATTTGACTAGTGTGTTGTGCGACTTCGTAATTTAATTATCGTGTATTCGTGACTAGTGCAAAGCGATAATTCGTGTGCACAAAACGATCTGTCGTCTATACTAATCATTATGTTTAGTATGTTCGATTTTAAAAATTCCAAAAATATGTTACACGACAGATTTTCGGATTCGAGTGTACGTAACATTGAACGAGACATATCTAGCACAGGACGATGAACAAACACTCGACACTTTTACCGAAAAGGAAAAAAAGGATACAGCTATAATTATCGTTTAGAGTTTTTAAATGCTTTATCGATTTATTTATGAGAATACAGTACTCGTCGGATACATACACATTGATAAAATTAAACGTACAAAGATGGGTGGTGAGGGTGACATCTCCACCATCTATTTCTACTCTGAAACCTATCGGACACGAGTGCCCTGTGTATTTTCGCACTCCGTTCTACGTCTGTGGTCCCGACGTACCGTTGAGGTTGAAAGCGTAAAAAAAAACGCCGCGGACTTTTCGAGATGTGCGGCGCGCGCCATGCCCGGGGCCGCTCCCCGTTAGCGCGTACGCCGCCGGCGGCCACCCCGTCGCGTCGTCGTCGTCGTCGTCCCCATTCGGCGTGTGCGTGGCCGACGGTCTGCGGGTCGACGGTGCCGTGCGCGGGGGCGGGTCCCGTGCACCGTGAAATGCTGGATTGGTCGGCCGGCGGTCCCCGCCGAACCGCAATCGGACGAGACCGCCGCCGGCGCGTAGAATACAATACATATATTTTATTTTTATTTTCATTCGTACGTACGTACGCGCGCGCGCCCGTGTTTTAAAAACAACCCTCGTGTCCCCGGGGTCCTCCGCGTATTATACGCGTTATCGACACACGCCACGTACGCGTTTCATGATACGTGTGTGGAGACGGACGGACGGTCCCGCACACGGGAATGACAAGACGGTTGAGGTTGGAGGAGGAGGAGGAGGAGACGCGGACCGCGACCTTTTCATCGTTGATTAATGGACGGTCAGTCGTGTCGGCGGGGTTTTCGAACGCGGTGTGTTGCGCCGCGAAAAGAAAGAAAGGAAAAAAAAAAAGATTAAAAAAAAAAAAAAGGGAAAAAAGAAGGCCCGAAATCCTTTCCTTCCACCGACCGACATAATCGTGTCGCGGCGACCTTTGATCCCCCGCGCGCACACTGTCACGGTGATTTATTATACCGCGGGCGGCGCGCGCATACGGCACACATTGCACGCCGTCGGCATGTCCAACACCGACGACGACGACACCCGATTACCGCCGTCCGCGAACTCGTGTTTATATATGTCGTTGTGCTGTCGTCGTCGCGCGAAAAACACCAAACGAAATACGCGGCGTTTGCGTTCCGGGCCTCGTTTGTTTTTTTTTTTTTTTGTATTTATTTAGTTAGGTTAGGCGTTGATTTTCAAACGAAAATTTTGTCTAATCGTACACGAAAACTAACGATTATAAAATGGTTTTGACGTCGAAAATCGTTGTAACCGCAATAACATTCGAATTGAATATAAGTATTATTATTATTATTGTTATTTGTGCATCGCGTGTGACGTAAACGTTATCATTGCCCGGACGCGGGCCCCGTTACCCTAAGCTCCTAGGCCCTTAAAAATGGGGCCGGGCACACGACCCGAGAAAACCGGTCTCGAGCGCGAATTCGTGTCCGTACAGCCGGCAGACGTGACGTGATATAAGATTGTCAACATTGTCCGTGACTCGGACGGACGTCCGAACAATAGTCCGATTAAAGGGTTTCCATAGCTTTTCCTTTTAAACGGCGTGAAGTTGTAATTCCGAAAAACTATTCAACGAATCATGATGTTAAACAGAGTTTCGCTCGGAACGGTTTTTTCGAATGCAATTTCAAATGTACAACATTCGCCACCGCCGTATTATTGTTACATTAGATCGTTTACGGGTTCTGCGCTGTGAGCAGTGGCGTGTTTATAGGACTTTGGCGCCTTTTTTCAACAACATCATTTGTAAAAATGTCCTCACGATCCATCCAAGACCGATCTCTATTTGTCGAACAAGTTTTTTTTAAAAATAAAATGTATTGAATTTCGGGTTTCTACGACGTAAAGCACGCGCTAACCGATTGGGCGCGTTAGAAATTTCAAAAATTCATGGCGTCCAACGCCGGCGAGTGACCAGAAACGATCGTGTGCAGTGCGCCCCCGTGCCGACAATTTTAATAACTCGTCGCGACTGTTGATTACGTTACCGTCGTTCGACGTTTTCGATACCAGATGTTTTTCGTGTTGCTCGGCGCGTGGTCGCCTATAACGCCAAAATCGGCGTTCGTCTTCGTAAATATTTGGTGACCCCCGAAGAATCAGCACGTGCCCTCCCCCCCGAGCTGGTGGGCTTTTCTTCGCTCGTCGGCTTCACTTTGACGGCTCTAACGTTGGCTCTGGGAACCGTCGTTTAAACGACAAACGGCAAAAGCGGTTTGTAAATTTCCCGCGTCGACCGAACATGTGTAAACGTTTGACTAGGTATTGGAACGTGTCCCGGTACGGAAACCGTGTGTATGGAACGGTACGGACGATGCGCCAAATGACAAATAATTAAGTTCGTAAAAAAAAAAAGAAACCGTGTTACTCAATACCCAGATGCCGTCGCGTTGTGAGTGCCGCGTTTAAAAGCGCGGTGCCGACCCGTTTTTCGCGACGTCTCCGAGAACCCACGGTGTGTGGTTAAACGATGTCCCCCCCGAACGGTGTCGTTTCTGTTCGTGCAGTACGAAGTCCCGAGCCGTTGATCACGCACATCGCGACGCCGGTAGAGTCGTCGCGATTGTCGGGAAGTTTTGTTTCTGTTTGGTTTGGTGCGCCGGGTCGGTGGGAGAGCGCAAAGAGAAACGGATTTTTTGTGGACGGCGGCGGCGGCGGCGGCGGCGGCGGCGGCGGCGGATGATGCTGCCGCGGCAACCTTCGCGGTCCGGCGGGGCCCGGGAGACGGACAGTTCGTGACCAGGTGTCCGGTAGCTCGGAAGGTGTATTTTTGTTTTGTTTCAAAAATGTTTTCCCGTTCCACCGCGACGACCGTTCCGATCTTTGTAACTTTTTTGTCGGCTTTTTTTGTTTTTTCCCGCCTTCGATCCCATTCGTGCGCTCCGGTCAGTTTGACGACGGCCGCGTGTGTACAATAACAATCCGGTAACTACAGGTTAACATGGTAATCGTTGCGAAATGATTGCCGAAAACGCGTGCAGGTTCGAAGAGGTGCAGTCGTTGGCGTTTCGCAGGAGATTGGAATTCACCGACTGTTGTTCTCAGGTACGCGAGTTGTGCGTTTTTGCCGCTGCTGTTAGGGAGGGGGGGTTTTTTTTTTTGATTTTTGATTTTCGTTTCTGTTTTGAAATCAATCGCCGTGCGTCGTTTTCGAATGGATATGTCGATTATAGGACCGTACTTCACAACACGATGTCCACCGTACGTCGTTAGTTTAAATCTCTCGTTGACATCGACGATTTTCTCCCGAGATTTTCGTGGCTTGTGTCGAGAGAAAATTTTTTTTCACACAAATACATCACATGTGTACCAGAGAAGTGAAAATATTTGGATAGTGGTCGGTTAGATATTATAACTATTGTTATCGATATAAAAAAATGATCAACATATAATAACTTGAATTATTAGTTAAAACAATAAGTATTTATGAACATGTATTAATCGTAGAGTTCAAATATAGACATTTTATTGTAATTCATAACTCTTTGTCACCAAACGTATACATAATATTAACTGATAGCTGCTATTTTTAATTTTTATTATTGTCTAATTACTACATGATCATGCGATAAAATTAATTTCAATTATATATAACATAAAAATGATTTTGGCCGGTGATTTCATAATATAGACTGAATGCAATTATCTTTGAATTATAATACAATCTGTTTTTACATTATCGATTTCCGTATCGGCTTAACTATATTATATGTATACGACTACGCGAATAAATCTTAAACGTATTTTTCTGTTAAAATGAAATAATATTTCTCTAATATTGGCTAAGCGTTTGACGTCGCGCAGATTTTCATTTTCCGGCCTTTCTGTAAATAATAACTTACGGATTTTCACTCGACTTTATTAAACGTGTGGTGTGAAAATGCTTCTCGACCCAACATATTAACATCCGCTAGGAATAACCAGGATTGTCCGGCGATTATTGAAAAGCAATTATAATTTAATTGCGCCTTATAAGACCACGTGTCAACGTGGATTTCGCATATAAGTCGACAATAGCGTATTGTATTATGTGTCCGTTATTTGTTTATATATATTTCGTTCCTTTTTATTTTTATTTGCATCATGGCTATTATTATTAGTTCTTTTTGTCATTCTCAATTGTTCGGATGATATTGTTCGAATGTCCAGAAGACAAACGTTATAAACGTTAAATAAGTGCGTGCGTGTGTGTGTAATTTATATCAAACTCATTACGATAACTCGGAATTGAATATGATTTGAATTCAAACAAAGAGCAATAATTTTTGTGCGTGTAAAGCGACATAGTGTATATGAAAACAAAATTAAATCGACCAGTGCGTGTAATTATTATAACTATTATTATTATTATAACTATTATTATTATTATTATTATTATTATTATTATTATTATTATTATTATTATTATTATTGTTATTATTATTGTTACTATAAGGGACACGCTGGTAACGTGCCGGTCATTAAACGCGAGGGAGGCGCGTTATATAATAAAAATACGTGCACGAGCGCTGTGTGTGTGTGTGTGTGTGTGTGTACGTAGACGCGCGTGGTACACACAAATATATACGTGTACTGTGGTACCGCGTGGTTAGTAGTAGTAAATACCGTACACGACCGTATTCGGTTAAGTTATATTATTATATTTCGGACGCCTTAAATTATACGTAGGAGGTTTGTGTGCGCATGTGTGTACAACGTGGCGCGTCTATTAAAGTAATTAGGCTTTGCGCGAACAGGTCGGCCGCGGGGGTTTTTTTTTTACTCTCTCTCTCTCTCTCTCTCTCTTTTTCTCGCTTCTTTACTTTTTTTTAATTTATAGCCGGCCGTCCTTCAAACCGCCGCCGCCGCCGGCCCGTTTATTTGATCTACACAGTTTTCCAAATTATATATACTACGCCCTCTAACTAAGTCGTAACAATCGAATTCGAATAAGGCGCCGCCCGCTCTAATTTTTTATTTTTTTATATTTTTTTTTGTCAACGCGCGAACCTCCGTCGTGTGTGTGTGTGTGTGTGTGTAGTAGGCGCCACTACTCCACCGCCGCCCTTACTGGCCGACGCGCGCGCGTGTCCCCCCGTATCGGCGCGGGAATTTATTCCCATTTTACGCGTAATTGTGTTTGTTACCTCTCGTGATTACTATACATATTCGGTTTTGTCCGCCATCGTAATATAACTCGTCGCCTGTGTATTACGTCGCACGATACGTATACAAAAATTTAGAACGTTAATAAAACGTATGACGACGACGACGACTTTTCCAACGACTTCCGAACGAACCCGATTCATTATTATTATTATCGTACCGACTCGATCGGCCAAGGATAACGTACTCGTTGAACGATTTTTTGACCGTACCCCGTGCGATTGATATTTTTATTATTTTCGATTACGTGACAACGCTCACCGTTCGTCCGGTTCGTCAACGGATCCTAGTTTTAACTTCGTTGTCGGCATTACATAATCACTGTGGTTTAAACAAATTATCTGTGGTAATAGAATATTCTGTGAGATAACAGTGAATTCAATCGATAACAGTATGATTAATGTCGTTTTTATTCATTCCTACATTAATCTATTAAAGTATACATAAAGTTATTTCATTTATTTATTTAGTAACACAAACGATGTCTGAAAATTTAACCGACCATGAGGGTTTCATGGAATTGGCATTACACTCATAGCTGTTATATGAGAACTCTAAATTATCATGACATAAGTGTCCGTTATCAACATTAACGATCAACCAATCGAATTGCGGGTCACCGTTGAATTCTCGGTTTAACTCACCGAAATCGGCGGATCAAGTAAACTTCAGTTTGAACTGGGTTCGGCGGGTCGTGATACGCGCTTTTCGATTGAGACCGGCCGTTTAAACTCTGTAACCCGGTTATTGTGAAACCGACCCTAAGACTTCCGCGGTGTCTAGTAACGGTCGGGCAAAGGGGCTTTACACGACGTCCTCAGAGATGATTGTTCACCACAACAGAACAAACAGGAACATTTCGTCGTTTATCTAACGCCGTCGTGTCCAATATTAATTAATCGTCTTTGGATACGGTCGGATTCGGTAAATTATAATCGTTCGGTTTGTTCGCAGTCATGTTAATAATCGTTTGTTCGGCGACATGCGTACTCTCATACCCGTGTTTCGCGTCGATCATTTCCTTCAAACGTTAAATTCGATTTCACAACATACGGAGTCGCATAAACCACGCAGTGACTCGTACGTTGAACGTATGATGCGCACAGCTCGCGAAACCTAACCGTCTTGACGTTTAAATTTAACGGACGTCGTATTATATATCAGTATTTATGTTGTCGTTTGACTCGACAAATTCCAATTATTCGTGTTTACTGGGGTTGGTAACACGTTTACGTTTCGAACCGCGTAAGACCCGCGCACGGTGTTGCGAAGAACTTATTATTATTATTGTTTACGTTCGCCGATTGGCATTGAATTTGGTCTTACCGACCCAAAGCCCGCCGCCGCCGCGTGCGCACACACACACACACACGCGCACGTGATTATATTATATTGGTACTTTATTGGGAACCAATGACGTTCAGAACGTCTGAAATGGTAAAGGCATTCATATAAATGCCACCGAGACGATGATTTATTCGCCTGATGTTGTTGTCGGGTTGCCCGGTAGAAATTATATGGGCCTCTCGCATTCAATAATGTTCCTGTCCAACAATATAATAATGACCGCGGCAGCAACCGCCGCCGCGCGTAATAATAATTATAATGATAAAGTTACCTGTTTATTATGATAGCCGGCAGTGGCCGTCGGACGGCGGGGCGAGCGAGCGAGCGTGTGCGCGTGTGTGCGTGTGCGCGAGAGAACGGCCGAGACGGACCTAACGCTACGGACGGTCCCACGACAAACCCCGACGAAAACGAAACGGGGGGAAGGGAAATAAAAATAAAAATAAAAACGGCATAAACACGAGACGCGTGACACGTCGTCATAATACGTTTTTGCGTGCCGGTGTTCTGTGGTGTTTCTCTGGGGAAAATTCGGTATCGTCATGTACTCTCGCGTATGTCCGCCGCGTACGTATTATTAAGTGGAGTCGTTCGACGACGTGTGTGTGTGTGTGTACGCGTCCTTAACATTTTTAATGCGCCATTATTTACCTAAGGTCGTCGAAATGTTACGGCCGACCTTGGTCCGTCGTCGAGAGGCAGACATCAATCACACAAACTCTCTCGAGATGCTTCCCGTATGAGCAAATCACACGCGCGCGGTAGTAGTACTGGTAGTAGTAGTAGTAGTAGTACTGGTAGTAGTAGTAGTAGTAGTAGTAGTAGTAGTAGTAGATATTGCGCGGGTGAGAAATGCACGTGGTCGCCGCGCGCGTTTTTAAGGCGTCCGATGAGAAAACGGACCGTTCGCACTTCACACAAACCGTGTTAACGGCCGCCGCGCAGCGTCCGATCTCGCGTGAAAACTTAATTAGCGTCCTACACACACACACACACGCGCGCACGCGATTTATTTAAGATAATACCATAACGCGGTAATGACGCGGACGGCGGTAATGGGCTGCGGCAGAGAGAGAAACACAATACACGACGCGCATAACAAACAGATTATATGCTCTGCGGCTAAACAGCTCTGCCGGCCGTTCGTAATAACCACTTCATTTTTTTTTTCTTTCCTCCCAAAACGGCGTGTAAAATATTATCACGATATTAACGCGCGCGCCACGAAACGAGTGCGTGTGCGCGAGAGGACCGCTTTCGGATTGTTGTTGTTGTTGTTTGGTATAAGACTCATGACGAATTATTACCCGTAGCGACGGGCCGCGGCGGCATTGTTCTTGCACGCCGTGTACGCGTTTTAATGGCGGTAATGTGACGTGAATCACTTCTCGTCTCCGTCGGGACAGCTCCACTGGCCCCCGGCTCGCTGTTCGCCGGCGGCGGCGGTCGTAACGGGCGCGAGCTTTCTTCCCTCGGCCGTGCGCGAGTGAACACCGACTTTCGGTCCAAACGTGATTTCCGTAACCGACGTGGTGTCGTTCCGTACGGCTGGTGCCGTGTGCGTGCGCGTCGAGCGGGCCGCGGAATTATTTATGAATTCTATTCAAACGCGTCGTCCACTTGAACCGAATAATATAATAATAAACCGTGAGAGGGAGCAGTGAAGTGCGCGGCGGCGGCGGCACGGAAAAACGTCAGTCACTTGTGCACACCGTCGTGCTGCTGACCGGCTGCGGACGAGGACGGCACGTAGTAGTAAATGGTAGCAGGAAGACAGACCGCGTCGGAGAGACGGCGGCGGCGGCGGGCAAAGATAAATATTTACTCGGATATACTGCGCGCGCGCGAACGGGCAGGTAGACTTTTGTGTGCGCACTACGCTCGGCCAAATGTGTTGACTCCGCACGTGATAATTATCATAACCACTTCAGACGACGAAATCCCCCTCGGAATACTACTCCGTGCGGTCGAATAATAATAATAATAATAATAATAAATAATCCCATACACAGAAACGCGCCGTATGCGTTTTTATTATTATTTTTGGAATTTCGGGTCGACCCGCCGCCGCTTCTGCTTGGGTTCTGCCTCTGGCTCCGTGTTCGAGTGCGCGTCCCTTTTCGAGACTTACAGTGTTATGGTATGGTATGCGCGGTGATGGAGACGAACGGCCGTTTTCGATTCGGACGGTTGTATTATCATTGTTATTATTATTATTCCACAATCACGCAATCAGCGTTTGGGAATCGACAAGAAATAATAATAATAAAAATATGTATTTCGCCGTCATTGTGTGCGCCGCGTGATGGTTGAGGGCGTGGGGGGTGTCGCCGTCTGCGTGTCGTGGTGTCTGCGGCGGCTACCTGTTGGTCAGTGGATACAAAGACGACGAGCGTTTCGAGTGTCCCAACCCCTTCGAAACGGTTTTCGTTGTATTTAATTACGAACCACTTGTGTACGTCGATTACGAACAATAATAGTATTCGTACAGCACTATTCCACACGCGTAATCTGTCGTGCAATCGAGTGCGTTCATGTCACTCGTTGTATGTTGCGTCTTGTAAAATTATGTTTATTAGTTCGATTCCGCCACTATATGATAACAATGTATACGTTATACCGGTGGCGTATTTGACTTCAATTTACGGGAGGGGGGGGGGTTTACCAAAGGGTTTTGTTTCCTAATAATGGATTTTTACCGAAACCAATAGTACGTATTACGGAAATTTAATAAATTATATTTGTATAGATTTTTCTTTATATTGTAATATTTTATACATTTTCTAATTATAAATATATATATATATTAATTTAAATATAATGATATAATATATCATTGATCCAGCAGGATTCCTGATAGCGTGATGGATATAAAATATGTAGTTTATATTCGGGATTTGATACACACCGAGTGTCTCCTTGATGTAACTAATGGCAAAGCACAATTATTTCCTCTATATTTCCAATTAAATTTAAAACTAACGATATTTTACCAAATACATCGATGTTTTTCCAATTACATTGATGTTTTTGACATCGATTTTTATTTAATATTTCGATATTGTTAGCATCGGTGATTTGAAACAGATGCATCTATATATCGATGTTCATGAACAAATCGCCATCCCTAATTGTTACACACTCACCGGGAGTATATAAACAAACACGTGAGCGACCGGACCAGCCTAAAACTTCACCGTGATATGAGTCCCGATGCAGTAATATCGCGCTCGTCGATATCATTGATATAAAATGTTGACATATGAATCCATAGAGTAGTGAATCCGTACAGTGATGACTTCACGATAACTTCTACCTTTACCCTCAATATTTTTGTAATTTAGCAATGACATTTAACGTTTTATGTCTATGAGAGGGGAGGGGCGATCGCTCCTGTCGCCCTTCCCTCAAATACGCCCTTGCGGGTATATTATATTATTGCATTAGTGGAAAACGGTCAGGACTTTTTCGGTATTATCGCACAAAAATATCTAGTGAAACCGCTTGGACTTGAATCGTTCTTGTTGGATCGCGTCAACAAGTCGTCGTCATCTAGCTCTGGAACCATGGGACCCGTAGGGTCTAACCCCCCCCCCCCCGAAATTTTGAGAACCCCGCATATTTTCTGCGAGTTCTGGAATTTTTCGCACACGAACGGTCACGTGTAAAATAACACATTTCATTTCAGTTATTCCCACTTTGATAACAGAAATTATCCATGTGACACCCCACTCTCCCCCCCCCCCTCTGAATCGACTATTTTCCGAGCCCAAATTGCTGATTACTGCCCTGTCTTGAATACCAACAACGAGCGGCCCGTCATTTCGTCGACGCGGTCGTCTCGGCGTGCGCTTAAGTGTCCACTGAAACGATAGAGGAACTTGACCCTCGTCACCGCGCTGCACCGCACCGGAGACTCGGTCGAGCCAGTGGTTCGCGCCGTACGGTAGAGCTCTCGGTTAAGTTATTTGATATATTCATCACGGGCGACGGTGTAAATTAGGTGACATGTCTATGGACAATATGTTTTGTGTTGGTTATTCGTGTTCAAAATAATCATTCAACTCAATTGCATATGTTTGTCACGAGATTTAAGTATTCCAGAGTGACAACTGCAAAAAGTTCAATTAAATTAATATATATATATATATATACTTGTATGTTAAATAAAACCGATTGATATTACACAATCAATGTTTATTTACTACCGGTTTCGACTAAAAGTCATCATCGGGTATTAAGCAAAAAAGAAAACATACTTAATATTTAACGATAGCTTTTAGTCGAAACTGGTAGTAAATAAATAAATTTTACACAACTCTATGTTTTTATGATTTTGTAATTCTTAACGGCTTTATTTGATATATATGTATATTTTTTTTAATTATCAGCGTTAAATGTCTAGTTTTTTCTTATTATTCTCTTATCGTAATATGTTCGCGGTGGTAATTTTCGTACGCATCTTCAATTACATTTGCTTCGAATTCGATGTGCGTTTCCAATGTTTTTAAAACTATTTTGAGTGATTTCAACTAATCGCACGCATCTCGATGACAGCGCGCACGAATGTTGGTTATTCTAAAAACGATGAAATGTTCACGTTTACAATGCGTGCAATGTGTTTTATTAGACGATAACTTTTATTGTTACTAATGGTAACACAACTGTTGTCACTCTACGTGCGTCAGAACATTATTCTAAGACATTAGGTCTCGAAAATTAACATATTCCGTTCACATGTGTTCACCGTGTACACAAATCGGATATTATTTATGATGTGTGCATTACCTATACGGTTCGCGCCAACTTGTGTGCGTCGCACGATTTTCGCATAGGTACGTGTATAATAGTGTACACTATTTTCAGAGTCGTGACCTAAATTTTTGAAAAAACATTCCCATCAAATTTCGATGTACATTTTTATAATTGTTTTTCATATTTTTTTGTTAACACTATGTTATATAATGTAGTGTGTTGTGCGTCTTCTACCGATTGACACGGCGCTAGGTAAAAACCGTATTTGCCGTATAGCGAAAAATCGTCCATGAAAAACCCGTTTGACAATTACAGCTC
Organism: Schlechtendalia chinensis; assembly: GCA_019022885.1. Classification (NCBI taxonomy): domain Eukaryota; kingdom Metazoa; phylum Arthropoda; class Insecta; order Hemiptera; family Aphididae; genus Schlechtendalia; species Schlechtendalia chinensis. The sequence goes on along the minus strand of CM032339.1, from coordinate 26,481,829 downwards.
GGTCATATCATCGTAATAAAAATCGTATCCATACGTTGTATATATATATATAAGACGTCTGTTCGTATGGATTACACGTTGCCCGTAAACATTTAATAGTCATGAAAGTGCGATAAATAATTTATCATTAATCGTTAAGAAGGAACGGGGATTTCCAAGCGGGTTAGGTAAATGAAACCGATCAGAATGTAGTTAAAAAAAAAATGTTATTGCGTATATTGTTTTCCTTGTACTTGTTGTGGGTACTCAATGGTCATGGTTTCTCGAATCAAAAAGAATTTAAATACATAGTAGTGATAGTGTGTTATACAATCGTTGTTATAAGATATTTCTAATAACGAGAATGGTTTCCACACAAAACGCAATGATTAGTTATCAACTACACTTATCAGTCCGAGCTATTAGATACAAAGATATTATTATTATGTTTTAAACACACACGTAATGAACTAGTATTGTTTTTCTGATTTTTTTTTTTATCCGATGTACACACTATGTTAATAATTTGCATTTTTCGCACTCGGACGATTTAGAAATTGTACATATTGTGTCGTACGTATTATGTGTAATGACTATTGATTTCTTTTGTCTCACGCCCAAACATATACTATTACTGTACGGATGGACGATCATCATACCGAAACGTGAAAGTTCGATAATCGTCAATATCCAATCATTATAATGTATACTGTTGTAATTGTGTGTACGGTATGCAACGTACCTACACGTTTGTGTAATAATCGTGAACAATGCCCGTTATTCTGTGATAAAACTGAAACATCAAGTTATTGGTGTTATGAGTATTTTCTTTATTTATTGAATGTCAAACGGTTAAACACGGTTTTTGGATTATAATCACTTTTGGCGTGTATGCTTTGGAATGAAACTGGAACAATTCAAATTTCCTTACCCGACAATGCGAATACTCGCCGTTTTCGTTTCAAACGATCGGCTGATGATCGTAATGTTTGTTTCTCTTCGAACAATTGTATAACACGTCGACGTCAGGGACCCACAAAGAGGGGCGGGGGGTGGATCAGTGAGTACTATGGTTCCGGGAAAAAACATAGTATATATACATATATATATTATTAGTTTAAATTAAAAAAATTAAATGAGTCGTGCCGCCCCAGTCACTATGTCTTTATACGATATTGGTATATATATATTAATAATTTGATTTCTTACTACATGATTTTGTATAACGATCTATGTGTATATTATTTTTATTTCATATGATCGTAATATAATATGTATAATATATATAATATAATCGTAATCATTTTTTTTTATTATTATTATTATTATAAATACTTTTTAAAAAAAAATGTTGATTTTTATATTAAACTAAATTCGTGTACTCGTGTATCAAACTTATCATGGGGTAACTAAAATAACCGATATTTTGTATTTTGTTTACAAAAGCAAAAGAAGCTGTGTACACCCAATAGTCTAGGTGCCTTTTGTAAAAATAATTGAAAAAAAAAAAATTAAACGTTAGAATTTAGATTAAAATTATTATAATAACTAAACACACAACGAGGGCCCGGATTTATTTACAGTGCCGCAGTTGAACGAATCGTGTGTGTGTGAGGGGGGGGGCGGCCTGGCCGACGTCATTACATCGACAATCACCAGGTATCTCGCGCGTTTACCTGTTGTGAATGTTGAGCTTAAAACGTCACAGTTTCCATTTACTCGACTTGATTGGTCGGGTTTTTCCCGGGCCGCGGTCCGACTTGACGTTCTCGGTGTAGTTCGCACGCTCAATACCAGAAGAACAACAAATATTTGACATGCGTACGTAGCGTGTGCTGTCGACTCGCATCCAGTAGATCGAACGGTTATTGTTCGTTAGAACGAGCGTCGGACGAGAAATCGACAAAATCGACGAAATCGATGAATGTTGTTTTGCAGGGCAGGATGGGCTACACAACAAGGCACGCTGGCGGCAACGGCATGGACCAACGGGGCTGGCAGGACTTGGCGGCGTACGCGCCCGTGTTGGCGTTCCCGGGCGACGGACAGCACCATCAGCACCACTACGCGCAGCATCCGTCCAGCGGGCTCAACTATCCGCCCGCGCCCAGCATGTACCACCACCACCACCACCATCACCACCACAACAACAACAACAACAACAACAACAACAACAACAACGACGACGACAACGACAATGCGGGCAACGTGCTGTTGCAGAACGTCAGCCTGTGCGCGCCGTTGCCGCCGCCGCCGCCGCCGCCGGCCACGTCCATCGACATGGGCGGCAGCCACGCGGCGTCGTCGTCGTCGTCTACTCCGTCGTCGTCCCTGTCGCATTATCACCACCACTCTTCGACGATCGGTGAGTGCTTGAACGGCAGTTATCCCCGCGTTTCAAACGGACTTCAAATGCTGTTGCGCATCGACTTCTCTTCTCCGGCAGTCGATCGCGGCTCCACATTATTAACTCGTGAACGTGCCCAGTAGATTCGGTGTGCCATTAACTTTTATTGAACTATGTCTATGTCGGTACGGGAGAAACGAGCCAAAAAAAAAGAGCCCATTTCAATAACGACATAATATTAAACAAATCCCGTTTTTGGTAATTTCTAGTCTTGTCTCTATTATTTTTTGCCGACACGTCCGTGTCCGGTACGCGTTCCGTGTTCAGAGAACATCACATACGGCGACGGCATAGCACTGTGTTTTCAAACTTTCCGTAGACGTCCCGTAAATCGTATATGTGTTTTGTACACCGCCAAAAGTGAATTATTATTTCACGTCGAGCATTGTCTTTTTGCTTTTCTTTTGTTTTCTTTCTGCCAATATATACTTTATACTCGTTACAATGACGTCCTTAACGGTATGCGTTGTAAACATCTCTCCGTAGATACATTGACGGTTGGAATTACGAACCAGACGAAAAATGATTTTCCTATTTTTTCTCGATCCAGACGTGTCGTGTTTTCGTAGTCGGGTCTTAACGATGTCGTATCAAGTCATAAACGATAAAATGCATCCCGTCCAGTGGCGGTCAAACTTTTTTGTTATTATGTATTAGTTTCAACAGTATGCCGTTTATTACCTATTTATTAATAATAAAAAAAAAACATATTATTAAATAATAAAAAGAGGCCCTGCGTTCGTCCCTGCCACGGATGAAGTATTGGATATATTGGCAAAAAAAAAAAATAGATTTAATAATAATCAAATTATTTAATAAAGCGAACTAATATGCATAAAATTATAACTTTGATGTTTTCAACGATCACAAAGTTCATGTCGAAAAATCAGCCTCCACACCCCCCCCCCACCCATCCCTCGCCATGACTAAATCATTTGACCGCCACTGATCCCGTCAACTCGAGGAGCTTCGGGCGACAGGATGGGAAAAGGACGGGAAGGTCATATAGCCGCGCGTTTCGTTTATCTTGGCGATTGCGTAATTGTCGCGATGAATATCGCCGTATCGGCAAAACAAATCGCATTGATAAACAAATTAAATATTTTAATAGTAAACGACGTTTGTTGTTTGCTCGGCGCCGCAGGTGTGTCTACCAATTGCAACTTGAGTTCAGCCGTCGCCACGTCACTACACTTGCCCGGCAGCTCTTCCGAACAACCCGCCGCGTTCAAAACGGAACCTCACCAACACGAAATGATGTTTCCCTATCAGGTAATTGATCTCGTTATTTATACGTCGTCTCGGGTAAAACATCGTCCGGGGACGCGTCGCGAAACTCGGCGACGTTCCGCCGCCGGGACGTTAATCATTCACGTGGTTTTGTTTTTCTTCACCGACTGTCCCGTTGCAGAACCACAGTAACGAAATGGCGCCGTCGTCATCGGACGGACTCTTGTCGTCCATCTTAAACGACGACGACTTGCAGCTCATGGACCCGACGGCGATGGGAGCGGACGGTAAGAACGATAGCTAAACAACAATATGGCAGAATACGACCGTCAGTGCCCGAAATGGAAAATATAAAGTAGTGGAGTCCGATTGGAAATTTAAAAATAGCGTTCCAAATGAAATATTCTATACCGCGGAACCGTGGTATGGGTACCTCTCCTCCCCCACCCCACCAGTTTACCACTGAACCTAATATAACCTAATTTCTTCTTTTATTTTTTTTCAATTAAAACATTTCTCTGTACAACTTTTAATAGAATTAAACAACTAATAAACCCATTTAAATTCAAGCGGGAATAATAATATACAAAAATCAACTGTATGATTATATACACTATCACAACTCATAAAAAAATTATAATGTATTCACGTTATACAGGGATACATCGGCACACGATGATCACCAATAAAATAGAATTAATCAAAACGGTTGGCCAATTAACGACGTTGTTTATCGACAATTTGTGCCGTCACATGTATACAGTTAGTAACAGTTACAGGTTACAGTATAGTAACCGTGTAACTAATATTCTGTGATAAGTGATATACAAGAAAATAAATTGCCATTATCAAGCAGGTACTTGATATAGCAATAACGTATTAACGATGATGATGATGATAATAATAATAATAATAATAATAATAATAATAATAACATCAAATATACAATTTTTTCATGATTTTTTTTATCTATGGTCCCCAGACAGCAACGCACCCAGGTTTTTTTTAAAGGGGGAGGGGGTCGAATAATATGGAAACCCGATTTATACAATAAAGATAATTTTTACTTTTTATTATTAAACGTAAAGTTAAAAAACATGTATATTTTTTTAAATATTGAAAACCCATAAAACAAAAGAAACCACAAAATTGATTATGAAAAATCTAATCGACGTTTGTCTGTAGCCAACAATTAAAATTATCTTACACAATTTTCCACTTAAGAAACACTCAAGGGAAGGTCTGGACCCGAGGTCTACCACCCCCTCGGTAGCGCCACTGTCCCCAGGTATACACCGGTAATAAGCGCTCCCCCGTGTTCGTTTGAAAATTGTAGTGAAGGAACGCTAATTTTTCTTTTTTTAAACATAGTAGAGGAGCTCCGTCCCCTCGCGTACCCCCCTCCCACAAACTACAATTCGAACACCGGATACGACGGCATAGTGTGTCTGTGCACGTCGTGTGGCTGCTACGAACGGGAAAACCCGATCGGAGTGCTCCGCGGGTCCGCCAGTAGTGTATTTAGATTTTTGTTGCCCCTCCTCTCTCTCTCTGACCTCCTTACTGCATGTAAAAAAAAAAATGTTTTACCAAGCAATTTTCTGAGACATACACAACCCCTCTCTTTTAAGTCATATATCAATGTTTTACGTCCATGAAGTTGGCCCACCGACTTTGCCAAAACCTTTCCAAAAACATATCAAAATTTTGCGAGTAATTTGCTAGAATTTGCGAGTTTATTCCCATAATTTGCTAGTCATTATTTCCCTTACTATTCAAGGGTGGGCCAACTTCAGGCAGCCTACCCATCTTACACAAATCCATCGAAAATGGTACCAAAATCTTCCCCTCAATTTGCTAGAATTTGCGAGTCCATTCTAGACGAAAATGGTACCAAAATCTCCCTCAATTTGCTAGAATTTGCGAGTCCATTCCCAGAATTTGCTAGTCCTCCAAAACTGAGATATGAGCTTTCAATGTTCTGAAGATGGCATATAAATCCAAGAATATTGGAAATATATATTTTTAAATTTAGGTACGTTCGTTATGTTTATGCTATACTTTAATATGAATTATTAAATTTACCAGTTAACCAAAAATAAAATAATGATTTATTAAAATACTGCAATACTCGCTACAATTTATTAATTTCAATTATTTACAATTTAAATACATTTTATTTTTAACTTGGAGTTCAAATTGATGACAGTCCTAGAAAACATTTTGTCCTATACATTTCAGATCTTGACAGTTATTTTACATTTAGTTAGTTAGAATTTGCTTAAATTGGTCCTAATTGACGGTTTACAGTTTTTGATATTTTTATAACTTATGAAATCCAAATATTTCAGTTCGGTTAAACAATTTTTGTAGTCGAGAGATTTCCGTATCAGTAAATAATTTAATCATGATTATGTACGATATGGAAATTTTGGGGATTTTCCGATTTTATAAATATATTACGATTGTATTGTAGCCTGTTATTCCGTAAAAATAATAAAATTCGAAAAAGTATCACATGAATTAATGACTGATTATATTTATATTATATATCTATATATTTTAATTTAATTAATCTAAAATAATAATATTAATAAATTATAATACTTACTCGTATGTGATGACAGATGAATTTCCAATATTTAGTGTAATATACTATTTAATAATAATAAATAAAAAACACAAGAATATAAAAATAAGTAAAAATAGAGTAAAATGGTTCCAACTTTAGTCGATATTATAATATATTATAAGATTTAAAAATTTTGGTACCGTTTTCATTCCTATCGCATAAAGTCGGTGGGCCAACTTCAGAACATTGAAAGCTCATATCTCAGCTTTGGAGGACTAGCATATTCTGGGAATGGACTCGCAAATTCTAGCAAATTGAGGGGAAGATTTTGGTACCATTTTCGATGGATTTGTGTAAGATGGGTAGGCTGCCTGAAGTTGGCTCACCCTTGAATAGTAGGGGAAATAATGACTAGCAAATTCTGTGAATGGACTCGCAAATTCTAGCAAATTACTCGCAAAATTTTGATATGTTTTTGGAAAGGTTTTGGCAAAGTCGGTGGGCCAACTTCATGGACGCCAATGTTTTATGTAAAAATAATTATAAATAAATTATATAAATCAATATTATGTTAATGTTCAAAAACGTTTATTTATAATGTTTACAATGTTTGTGACTACGAAATGATAACATACAATTCATTATAGGGCATAATACAGGGTGGTTGATGCCCGATAATATTTATTTTCCAAACTGTGAAACGAACCATCGAATATCGAATATTTCGGAAACAAGTGGTAATATTATTCAAACAAAACCCTTAAAAAAATTTGCCGCCCCTCCAAAAAAAGCGATGTCCGGGACAATTGCCTCCCCACCACCCACCCCCCTCATAAATACGCCACTCTGGGATCGGCGGACGGTCGCGGCACGTGTTTGTTAGTAGTACAAGCGAGTTGCGTCGCGAACGCGACAGCCCTTCCTGCCCGTGATTGACACGCCGCGGTTTTTTCTTTTTAAGGAGGCATGTACCCGGTGCGTATGATGGACAGCGCCGCCGGCGGCTCCGTGGCGTGCAACAACGCGATGGTGCAGAACACTACCCACGCGGGTGGCGGCGACTCGGACAGCGCAGTCAGTTCGATGGGCTCGGAGCGCGTGCCTTCGCTGTCGTCCGACACCGAATGGATGGAAACGAATTCGGACAGCGGACACAACGACGGCGGGTACCCGACGCAATCCCATCCGGAGTACGGGTGAGCGTCGCGTGTTGCGGCAACGCGCATAGTTGTATTGTGGTGGAGGGTGAGGGGGTTGGATTGGGTTGGAGGGAGGCAGCACCGGTCGACGCCAGTGGCGCCGAACCCTATACCCACGTAGGGCGACTGTCCTATCTCATCAAAGGGTCGGTGGGTTTGGGTATATGGGTTTCGCTCGTATAATAATATGATAACGAACGTACTTGAATGCATACGGGAAAGCCAACGAGAGTATTGCGTCGATTAAACGAAAAAGTTGTTGTGTATGTGGTGTTTACTTCTGCCGGTCTCGACAAAAAGTCATCATCAGGTTTTAATAATGTACAAATAATGAAAAGAAGAACAGTTGCACGGACGAATCGGGTGGTTAGGCGCTAGACGGTCGTCGTGTATCAGTTTGCGTTCAAGTTGGATAGATACTAGCCATAAATAAACGTTACGTCGATTGTCGGGGGGGGGGGAGGGGGAGACGGCCGCACGGGTATAACCGCGGTCGTGGTACGCTATTTTTAATTTGCTTCGTGCCAGTCGAATAAAGTAACATGATTTGATCGAGCGGCCGAGGTCCGAGACGACCGCTCCATATTAATGATCAAAATAATCGAACAATAGTCGCAAAACCAATTGTTCGACAAGTCGGTGTTATCATCGTCGTCGTCGATAATCGATTGATCGAAACAATTTCACGTTGTGGTGGTCCCGAGACGAGCTTGCCCTGCCTTAAATTTAAGGTTTATAACCTTAAATTTCGCGATTGTCGCGTATCGACGTCGGTCACATTCGACGCGCCAGTCTGTTTCGTCCGTTCGTCCGGGTTGTCGGATTCGATGACGCTTTTTATCGGTCTGTCTCGTGTTGTTCCCGACGTTTGTGTGAACGTGACCCAAAGATTTTAAACTAAACCGTTCGCGACCGTAAAAAAAGGTAATAGTAATAATAATAATAATCGTAGCAATTGAAATCATAATTTGTGTTTTCGACCAGCTCGTTTTAACAGACTTGTTACAATATTATAAACACGAATTCACTGTAAACATTCAATACAGAATAATATATTTAATGACATCGTTGATGCCGAACGCTTTTCACAAGTCCTTCGATGTCGGGATGAATGTTAATTGAGAGTGCACACCGCAAATCGTGTTGCGGATCAAGGCGATTTCTGTAATAATACGTTAATTTTTCAACGTTTATTCTATGACTTTATGTCTACAGCGATAAGGACTTTTTGTAATATTTTCTTTTATTCGTCACTGAACTATATAAACATCAAATAAAATGTGAAACACGCCTAATTTTGGTCGCGACCCGAGGTTTAGAATCGTTGTGTTAACACAACAACGGTCGAAGATTTTATTCGAATAAAAAATTTGATTATACGATTTATACGATGCGATAATTTATAAAATCATACTAAATCATCATTATTGACACACACATATAATATATATAATATATTATATATATATATATATATATATATATATATATATATATATATATATATGTTATATATGTTACATATGATGATGATGCAACCAGGGGCGGATTGACACTCTGAAGGCCCAGGTGGGTAAGTTTTTGGGATGCCTTAAACTAATGTAATTAATGCAAACAAGCGACTTGATAAAATAAATAACTTGATAATGTATCACATTTCCAAATGAAAATTGCAATAATGAAATCTTGCAACATTTGGAAATGTTCAAGAGAAATTTTTACAAATATTTTGTCGAAGTTTACTTGAAGAAAAACTGGGTTAAAACCTGTTTTCATGTATGATCAAGAAGTTTTAGGAAACTTGGCAGACAAAAAAATCGTTCATCGACATGATTAGTGAAAGATGCATTTAAAGACAAAACTTTGACTTCATTTAAGATGTCGACAAAAATAGAATACACATCTCTTTTCAAGCAAGCATTAAAATGTTTAATTCCTTTTGTTACTACTTATTTCTGTTAAAAAAAAATTTTCTGAATTATTTTATATATTTATAAAAAAAATACAGCAGAAGCTCGACATTGAGATTGATTTACGATTAATAATGTTAGATAATAAGTAAAAATTAGTTCAATTTAGTCTATGTATGTTCTGGTTGAAAATAAGCAATAACAGATTTCACATTAGCTTGAAAAAATTAAGATATTTTTTTGCTAATTGAATGCAATTTGTTTATACATTTTTCTATTTATTCATTTTATGATTATCGTTTTCAGTAAAATGAGATGGTTGGACAATTATTTGTATTCCGGTAGTCGAGGTCACTCGGCTGCTCCGCAAAAGAAATACCAACTATATGGAAGACGTATATCAGATCCCATGCCAGGTATGTTGTTTATATGTTTTAAATAATGTAAATGCATGTTTTTGGCATAATCATTTTTGATAAATTTGAAGAGATTGTAACTGTAGAGTAATAACTTTTGTTTTGTGATTTTTAGGAGCACCTAACGTTACGGAAACACCCAGACCGAATAATCACCATATTGGTCTTGTACCTGATTCGTTGAACTTGCCGTACGATATGTCAGTGCGTGAAGGTGTCCCTGTGCCTGGTTCGTCGCAATACACAAGACATATGGCTGGTATGCAACTATTTAGTTTTAGCCTAATCCTCACCACTTTGACGGCGAGAAATAATATTTATGTTTAATGTCCACTAATTACTATTGGTTATTTTTTAAGGTTGTTCACGTATAATGACACCTGAACAACAACAAGTGTCTCTTAACCACACATACGCGTTGCCAGCCGAAGGACTCAGAACCCCGCGTAACAAACTCAAGAATAACAAGAGAAGCGAAGACGAACAGCTGACAAGAGACGAAAAGAGGGCGAGAAATCTAAATATCCCAATCAGCGTAGATGATATAATCAATCTGCCTATGGATGAATTTAACGAGAGGCTATCCAAGTACGATTTGTCTGAGAGCCAATTGACGTTGATCAGAGACATTAGACGTCGAGGAAAAAACAAGGTTTGTAATGTGCACTATATAGTGTATGGTCGTCCTATAATAAATGTTTCTTTTTAATTACTTAAATTGTTGTTAATATTTGTAAGGTGGCAGCTCAGAATTGCCGCAAACGTAAATTAGATCAAATCCTCAGTTTGGCCGATGAAGTTAAACAAATGAAAGACCGAAAGTTCAATTTGTTACAAGAGCGTGAATACTTGATGACAGAGCGAATGAGAGTCAAAACCAAATATGATTTACTTTATAACCATATTTTTGCGGTAAGTCAGACACTTTGTACAAATATGTTTTACATAAATGAATATTTTCAAAATAACTAACAAATATTGTTATTACTATTATTGTCATAATTAGAGTCTAAGAGATCCTGATGGAAACCCATACTCACCATACACTCATACATTGCGTGAGCAACCAGACGGCAGTGTCAGTATTGTGCTCAGAAATAATGGGGCCCAAACCGACCGGAATCCTCGGTCCAAACAACACAAGGACAAATAATTCTGGCCATTACTTGATATTCGGTTATATTTTTATAATGATGAAATGCTGTGATAAAAAGTATAGGTGATTAAATGAATGAATCACCTCAAAAAATTATCAGGGAGCCCGTGTGTACTTAATGATTTTGCTCAAACATAATATTAAACACTTTTTTACATTTTAATCCCAAAGACATCAGATTAATTAGATTCTCCTTGATAAAAACTTTATTAATTTATTTTTAAAATAAGCTATTATTATTAAAAAAAAAAATAATAATAATAAAACTTTAAAAATAATTCAATTAATAAATCTTGATTAGTTCTTTTCTTGTATATTTTACCTCAACTATTTTTTACTTGGCTCGCGTAAAAATATTGCACAGAACAAATATTTTGCTCAAAGTCAACTAAGAAAATTTTCTCATAAGTAATATAACTTGTTGTACACATTTTTTTCTCTATTTTAACAAAATGTTGTCATTTCTTGAATAGGGAAACGGATGGTATTGGTTGAATTTAAAAAAATTATAATTTATTTTTAACTTGGTGAATTTCCATAATTTATTGTAAAGTAGATATTTTTTTTTCTCGCTAACCATCATGTGTTGATGATAAGATGATATATCATAGTTTTCGGTTTATTAATATTGTAAATTAATATATATATATATTATAATAGTGTAAGTGATGAAGTGGTTAAATTTTATGACATTGAATATGAAAATCTATTGGTTATAATTTGTATTTGTGGTGACTATTAGGTTGGTGTCTATATATATACATATATATTTATATATATATATATATGTATATATGTATATTGTAATATTTATTTTGTGACTTAAATAAAGCAATTGTATAATTATTATTATTATTATTATTATTATTTTATTTTTTTTTTGTATATTATTACTTGTATTGCATATAAATTAATATAAATTAACATTTTTAATACTATTTTCCTTTGACATAATCCAAACGATTTATCGTTGATTTTATACATCACAACATATGATTATTACTTTACGTGTAATACGTTTTTGTGCATATGTATAGTTTAATATGATGACATGCCAGAAACAAATTGTGTTTAATATCCATTAAAAATGTTTAAAAAATTGTAATCAATTTCAATTGGAAAATCTGTGAAATCGCAAATATACTATATTATAATACGTGCATTAAATAAAATAAACTGTAAACCTTAAAATCGAGTACAACATAATATGGTTTTTTCTAATTAAACATTGTTTATTATTACATTATCTATCGATAACTTTCAACGGTGTTTTTTTTTTTTTGTTGGCAAAACTTGAATAAACAAAATTTAGCGGTGCAGAAACGCTAAAAAACGTCAAGGCACGTTTCGAACATGGGACTGGAGGCCGATAAACTATAATCATTTGTATTGCTATCAGTTACAACGAAATGGTTGTGTGTATACATCACAGTGTTATTTTGTTTTTAGTCCTATCAAAATACATATTGTGCAGTTATGCAAAATGATTGTATGAACTCTATCTTGTCCAAATGACATACTTAATCAGTGGCGGTCAAACGAAGGGGATATATCCCTCCCCCCCCTATGACCTTTTCGTTATTATGTATTATTTTTGACAGTATGCCTTTTATTACATATTTATTAATAGTAAAAGAAACTATATTAATGTAGATTGTTTTTAATTACAATAATCTGATAAAACCATTCACAAATTTTGGTATCAATGTTTGTTGTGATGATGGAAACGATTGACTGGCAACTTGCAACAGCAGCCGTTTCACAATCGTGGTTTTCACTTGGTTATCATATGTCTATATCATCAAGTGATGGTAAACTGTGATTTTTTTCAGTAGCAGTTGAACTGCTACTGCTTCTAAAAAAGTAGCAGTGAAAATAACAGTGACTGCTACTTTGTGTATTGAAATTAGTGATGGTAAACTGATTTTTTTTCAGTAGCAGTAGTCATTGTTTAAATTCAAAAAAAGTTGAAATGTTGTTATTTATAAATCAAAATGCATAATTTATTTATCTAATTTTTTTACTATTAATTGTCTTCATTGTTTTATTTGTATTACTATGTTAAATAAATTAAATTAACTGTTTAATAAGTAATTATTATAGTGTTTATTGATCTATTGAGAAAAGTACAAAAATTTTGTTAGTAACAGATAAAATCATTAGAATGAAAAAAAATGTTTTACCATTTTAAACTTGATATTTCACAAAATTCATCATATAACAATGTTTTATTGTAACAAAAATAAAATACTAAAGTAGTAATTAAAAATATAATCACACTCAACATTTCAAATCACATTGAAATTACAGAAAATAGTAACAGTTATTTTTTCTAATATGATATGACCAACTGCTATAAACAAAAAAAAGTAGCAGTCACTGTTATTTTCATACTGGAGTAGCAGACTGTGATTGCTGCTTTGAAATCACATGTGAAAAATCACTGCTACTGCTATTTTATGACATCACTAATATCATCTAGCTGGGCGTTGAGGTGTCACTCCAATTTAAGAAAGAATATCGTCGTATACGTCATAAAATAAACCGAGGGAATTCAAGCGATCTACGCTCTTCAGAATTTGCGAAGCCACGTCTGTTTTGCCGTCCAGCACGATGACATCATACGGTTGTAATGAGACCGGTTTTAACTACATCATGATGATTTTAACTACATCGTAAGAATTGTAGATCGTGACATTTGTACCAAACGAAATACTAAAATATATGTATATAAATGAAATATAAATTTACTCATACCAATATGATATTTTTAGTAACCGATAACGTAAAAACAACTCCCATTTATTGTTATGAAGGAGTGTGTATAATTTATCAAAGTATAAAAGAAACGTTTCATTCCAAAATCGGATATCGAACAATGCATTACGTTTCGCTGACAGCCCGATGAAAAATTAGAACTTTTTTAACCAAAATCACATATTCATTTAAGAAGATAGAACAAAATTAACAAAATGAAATATACATTTAATTCCTAATTATTTCTTTATATCCATTGTTATTTATTACTTTTTCTGTTTACGTATTATCCTGTAGTAATAAAAAACCAATTATTCATGTGGTCTGAAAATTAATGATTTTTATAATAGTAATATATACTCGCGCGATTTAGGATGAATAACATAATACAAAATATTTTATTCGCTGTAATAAATAAAGCTTTAGAAAAAGAACTTTGTAAAACTGTAATATCGTAAAATCGTATAATCTAAACTATGCTATAATTGTTAAGTGTGTTGATTATTGTTCCTTAATCAATTGCTTAGGCGTGTGTACTTAGGTTATATAGACCAACAGTTGTTGTACGGAACACAATGTACAAAAGTGTACATTTGTCGTATTATAATAAAAATTAAATGGTCCTTGATAAAACTGTTTTAATCAATTTTTCTATCAAATTGACGACTGATTCTAAAAATTCTCATGTCAGTCTAATGCAGATGGAATGAAATTTATTTAAGTAAAGGAAAAATAAAAATGACATAGTTTACACGAGAATCTATGATCAATGGCATAGAATTTCTTTATCATATGGCCGGGTATTAAATTCATGAAAACGAAATTACCACAACCAACAGTCAATTTATTAAAATCAAAATAAAATAGACGTGCGTTAGGCTGGGCTTCACCCCCCATTCGAAATTCATAAAAAAAATTATGCAAATATTTAGCAAGCAATTCGCATGAATTTACAAGACCACTTTGGGAATTTGCACGCTACTCCTTCGCCCGCAATTTTAACTTCAAGGGGGGGGCTGGCAAGACGTCATGCCAGCCCTTTCCCATGGTAAATATTAACATTTTAAAATTAACATATTATGTTTGGTGGCATTCAATATATTTCCAATATATATCATTTACCTATATAAATTTTAAGTTTATGTTAGGTAACTTAATTAATAAATAGCCTATACCATTATATCATAGAGTATCATATTATATTATTAGTTACTAGTATAATTATACATACGTATATATAAATTATTAATTATTACCTGGGGCGGTGCTATGGGGAGGGGGTGGGCAAGGTAGGGCAAATGCTCTATCCAAATTTGGGTTTGCCTCCCCTTTGCCCTACCTATTTAAGACCAAATGAAAAATTGAATTTCAAGTATTAATTCATTTGCTGTGTTTCATATGTTTTGCTGTGTAATTCATCGTATTTTTTTTTATGTACACGTGTTTAGATAATATATCACAGAATAAACAGAAGGGAAACTATTTTCAATTAACATGGGTTCTTATGGGAGATGATAAAAACATGTCCGCCATGTCTAAAAATTAAACAACCGGCCCACTTTCTAGTTAAAAATATTAGACTGGGATAAATGCCCCAGTTGCCCCCCCTAAAATGATACCACTGAATGAACCCTCATACATTTTTTATGTTTAAATATTAAACAATTTTATATGGATGTTAAAATTATTGATTTGTTGATGTCTAAATACCAAAATAAAAATTATTATTTTTTTAAACGGTAAATACTAGTTTTGGAACCAAATTTAAAATTTAAAAAACCGGAATCAAAACCAAAACCGAAATTTTTATTTTTTTAAATCCTGAACCGGAACTAGAACCGATATTTAGTTAAGGTTCCAGTCCTTGGTATAATTCTAGTTTTTTTTTTTGAAACTTATGATATAACAATTAAATCAAATAAATGTAATTGATGTGATAAAATATTAAAAATCCACGAATACAGCTCAGAAAATTTACATGGACGTATTTTATAATATAAAAATCAATAATTAATACAAATTTATTTACTTTTCTCATCATTTATTACTCTATGTTTAAAATGTGGAACTGCCTCGACAATCTTCAGAGGATCGGCCCCAGGTTTTCTATCAACCATATTTTTTAATAAAATATATTATCTATTAATATAAAATAAAAAAAATTAAATTGTATTAAATTAAATTAAATTAATGACGTCGTTCACAGATAAGTGTTGTGATGTCAATGAGAATCGCAGTAGAAGAGAAATATCTATTACGAAAACATACGAGAATATAAAGTTATATGTTGACAAAAATGTAAACGGTTATTAATAGAATACCTATTATTCCGTAATCTATTAATGTATATCCTTATTTTGGAGATTTTACAGTTATGTATATCTAATAGTGTTTATTTCGATGATAATGTACGGGGAGTAATAATCGCCTGTTACACCGGCATTAATAATTAGTTATTATAATAATTTCGCTAAGTACTTATGTTTATATTTATAATGAAATATACAAATAAAGTAAGATACATATTAAATTCTATAAAATATTTTAATCATTTAATTTAGTAGTTATTACCTGCAAGAAACGTTGTCAGCTCTCCCGCACGATTTTTAAAATTGTGGGTGAAAGGGTGGCGTGCAAATTCCCAAATTGGTCTTGCAAATTCATGTGTTTAATATTGGCAAAAAATAAATTTGAAAAATGTTAATATTTACCATGGGGGGGGCGTGACGTCTTGCCAGCCCCCCCCCCCCTTGAAATTGAAATTGCGGGCGAAGGAGTAGCGTGAAAATTCCCAAAGTGGTCTTGCAAATTCATGCGAATTGCTTGCTAAATATTTGCATAACTTTTTTATGAATTTCGAATGGGGGGGAGGGGGCCAGTCTAACGCACATATAAAATAGTCGGTTCATAATAAAATGAAATTAGGTATCAATTATTTCTTTATACTTTGTATAGTTATTTATGATTCTTTTAAATGCGTTATAATGTATAGTAACGTAGGATTTTTAAACAGAAGAAAGAGAAAAAAAAAATGCATATTATGAGGATTCCATGACATTTGAATAACTAATTGTAACGCAGAAAATGAATGTCAAATGATACTATTTATGATTGAAAATCAATTTTTATTTCTATAATTACTAAAAAGGTTGGCAATTTATATTATATGGTCGATTGCATACAATTAACAATTTATTTAAATAAATAATATTTATTTTATTAATATATTAAATATATTTGTAATAAAAAAATCTACTCACCATAATTGTTTGCGCTGTCGCCAGACTTACCTATCTGATGAGGTTTCGACGATGACTCGTACTGTGTTTGGTACGGTTTTACATACACGGGCTTGGGTATATATAGTATAAATATATATAGTAAATAACAACAACTACGAGTCCTAATAAAAAGATGACACTTGTATTTATTCGGAATCATAATAAAATACTACATACTACAACGACACACAATACATATAATTCAAATCTCCATACATACAACGTCACTAAAAGGAAGGAAGGACCCTGTCGTCGGTTTGTCGGAATTTAGCCCGGAATCGCGTGAAGACCGACGGGTAGACTTCCGGGAGTATCGTTCTGGAATTCGGTGGCTTGCCAACTGCGAAGAACACCGATCACCGAACACTACCCGTGTTCGACGGTTTTTATTGACGAACAGAACGACACGACTCCGAGACAACCGACTTAAACCTAAAAGGCATATCTGGCGTCAGTAGTGACTTCTGTAGGGGGACAAAATTACTAGATTAATCCGATGATTTTCCATTTAATGTTATCGTGTACATAATAAAAACATCAAACACAAGTGAACACAGCTTGTTGTATTATATTTCTGATGTGTTTAATAATTATAACTAAAATTGTTTCCATAAAAATATTTTTGTAGTTCTAAAGGAGGTGGTCAATTTCCGAAGCTGTCATAATAGTCTTTTTTATTTCCGATTTTTATATACGCTACCCAATGTGTGCCTGCACTATTTTCAATATCTAAGTTAATTACTGCAGATTCTTTATATTTAGGACAATGTTGTAGCCCGTCTCTTGAAAATATCCCGATGACATGAAGTATTTTCAACATGCGCTCATGTTTCATAACTTCATAATCATATAACGCTCTATTAGGTTACGTGGAAATTATTTTTTTAGTGTATTTTATCATACATATTTTTAATAAGGCGCAAGATACAATCCATTATTTTTTATATATTTATACGATTCACCTCTGTAGGCCGTTATTTATGTCTTTACCCAAATTAACAGGTGTATTTCTACTAGATTTCATATCGTTAACGATCTTGACTATGTTCGCAATTTCATCCGTGAGTACTCCTAGTGCAGACAAACTCGCGAATATCGATATTAACAGTCACACACCACCCTTTCTCGGTATTGGTATTACTCTGGGAGTCTTTAATTTTTTTATTTTTCGGTATCGATATTTTTTGCTGCCACGACACACGGTCTTGCAAGTTTCATTCGTTTTTTCCACTTATATTATTTTTTGTTGCGTTTTAAGTTGTTTTAACAGCAAACTAAAATCCACACCCTGTACCCACCTTACGCTTAGTCTTCATAGCCTTTGTTATCAACTAAGAGTCGGCTTTTACTTTCAAACCAGGATTTTCTGATTTGAATAATTCCTAATCTTGATTTTCTAGAACCATATCTGCTTTATGTCCGTCAGCTAACGAATTACTATTTTCATAAACTATGTCGTGTTCTTCAGCCAATTCGTCCAAACAGTTAATACCACGTTCACCGTGTGCTAGTCATTCGTTATTTATTAATTTATTACGTGGATCGAAAGACCTAAAATTTTATATGATATTAATACTCGTATAATATTTCGTTTTACAATCAGTTACCTCTTGACTGGTAGTTGTAGTTCTATCGTCAAACTGTTTATAAAAGAGTTCACAACTCCCGAGCCTTCATTCGACTTATTCATTCGAACGCGAGATATTGTGTGATGCATCTGATAATGGTACCACTGTGTTTATATTAAAATGCGCTTCATTGAACAAGAACAAAATCTCCCAGTTTATAATATTGATACGCACGATACTGTAAAATCAAGACACGAATCACTATTTCCAAACACTAGGACGTTCGTTAATATTAAGCAGTTCTGGTTGTAGAAAAACAAATTTAATATATTTTCTGCTCGTTAACGAGGACGGGTTACGATTCGAAAACGTTTACTTATATTCAGAGACGTTGGATGAACCGAAATATAAATAATTGAAACGAATTATCGATGGTATTGACTGTGTCAATATATTTACATTTTTTGAAAACGATAAAGTCATTCCCCTGAAAAAGTTTTACCTAATCCTAAATTTGTGATTGATGACGTGATTAGTGAATACCAAGGTATCATAAGAGAATATTTTTTATGCGCAAACACAATAAAGTAAATTTATTTTATTTAACACAGTGTTATTCACCAGAGTTATGTACCCAGTTAATAGTTATAATAATAGTTGTAATAACAGTTAACAGTTAATACGTAATAATGCGAATTTAATTGTATTATTTAAACCAGACAAGAGAAATTTAAAATGCGTATATAACAAACACTATTCTGGTGACATGAATTTTAAATAAATTAAACTTTTTTTTATAACATGTCGGGATCTGGGTTGGTCTTCGTTTGTCGTTAAATATAAAGACAGTGGACGCGATAATGGGCGTTAACGACTTGGTTTTAACACTTTGTTTTTATATACGATGATGTTTCGCGCAAATCGAGCTCATTTAACGCGTAATCATGGACGAGTAAAATATATCAACAAAGATAGTTAAAACTAATGATTGTTTTAGACGTAAATTTAATAGTTTAAAATCCAGTAAAATTATGTTCAACAACTAGTATCACAAACGTTTATGCCCATAATCGATCTACTAAACAAAATATCAATTATAATAGAACAAATTAAATGCATTTGTTAAGTAAATTTTGGTCAGAAAGAAAATTGAACGTTTTAAAATCCCATTGTGACATATCCTTGACAACGAAACGATAATACAAACAACGGCGTTTTCGAAATAAGAATATTAGTCGTTCACTCGATCTCGATATTGAACGAACACAAATCCAAAAAATTGAAAACAAATCCAAAACACACAGGTAAAAAAAATATAATCGAGAGTTATATTATTGTTTGGTTTTAGCGTTACGATGGTTTTGTCGGACGTCATTGTGATTTGCGACCACGAGGTCGTAAAATCGAAAACGTTCGGAAAATTGTGTGTGAAATGCGCGGGATGCGGTTCCCACAAAAAATGGCCGTGGACAAAGATGGTGAAATGTCACCGTGAGTATAATGACATCGCCTTTTTGCTACTTCTACTTTTGTTAAACTTCGATGTATATTAATGTCTATTGCCACAGACTGTAAAAGACTGTGGCACCGACTATGCGCCCCGTCGTCGCGATCATTGCCGCATGTTACCGAAGATCCGGGCAACCGCGATGCTGGCGATAAGCCAATCGTGGTCGTCGTGGAACCTTCTGAAGGAGAATTCGTCCAGCCAATAAACGCGGTCGAATTCCCGTTATGTAACGCACGTGAACGAGCACAGGTAAGATCCAACAACTATTAGAAAACGATCTCGAGTATCATTTATCGTCTACCGTCCGCGAGACCACGGCGGCCGGATAGGGCTGTGTGGAAGGGTCCGATTCGCGTTTAGTTGCCCGTCGACAGCATATTAGTTAATGATATAGCCACGTTTGCACGCACTTCAGACTATCCGAAGTCAACATTTTCGACGGGTTCTCATTCAATTTCTCAAAACCCGATAAACTTTTTTGTCGATACTTTTCTGTACAACGGAAAACGATGAATATTCGGATCACAATGAATATCTAACGTAATTATACTGATTTAAAGCCGGAAACAGTCGGCGTCGATCGACCGGAAAATGTAGAGGTCGATTCGTTGCCAACGACCGGTCTTCCGATCACGACTACACCAAATGGTCCAAGTTGCTGGTCGATTCATTGTGTAGCACAACTCCTACTGCAAATCGAACAAGACACGGAGAGGTCGCTGCGCTCGTTGTCGGGAAACGACGGATCAACCGTCGCTTTATCACTGTACCTCGGTCTATTCCATACGAATTTCGCGACGTCGCGACCATTGCCGTGTGTCACCGAGGGTCCGCGTGACCGTGATGCTGGCTACAATCACGCAGTTGTCGTCGCACAACCCTCCGTAAGACGTTCCGTCCGGCCGAATGACGCGCAACGATCCTCGTCACGTATCGTTCCTCGGACGATGTTGGCCATTGAACGTGCACAGGTAAGAGATCCAATAACCGATGGAAAACGATCTCGAGTATATACGGTGGTTTTTACGGGTTTTTCAGTCGGAAACATCGACGGCGTTCCCGTCAACAATCGTAGCTGAAAATATTGTGTCGGTTAGGAGAAACGAACGCGGGCGAACTTTGTCGACCCCGTTGCAGACTGTGGAAGCTGAGACCGGTTCGATAGTACCGGAATCGCAACGTCGGCCCCGACAAAACACGGTGTGGGCACCACGCAACTCGCCACAAAACACTGGATTGATCTTCGTCGAACTTTCGCGTTGCGGCCTTGTCGGCCGACCTGGTGCGAACGTCACACCGTCGCGACCTCTGCAGCGTACTGTCGAGTGTTCGCCGACAAGAGTCGCAGAGAGCCGACAAGGTTTCGACTCGCCGCAGTGTGCAATGCCTTCACAGCCTACGGTCTGCTTAAATCAATCACAGGTACATTGATTGGACTGCTAAACAACAAAACTAAAGACCGAGACTGGTTTTTTATTGATAATACACTTGTATCCGTTGAGTTCGACTTGAATAGACCTTGAGAACCACCTGAAATTAACATTTCACTTTACCCGTCATACCTAATTTCTACAAACTCGATTACGGTTAGCGGTTGTTAAGTCTAGTATTGGATATACCCGGAATGGTAACAACGTTTTCCTTTATTTGCTTTGTATTATAGAAAACGATACATTTGGCTTCAAATAAATATATGACGTAAACATTTTTTTTCAGTCGGAAAATTCAACATCAAATGTGACCAAAAGTACCGTGTCAGTGACTGCAAGGAATGAATACGGCTTGAAGCAAACAATTGTAGAAGTGATAGTGCGTCCGAAAATGCATTTTCTCTTAGATTTGCTTAGCAAAATCAGTACGTTGAATCCAAACGAAAGATAATAATATAAATTATGTTGTTTTTCTATGTTTCTACCTAATAATAATTATTATGTGTATCGCCCGATTTCAACTTCATAATTTTAATAACAAAAAAAAAAAAACGGATTAATTTAATAAACGTGTTATGATTTATTATGAATTATTGTTACAGACGATTGTCAGAGCACAGTTATAATATTCGTGAACGACATCGTATGTGCCGATAGGGTCGCAGCGTTATTAAATGTTTATAAATATCCAGCGGCAAGCATACACAGAGGAAATAAAAATTACGAGAATCGAATCATAACCAATCTCAATAATAAAGTTATACGAATATTGGTAGCTACAGATGGTTATTCACGATTAATAGGTAAAATTTGAATTCTATTCATAATCTTAGTGTTATATTTAAAGTCAAATAATTACGTGTGGATACTAGTGGTGTATCATTGGTTCTATTTTCGGAAAATATCTATAATTAACATGATCAATTATTATTATTCATTATAATTATCTCATATATATTTTCACCGTTATTCTTGGTTATCAAATAATTTATTGTTAGGCGTTGCTAAAAATTTGAACTCATTAGTAATAATTATTTTTCGTTTTTTTTTTTATAACACAGACAGGACAAACGCCAAGCTGGTGGTAAATTATGATTTGACGACGATTCATGAGTACACGTTGAGAATTAAACATTTAAGTAATCAGGGAATCGAGTCGGATGTACAAGTAGTATCGTTCTTTTTGCGATATAACGACGAAAACTTGGCTCCCGCTTTAGTACGAACTCTCCGACGGGTATGCTACATTTTCGCGAACTTAATGTCACGTATAATCGAAACGTTAACAAATATTAAAATACTAATTCGTGTCGTTTCTTATTTCAGAGTAATCAAATAATTCCACCGTTTTTGTTAAGAGATGAATGATCCTTGAAATTACTCAAATGACGTACGACAAATTATAATGTACTCATGACGATATGTTTCTAGTTATGAAAAATGAGTTGAAAATTTAACATAGAAAATTACGTACTATACATACAATGCGTGTTTATTCTTTAAAATTAATGTCGAAAATAAAAATATATATTTGTTGTGTTTCATAATTATATATTCTTTAAATTGTTCTTTAACAGGGGTCGGCAACCTTTTTTGACGGTTGAGCCAAAAGTTACAATATACAAATTTTTCCAGATTTTAAAGAACCGCTATTAATTTTAGTAATTTTTTAAATATTTTTTTATTTTTAAATTTTAATAGCAATAATTATAAAATACTACAGATATTAAATAGTAGAGAGCTACATTAATGGGAGCATTGGCTTTGTATATCTTTTGAAGGTTTTGTTAAATCTGGCTCATAACTTGTTGTTTTAAGTTTCAAGCACGACTAGATTTTTATTTGTTAGTTGGCTTCTTACTTTTTTTTTTATTGTATTCATGTAAGAGAACGCTTGCTTACACGAATATGTCCCGAAAATTGCCAGCACTCCAAATGCCAACTTCTACACCTCACTGTAGCATTCTGGAAGACTATTCCATGCTTCGAATATTAATTCCTCTACTCGCGGCATTTCTTTTAGAGCTGTCCACTTGTTATGCGCGACGTGTATGCATTTCTGAATTTCCAATTCTTCCAACTTGCTATTGAAATCTGTGAACTTGCCACTCCACAGGTCTTTATTTTTAAAATCCAGTAATTGCATTTGAAATGATCCAGCATCAATAGTAGTATAAAAAGATGTATACAAAAGCCTCCGCATTGAAATTCCTCCGCATTTCTCTCCGTACTTCCCTCCGCATTTGTGATGACCCCCCAACCCCCACACTCACACATTGCATAACCCCTTCCCTCACCCCCTCACCCTTTTTTTTACTCTTTATGTGATTTCCTCCTCACCCCCTCTTCCGCCCCCCGTCTATCACTATACCTATATTATATTATATATTTTTTTTTTCAAGTTTTAAAATTTTTAACTTATTGCTGACAATGAATTTTTTTTTTTATTTTTTACTTATTTTAATTATAGCTGACGATGTTTTTTTTATTTAATGTTTAAATTTCTACATTTCATTTCGCATTTTAACGTATTGTTGTTTTGTACATAACCACTTACGTTAGCTTTATATCTGTTAATATTTGTTTGATTACCGTTATGATAATTTTAAATCTTTAGTAATATAAAACGAATATGTATTTTTTTTTTTAAGTTTTAAAATGTTTAACTTATAGCTGACAATGATTTTTTTTTTTTATTCTGCTTAATGCTGTATTTTATGATGGACCCCATCAACGATTTATTTACCGCTCGTTCGTTATATGTATTTCAGTTATTATACTGCACACTCTTTCCGTATTCAGTAAACACTTGTGAAATTTGTTTTTTGTAATCACTCTTGTGTGGTGTATGTGTGTTTTTTAAAAATAAAAATGTTCAATTGTAATGATTGTGTTAAGTCTTTTACGCGTAAGGATAACATGGTACGCCATGCATTAACCGTACATGGAAAAAAACAGTATTCATGTAGTGTTTGTACTTCATTTTTCACGAAAATACATGATGTTATTCGTCACGTTGAAATTGTTCATAGTAAGTAATCATTTATATATTATTAATTAGTACAAATAAAAAATTTTTTTTGTAGAATTTATTCGCGGAACACATGAGTATAACCTAGCAGTTCGTAAAAGTGACGGAAGACTATTGAAAAAATCAGACGACAAGTTATGTATGAGAATAATGGATCAGTTTGAGAAAAATGAAGATTAATATACTTTATTATTATTGTTGTATAATAATAATAATAATGATAATAATAATAATTATTATTATTATTAGGTGTTAATGATGTAATTGAAATTGCTCTATCAATTTTTGTCCCTAACATAGCGGCCGGGTCATCGAAACAATGTATGTAAATAAAAAAATGTTTGGTTATTCTTCAGCATATGTGTTTATAAATTTTTTTTATGTATAGATATGTATATACTCTCAAATGCTATGGATAATTATATAAAAAACAAACGAGATAAAAGAGGAACCAATTGGGCTTATGATTTTGATTCTGACGATGAGCTGCTCTACAAATTAAAAGATACTTCAAATATTTCGAGAAACAGTAAGCCATCGACTTTAGGAACCAAGCGAACACGTATGGAAACGGTAAATACATCTCAGTTTTCACTGGTACAATCGGCTTTCGGAGGTTACTGCAAAAATTATTTTAAAAAAAATACAAATTATGAAATTATCGACTATAATATATTTTAAAAAAAATCAGAAACCGATATATTAAATTTACTATCAAAATTAGTCTCCGAAGGTCCTATAAAATTTGGATTAAAGCTAGAGGCCACTCACGGTATTCCTAATAATAACATTGAGGAAAACCGAGCATTTAAAACAAATGCACAGGAACTTTATCAAGAAAGTGATATTCATTTAATACTAAAGGAACAATTTCAAAAACTTTTATCGGAAGAGGAGGAATATACGGGGAAAGGGAGCGGTTATACATTATTGTCAATTGACGGGATTTTATAAAATGTAAATAAATTCAAACCTATTGGAGGTTCCTCCTATATAAAATTACCTGATAATATAGAAAATTGTAGAGCCGTAATTAATGTACAAAATAATGATAACAAATGCTTTATGTATAGTATTTTATCTAAATTCGTTAAATCAAATACACCATACAGATTATCCGCTCATTATAAGGAAATTGAAAATATGTTTGACTTCTCTGGTCTCTCTTTTCCTGTACCGCTTAAAGATGTTCATATATTTGAAAAAAAAACAATCCAGGAGTTTCCATAAATGTTTTTGGATTCAAGAAAGGTGAAAAAACGTTTAAAAACAACGTGAAAATTAATAAGAAAAGAAACAATACACTGAATCAACTTATTATTACACCATATACAATTTGTGATGAAGAAAAACCGGAACATTTTGATTTATTATTATTCAATGATAGTAATTTTGAAAAACAACATTATTGCTTGATATCTGATTTTTCCAGACTTATTACACCACAAATGACTGGATATAGGAGTTCTTTATTATTTTGCTAGAGATGTCTAAAATCGTATAAGAAAAAATATTTAACTGGAATTATTAGTGGGTATGTTCGTTTAAAAAATCATAAAAAAAATTGTAAACAAAATAAACCAGCTGCAATGTGTATGCCGAAAAAAAATTCAATTATGAAGTTTGAGAACTGGGAGAAAACTCAAAAACATTCCATTATTATTTATGCAGATTTTGAATGCATACTAAAAAAACATATACCCATAATAGAGGATAATAATATAAAAACTAGAATACTACAGGAACATATACCTATGAGCTATTGTTTTTATGTAAAAGCCAGTGAAGAAATATCGTTGAAATTATTAAATAAATATAATATTCCATCCACGCCAGTTTTATACAGAGGAGAAGAAGAATATATTGAAGAACAAAATAAAAATTCTAATAAAGTGGGAGTAGCCGCTCATTTTATGAATGCAATTGTTAACGTAGGGAAAAATATCGAAAAGCTATTAAAAACTAATATACCTATCAAAATGACCGACGATGATTATGTAAAACATAATAATATTATAAAAAATGGTAACTGTCCTCTATGTAAAAATAAATTTTCCAATAATAATGAAGCTGTTCGAAATCATAATCATTTAACAGGATTTTATAGAAACACTATATGTAATCAATGCAATTTAAAAATGAAAACTCCAAATTTTGTTCCATGTTATTTTCATAATTTGAGTAATTATGATGGGCATTTTATTACTACACAACTCGGATATGACGTGAGATCGATACAAGTTATCCCAAGTTCAGAGGAAAAATTTATTTCCTTCTCAAAAAATATTTCAAATAAATTCTCAATCTGTTTTGTGGATACCCTTCGATTTATGCCATCAAATTTATCCTCACTAGCCATGGATCTAGCTAGTGCAGATAAGCTGAAGTTTAGAGAAACATCAAAACATTTTAAATTTCAAGAATTAGATTTGGTAACGAGGAAAGGAGTATTTCCTTATGAATATATAGATAAATGGTCTAAATTAAAAGAAAATCAATTACCTCCTATAGAAAAATTTTATAGTACTTTAACAGGTACCACAATTTCAAAAGATGACTTTGACCATGCAAATATTGTTTGGAATCATTTTCACATTAAAACTTTGGGAGAGTATTCGGAGTGGTATTTGAAGGTGGATGTGCTATTATTAAGTGATGTATTTGAAAACTTTCGTGATATATGTATAGAGACGTATGGATTAGACCCAGGTTTCTATTTTACTGCTCCGGGGATGTCATTCGACTGTATGCTAAAGCATACTGATATCAAACTGGAGCTATTACACGATTATGATATGATCCTGTTTTGTGAGGGAGGCATTAGAGGAGGTATAACACAAGCTGTTCAGCGTTATTCAAAAGCAAACAATTTTACTACTCCTGAATATGATGAAAACAAACCGAACACATGGAATGTTTATTTAGACGCAACAAATCTGTAAGTGTTAAAATAAATTATATTCATTCATACACTTATATGATTTTAATATAATAAATGTATTTTTTCAGTTATGAATGGACAATGAGTAAATTTTTACCGGAGAACAGTTTCCAATGGTATAGTGGTGACCTAAGTGTGCAAAATATAACAAATATGTTGAGCACTTTCTCTAATGAATCCCCGAATGGAATGTTTCTAGAAGTTGATGTGTTATACCCATTAAATCTTCATGATTTACACAACGATCTACCGTATTTACCGGAAAGAAGTATTCCACCAGGTACTAAAATTTCAAAGCTTTTAACTACACTTCAATCAAAAACAAATTATATAGTTCACCACACGACATTAATACAAGCTTTGAACGCTAGTTTAATATTGAATAAAGTAAAAATAAAATTATATATAATATTCTTTATAACTGTTAATATTATTGTTATTAAAGGTACACAGAATATTAAAGTTTAATCAATCGCCTTGGTTAGCCAGTTATATAGAATTAAATACAAAAATGCGAAAAATGGCTACGAATGATTTTCAAAAAAATTTCTTTAAACTGATGATTAATAGTGTTTTTGGTATCACTTTTATTTATTTATTTTAAGGTTACAAATTACTAAAATATACTGTATTTTAGGTAAAACTATGGAGAATGTTCGAAAGAGAATGAAAATGGAGCTTATTTCAGATCAGAAAAGGTTTATAAAATTAATCAACAAACCTAATTTCAAATCTACAACGATCTATAACGAAAACCTCTGCGCCGTTCATTTAAATGTAGATCTGCATACTTTTAATAAACCAATATATGTGGGTTTATCGATTTTAGATATATCAAAAACACTAATGTATAATTTTCACTACAATGTGATGAAGAAGTTTTATAATGATAAAATTCAACTCTTATACATGGATACTGGTAAATATACATGTAAACATATATACATAATTTTTTTTTCTTTTTTAGATTCATTGATGTATTCAATACAAACAAAAGATTTTTACGATGATATTCTAAGGAAACCAGGTTTACTTGAACAACTAGACACATCTAATTTCCCGTATACTCATCCTTGTTTTCGATCAGAGAGAGAAAAGGTGCCTGGAACTTTTACGGATGAGACCGGTGGTAAATCTATATGGGAGCAAGTTGCCTTGCGAGCTAAATCGTATGGATTTAATCTGAGTGGTGAAGAAATTATTAAAGCGAAGGGGGTATCTAGAGAAAAAGGGAAAAATAAACTAACACTGGAAGATCATAAACGCTGTCTTTTCCAAGGTCTCGGGATAAATGAGTTTAACTTAACCTACTCAGCGTACAGGGATATGACTTTATTTAGATCCTTTCATCACAATATAAAGACTGTATCACTAACGAAATTAGCTCTGAATCGTACAGATGATAAGCGATTCGTTTTGGAAGATCAAATTCATACATTAGCTTATGGTCATTATAAAATTGAGTAAGTTTAAATTAAAAAAATGTTTATTATAAGATATTTAACTAATGTTAAAATTGTTTTATGCATTAAAGTGAAGTGGAATCGTTGGAAGCAAAGCTACTGAAAGCCGAGGCAGTTAAATAATCGTGACTTATAAAATATATTTTTTAATATATACATACTGCATTACCGTAATTACATTTATTGATCTACACTATTGTAAGTTATAACCATTATTATACTTGATATGGTTCTTATTTACACACACACACATTTTTTTTTAATATAATTCATAATGTAATACTTCATTTATATGAATATATATGTGGATATAAAAATACATTCAGTTACAAAAAAAAAATATATATATTTGTTTTAAATATTATTTACAAACCATTTTCTTAATGCGAAAACTTTGTAAAATGTACAATGTTTCGGGTTCAAATTCATATGAAAAATACAGCATGGTAATTTATCTTCAACGCAGAGTTGATCCAATCGTGGACACCCGAGTTCTTCAATGTTAGTAACAGTTGTATATGGGATAAAATTATTGATTATTTTCTGTTTTTGTTCTCCTTTAACGTAAATTTGTTCAAAGTTCAACGAGTTTAATATTCTATCGATTTCTTCATACTCAACATCACCGTACTCCATTGATAGGTCATGGTAATTCTGTTCAAGCCATTTATTTGTCCTTTGACTCTTTGCGTCTTGTGTGTTGTTACGATGTTTGAAAATCCAATACTGTGCCGACCAAGTATCAGTATCGATAACTGACATTTCTTTAATAAGGTACTTTGAGTTTGTTCCTAGAACGCATTGAATATCTAATATAGCCGAAGACATTGTTACGCACGTCTTTCTCTAAGTATAGTCAGTCTACTACTGACATAATATTTTTTTAAATATCAATACTTAATATCAGCATGTTTATTGCTTAATATTTTTACATTTTTTTTTTAATTTCAATTAAAGCACCTCGTACCCTTATCACATCTTTTTCAAGAGCAGAAAAAGATTTATTATTTCGTTCAATATTATTCTCAATACTATTGGTTTTTGTTTGAAGAGTAATAATATATTTTTTCAATGTTTCGATATCTGTATACACAGTCTCTAACTTATGTATTTTTTCTTCGAGGTTAATAATAAAATTTTTCTGTACATCTAATATTTGATTATTCATCATTACATGAGATTTAAGTATTCGGTGAGATTCTTGAATTTGATAAATAGTTTTATTTCCACGTTCGCTGATCGAGTTGTTGAATACGTCCATGACGTAAGGCTTCGTATACAATACTACAATTATAATTTAAGATCATTAGCTTTTATCCAACTGTTATGGGATTTATCGAAACCTACCCACTTTACGAATATTTTGTCACCTTTTTTACGTATAATTTTTTCGACTAAATAATCGTTGGGATAATATGTTTTAGATAATTCATCATAATAAAAACACCCCGCCACAGGTTTACCGGTATAATCATCTAATTGGTAAGTAGTGGGCAATGTTTTATTTATTTTTGTGACTTTAAATATTTCTGAAGACCAGTTGGGTGAATAGCCTTTTATAAATACACCTTTCTTTGTACTTATGCGGACTTTATCATTTATTTTAAATTTAATTTTTTTATTTATAATATTACGCTGTTTCAGTACAACCAATGACGGGTTTTTATCGGCTTGTATAGGTGACATTCCGATGGTACTATGTTTTGAATTATTGTACTTATCTGTTAAAATTGGTAATATAGATATCCAATTATGTGAACCTCTAGCCGTAAACTCTCTAAACATTAATGATTTAAATGTGCGATTAAATCGTTTGACAATACACGCTTTCATAGTACTATAAGTCGAATATTTTTTAATGTTATATTTCATCATTAACTTGTCAAAAGTCGAATTGTAAAATTCATTACCATTGTCGAGTTGTAACAATCTCGGTGAGCGTCTAATTAATAATTTCGATATTGCATTGGCGACTTCTGTTCCTGTTTTTGATTTAAGTGGTATAGTCCACGCGAATTTTGTAAAACAATCGATTATACATAGTATGTACTTGAACCCTTTATTTTGTTTTGAATACGGTATCATTTCAACCAAGTCGGCTTGCCATAAATCGTTTTTTCCATACACATTGACTTTTCGTCTTATATAATTTTTTCTCGACGGTTTATGCAGTTCAAACGCGATTTCGCGTTTAGACATTTGGTATTCGTTTTATTAAGCCCACTTCCAGTAGTTCTCGAAAATCGATAAAATTTCGTTGGATACACCAGTATTACCCGCAGCTTGTGATGACAATAAAAGTCGTAATCTATCAACTAGCTCGTTTGGATCATCCTAATATACTAAGTTATGTCTTTGTAGTTTCATGGAAAGCCCACTCCCTGAGGCCGAGAACAATTTTACAACGATTTCTGTGTATTTATCCCCGCCTTTTTTAATTTTTGTTCCGTCTAGAGTCAAATGTGCAGAGGTTTGAACAAATAACTGTTTATATGTTTCCAAGTCATTTTCGGTGTATCCTACTGGATGTTTATAAAATAACAAACGAACGAGTCCGGGTGTTAACGGGTAAGTGATGTCTCCGATAATTAATGTGTTTTGAAAGAAATTAATTTTTTTATTACCAGATAATCTATCCTAGTCCTCTAGGGCAGAGGATCCGGGAGGATCGCCCTTGATGCAGAACCTACCAAAACATCCTACTGCCTGTTTGTACCCGGCGTGAAAGCTGATTTTTTTCCAACACAAAATCGGTCAGTCGTCGGTTTGTACTATGTCGTACTGACACGATTTCTGCGCAGAGGCGGGATTGGATATCCGGGTTATCGAATTTTTCGGCGAACTCGCTTTTAAATTCTGACCACGATAAATCCAGTGCCTTAATAGTTTTCCACCACTCGGCAGCATTTGCCGTCAGCTGTGATTTCATTATCCTAACCCAGGCAGATTTATGTATGTTTGCTTGACCCAAAATACTCTCCGAATTTACGATAAATCGTATCGACACTTCTTCATTTCTACCAGAAAACTGAGATAAAGAAGCTCTAGCAGTTTTCAAATCCTGAATTTGAATAAGCATCGAATTTTCTATAACAGGTTCAATAGCCGAGTTCGAACACATGATCGCTTCACTCGAGTTCGAAAACTAAACTGTGTGATTTGGTCTATCGAAATAACGATTATCGTATCCAGTAGTGTGTCCGGAATCGATTGTGAAATCGTTTTCCTTGTGACTCGTAATTTTCGGTTCCTCTTGATCCCTTCTTGTGCTATGCATTAGCGGCTAACTGACTCTTGTTCTCTCTGCATTGTGTGTGGGGATCAACTCAGAAGTAGCTAACCTTGTTTGCCTAACCTCCTGCTCAATTTCCAACAATCGGTTTCGGAGGTGAGGTGGTTGCTGTTCTCCTAAATGTGATTCATCACCATTCGAAACAAAGAGAGAGCTATTTTGTGGTTCGCAATGCGGCACAGGTTTTTGGGAGTAACAATAGGCCTAAATGCGCTATTACTGGACGATTTACTTGCTTGTAAATCATTTTCGATTTTCGCCATTTTATCCATAATGAACTTTTGACTATCTAAAAATCGTGACATCGCTGTTTCTAGCGCGCTTATTCTCAATTCTAACCGTCCGATAGCCGTATTGACCCTTAGGTCCTGTTTCAATGCCCCTATTTCCTCACTCGCACCTCTAGTTGAGTTAATCGTGTGAAAATCCAGAAATTCGGCATCGAGTGCGGGATTGTAGCAACTGGGTGATCGATTAGCACCAATCCATATGCTATGACATGACAGGTCTATTGGAGGATTTAGTGTTTCGCTAAATCTGACATTTTCTGTCCGGTAACGGGGAGGTATAACCATCGTTACCAATGTCTGCCTGTTTCGATTCCGGGTCTATCACCGCCAATTGATTATCAATCGTTGGCGTAACAACAATCTGTTGTCGGGGTGGTAGCAGACATGTGGATGGATTATTTCCTTCCGCCCGAATAACCGTCTCCAATACACATTGCAAATCATTACGGGAAGATGATACGGGTAAACCGTAAAACGCACATTCCCTCCTGATTTCGGTCAACGTCATTTGATTTAATGTTTTATTCATTTTGTATAATACGGATATACTGAGATTATAAACACAGACAATTGACGTGTATCTCGGTGTAAACAACAGTCACCAAAATAACGCAATTATCCAATAATCGTAATGGTTGGTCAATGACCTCGGCGCAATATAAATTTGGGGATAATTATGCCGATATGTATATCTTAATATAGCGCGCGACCACTCGGCGTAATTATAACTGAACCAAATAAAACAATATTTTAGCCTACTATTAGTATTTAATAATATATACAACCGTATGTATCCAAAACTCGGTATGCAGCGGCCAAGTAGTAAAATATTTTTTTTTTCTAAAAAATTTTACTTGGAATCACGCAAGACTTGGACTAATTCCTCAGCGAGGAGCAAATTTGTGACGGTTGATAGTGGCAGCAATATCGTTAAGTAGCGCAAATGAATTAACGGCAGTATGAGTATGCAACGGTACTATATTTTCACACACACAGCTACACAATAGAAATGGTCAACTAAAATATTGTTTCACAATATTGGGTATAAAATACACTTCCGATACACTACAACGATTGTATTCTCGGTTATACGACTACGAACGTACTACTCGAATATATCGGTTCGACATATTGAGATTGTCGTCGTTTGTAATACATCGTATTTTTAATTAACCTAATACTCCTATTTATAATACCCAAATACAATTTGCGGGTAATCAATAGCCGCTGCTTAATTACCTAATCGTAAAATCGTATTATTATAAATAGGAATATTTCGTTATCTATTACGTCGACGTACCGGCGTCGAAAACACTTTGTGATCGCGCGTAATGTATTTACCGCGGCGTTAAAGTATTTTCGTCAGCGTTTCATGCGGAAAGGGATGGACAATTGATGATTATCGGCTCGGTGGTGTGAACGATTCGTTTACACATACACGAGCCGTGTCATTTAATTTGTTCTATTATAAAAAATAAATTCTTCTAATTCAACATTTAAATAATAATTATGTATGCGAGGTTGTATTTATATTTCGGAACATGAAAATCTTTTTCAAAATGTGGTGATTTATTTTTGGATGGAGTATGTTCTGTTTCATTGGATTCAATTGTGTTACTTTGACGGAGGTTCAGGAGGATACGTCCACTGGTCTTCTTGACCAGCTAGAGGATGACATATAGGTTGTTATAGCTGTTGTGGGAAAAACTGTTTCTTTGCCAATATGCATAGGATTGTTTATCATCATTGGATCGGGAAAAATGTACATGTTGTTTGATGGAGAGCCTACCACCATTATATTTGTAATTGTTATACCTCAGTTTATTTGATTACCTCCACACGTTGGGAATTGAGGTTTTTGGATCGTTATTAACGTGATATTGCTCATTCCAATTGGAAACCTTATACAGGCAACCGGTCGATCATCCTAAGGTTCTCGCCAAGGAATGTTAACTTAAATATGTATAGGCGCTGTTATATTTTAGTGCATTCAATGGTTCCGAGTATGAAGCTTTCAATTTCTATTAGACCGTGTTCCGTTTACGAATCTGACACGCTGTATAATAAACAATGTTAAAATTGAAATTATAAATTGTCAATACACTGCATGTATATGTTTCTGGTAAAATAACTGGCTTGCACAACGGATTTTTCTCGGAGAGTCTATTTTTTTCTGGTTTAATTTTTCCTTTACAAAGTTCCTTTGGTACCAACAGCTGTCATCCATATCACGCCTAGAGATCTTGAGTTCCACATTGAGTTTTCAACATTGTCATTGACGTGTCAAAAGTCGTATTGTAAAACTCTTTACTATTATTGAGATTTAATAATCTCGATGAACAATTAATTGTTAGTAATGATATTGCATTTACGACTTCCGTTCCTATTTTCGAATTAAGCGGCATAGCTCACGCGAATTTCGTAAAATAATCGATTACACAAAGTATGTACTTGAACCTTTTATTTTATATTCCATACGATATCATTTCAACCAAGTCTGCTTGTCATGAATCATTTTTACTGCACACATTCACTCTACGTTTAACATATTTTTTTCTAAATGCTTTATATAATTCAAACGCGATTTTGCGTTTAGACATTTGGTCGGTGGCGGCACCAGACATTTTTTCTAGGGGGGCAACATCATGGCGAATTGATGATGGAATTTAGTGAAAACCCGTCTATACGGGTGTAATATGAATTATTGAAATACATAGAAAATACTGTATTATTAGTGCTTTCCGATAAAACATAATCAATTTTGAAATCAAATTAAATGATGGTGTATTCTGTGGTGTGTTATCGAAACGAATGCACATAAAAAAAATACGACGAGTTACACAGCGAAACATACGAAACACAGCAAATACATAAATATTTGAAATTTAAATTTTCGTTCGTTCTTCAACAAAGGTAGGGCAAAGGTGGGGCAAAACCTGCACCTGCACCTGCCCTACCCTGTCCCCCGCTAGCGCCGCTACTGCATTTGGTATTTGTTTTAATAAATCCGCTTCCAGCAGTTCTATGAAAATTGATAGACTTTCATTGGACACACCTGTATGACCCGCCGCTTGTGATGATAATAAAAGTATTAATCTATCGACCAGCTCGTTTGGATCATCGCAATATACTAAGTTATGTTTTTGTATTTTTATAGAAAGTCCACACCCAGACGTCAGGAACAATTTTACAATAATTTCTGTATATTTATCACCACTTTTTTAAAATCCTTGTACCGTTTAAAGTTAAATGCGCATATATTTGAATAAGTATCTATTTATATGACTCCAAGACATTTTCGCTGTATACTGTCGGGTGTTTGTAAAAAAATAAACGAACTAATCCCGGTATCAACAAATAAGTGATGTCTCCGAAAACTATTGTATTATAAAAGAAATTAATTGTTTAATCAACTAAAGTAGTAATCCCATCACAGTAATTTATTTTAGGACCGTAAGTTTTGCTTAAACAGAAAATTGAAACCAATTGATTATTCTATGTCGACAATAACCATTACACGTTCTTTCTTCTTCATGAAAACGTCAAAGGGATACGTTGTAATTGATATTTTGTTTAATAGATAGATTATTGGCTTAAATATAAGTGATATTAATTGTTGAACATTAATTTCAAAGGATTTTAAAGTATTAAATTTACGTCTAAAACAATCATTAGTTTTGACTATGTTTGTTGATATATTTTACTCGTCCATGATTACGCGTTAAATGAGCTCGATTTGCGCGAAATATCATCTTATATAAAAACAAAAGTGTCAAAACCAAGTCGATAACGCCCATTATCTCGTCCACTGTCTTTATATTTAACGACAAACAAAAACCAACCTGTTACACATGTTAATTTGAGTAAAGGTCATATTACAATCGTAATAGTATTAAATTAATACGATTCATCTTAAAAATCATCGACGACGAAAATGAAGTTAAGTGTGATATTTGTATTAGACAGGTCATCATCGATATAAGGTTAAAAAATGTAATCTCGAATTTGGAAAATATAGACCTTATCATAGCAATAAATTAAATAAAATATATCATCTTATAGAAAATATAAAGAATAAATCACTATGAAACACAACAAATATATATTTTTATTTTCGACACTGAATTTAAAATATATACACGCATTGAATGTATTGTATGTAATTTTCTATGTTAAATTTTCAACTCGTTTTTCATAGCTAGTAATATATCGTAATTATACGATATAGTAATATATCGACATTGTAATTTGTCGTACGTCATTTGAGTGATTTCAAGGATCATTCATCTCTTAATAAGAACGGTGGAATTATTTGATTACTCTGAAATAATAAACAACACAAATTAGTATTTTAATATTTGTTAACGTTTCGATTATACGTGACATTAAGATCGCAAAAATGTAGCATACCCGTCGGAGAGTTCGTACTAAAGAAGGAGCCAAGTTTTCGTCGTTACATCGCAAAAAGAAAGATACTACTTCTACATCCGACTCGATTCTCTGATTACTTAAATGTTTAATTCTCAACGTGTACTCATGAATCGTTGTCGTCAAATCATAATTTACCACCAGCTTGGCGTTTGTCCTGTCTGTGTTATAAAAAAAAAAAAACGAAAAATAATTAAAACTAATGAATTCAAAGTTTTAACAATGTCTATCGATAAATTATTTGATAACCGTGAATAACAGTGAAAATACATACAAAATAATTATAATGAATAATAATAATTGATCATGTTAATTATAGATATTTTTTGATAATAGAACCAATGATACACCTCTAGTATCCACACGTAATTATTTGAATATAAATATAATACTAAGAGTATGAATAGAATTCAAATTTTACCTATTAATCTTGAATAACCGTCTGTAGCTACCAATATTCGTATAACTTTATTATTGAGATTGGTTATGATTCGATTCTCGTAATTTTTGTTTCCTCTGTGTATGCTTGATGCCGGATATTTATAAGCATTTAGTAACGCTGCAACCCTATCAGCACATACGATGTCATTCACGAATACTATAACTGTGCTCTGACAATCGTCTGTAACAATAATTCATAATAAATCATAAAACATCTATTAAATTAATCTGTTTTTTTTTGTTATTAAAATTATGAAGTTGAAATCGGGCGATACACATAATAATTATTATTAGGTAGAAACATAGAACGACGACATCATTTATATT
This sequence comes from Schlechtendalia chinensis, assembly GCA_019022885.1. NCBI lineage: Eukaryota > Metazoa > Arthropoda > Insecta > Hemiptera > Aphididae > Schlechtendalia > Schlechtendalia chinensis. The sequence continues at coordinate 26,444,201 of CM032339.1, read as the reverse complement.
ATTATCTTTCGTTTGGATTCAACGTACTGATTTTGCTAAGCAGATCTAAGAGAAAATGCATTTTCGGACGTACTATCACTTCTACAATTGTTTGCCTCAAGCCGTATTCATTCCTTGCAGTCACTGACACGGTACTTTTGGTCACATTTGATGTTGAATTTTCCGACTGAAAAAAAAATGTTTACGTCATATATTTATTTGAAGCCAAATGTATCGTTTTCTATAATACAAAGCAAATAAAGGAAAACGTTGTTACCATTCCGGGTATATCCAATACTAGACTTAACAACCGCTAACCGTACTCGAGTTTGTAGAAATAAGGTGTGACGGGTAAAGTGAAATGTTAATTTCAGGTGGTTCTCAAGGTCTATTCAAGTCGAACTCAATGGATACAAGTGTATTATCAATAAAAACCCAGTCTCGGTCTTTAGTTTTGTTGTTTAGCAGTCCAATCAATGTACCTGTGATTGATTTAAGCAGACCGTAGGCCGTGAAGGCATTGCACACTGCGGCGGCGGGTCGAAACCTTGTCGGCTCTCTGCGACTCTTGTCGGCGAACACTCGACAGTACGCTGCAAAGGTCGCGACGGTGTGACGTTCGCACCAAGTCGGCCGACAAGGCCGCAACGCGAAAGTTCGACGAAGATCAATCCGGTGTTTTGTGGCGAGTTGCGTGGTGCCCACACCGTGTTTTGTCGGGGCCGACGTTGCGATTCCGGTACTATCGAACCGGTCTCAGCTTCCACAGTCTGCAACGCGGTCGACAAAGTTCGCCCGCGTTCGTTTCTCCGAACCGACACAATATTTTCAGCTACGATTGTTGACGGGAACGCCGTCGATGTTTCCGACTGAAAAACCCGTAAAAACCACTGTATATACTCGAGATCGTTTTCCAACGGTTATTGGATCTCTTACCTGTGCTCGTTCAATGGCCAACATCGTCCGAGGAACGATACGTGACGAGAATCGTTGCGCGTCATTCGGCCGGACGGAACGTCTTACGGAGGGTTGTGCGACGACAACTGCGTGATTGTAGCCAGCATCACGGTCACGCGGACCCTCGGTGACACACGGCAATGGTCGCGACGTCGCGAAATTCGTATGGAATAGACCGAGGTACAGTGATAAAGCGACGGTTGATCCGTCGTTTCCCGACAACGAGCGCAGCGACCTCTCCGTATCTTGTTCGATTTGCAGTAGGAGTTGCGCTACATAATGAATCGACCAGGAACTTGGACCATTTGGTGTAGTCGTGATCGGCAGACCGGTCGTTGGCAACGAATCGACCTCTACATTTGCCGGTCGATCGACGCCGACTGTTTCCGGCTTTAAATCAGTATAATTACGTTAGATATTCATTGTGACCCGAATATTCATCGTTTTCCGTTGTACAGAAAAGTATCGACAAAAAGGTTTATCGGGTTTTGAGAAATTGAATGAGAACCCGTCGAAAATGTTGACTTCGGATGGTCTGAAGTGCGTGCAAACGTGGCTATATCATTAACTAATATGCTGTCGACGGGCAACTGAACGCGAATCGGACCCTTCCACACAGCCCTATCCGGCCGCCGTGGTCTCGCGGACGGTAGACGATAAATGATACTCGAGATCGTTTTCTAATAGTTGTTGGATCTTACCTGTGCTCGTTCACGTGCGTTACATAACGGGAATTCGACCGCGTTTATTGGCTGGACGAATTCTCGTTCAGAAGGTTCCACGACGACCACGATTGGCTTGTCGCCAGCATCGCGGTTGCCCGGATCTTCGGTAACATGCGGCAATGATCGCGACGACGGGGCGCATAGTCGGTGCCACAGTCTATTACAGTCTGTGGCAATAGACATTAATATACATCGAAGTTTAACAAAAGTAGAAGTAGCAAAAAGGCGATGTCATTATACTCACGGTGACATTTCACCATCTTTGTCCACGGCCATTTTTTGTGGGATCCGCATCCCGCGCATTTCACACACAATTTTCCGAACGTTTTCGATTTTACGACCTCGTGGTCGCAAATCACAATGACGTCCGACAAAACCATTTTAACGCTAAAACGAAACAATAATATAACTATCGATTATATTTTTTTACCTGTGTGTTTCGGATTTGTTTTCCGATTAGAAGATTCGTTCGTTCACTATCGGGAACGGGCGAACGACTAATATTCTTATTTCGAAAAACGCCGTTGTTTGTTTTATTATTTCGTTGTCAAGGATATGTTACGATGGGATTTTAAAACATTCAATTTTTTGTGTGACTAAAATTAACTTAACAATTTGTGACGGTGTTAGGTAGTGGCAGCAATATCGTAAAATGACGCAAATTAATCAACGACAGTATGCGTATGCAACGGTATAATATTTTCACACACACAGCTATACAATAGGAATGGCCAATTAAAATATTGTTTCACAATATTGGGTATAAAATACACTTCCGATACACTACAATGATTGTGTTCTCGGTTATACGGTTACGAACGTACTACTCGATTATATCGGTTCGACATATTGAGATTGTTATCGTATTTTTAACTACCCTAATACTCCTAATTATAATACTCAAATACAATTTGCGGGTAATCAATAGCCGCTGCTTAATTACCTAATCGTGAAATCGTATTATTATTAATAGGAGTATTTTGCTATCTATTACGTCGACGTACTGGCGTACCATCCCCGCAGAAACGCTTTCCACAACACCGGGTGCTATTGCAGTTCACCAGTGGTGGCTTAGCGAACCTGTTTTTGAATCAACAGGTACTCCAGTAAGCGTCCTCCCAGGTCCTAACGTAATTGTTGTGCCTCCAGTTGGATCTTCACCAATGCTTGGAGCTTTTGCCGGTAGTTTTGGCAGCCGATGATCTCCGGTTGGAGGCTAATGCGGGGTTGTCCATTCTAATTAGAACAGAAGGATAAAACAAATAATGGTTTCTTAATAATTTTGCTGAGGTATAATTTGACCCTCAGCGCTTCCTTCTGTAAGATGGGCTGCTTTTAGACACGAGACATGGAGTTTTCGGGTGGCCGTTGATCAGTGAGATAAACTCCTAAACCTACTCGTTTCACCAATCGAACAGGTCCTAACCATTTGGATGCGAAATCAGTGTGAAACCCCTTGTCCGCGTTTGAGAGGTGATGCGTTTTGAAGTAAACCCAGTCCCCAACATCAAATTTAAATTCGGGTGGTGTAGCTGGATTATTTTTTTCTGTTTGAATTTCAAAAGCTTTCCTCTCACATCCTCGTTGATTGACATCCTGCGGCGAAATGGTTGGAGAGTCGATAAGGGCCCAATAGCCTGGTTTTTTTAGCCTCTCTACCGATTACTAATACCGACGACGGGTAATTCATTACTAATACCGACGACGGGTAACTCATTCAACCTATTTCGGATCGCAAAGAATATCGACGATAGCTTTGTGTCCCAAGATCGATGACTTTCACCTATAAGGTGGGCTCGCAGTCCTTTCTTCAACTCTTGGTTTCGACGTTTCATGGGGTTTGATTTAGGGTAATACACTGGTGTGATCTAACCCTCCGCCCACAATCGATCGACTGCTTTGAGCATAAGCTGAGAAATAAACAGCGTACCATTGACGGTGAGAAAATCCTGACGTTGATGATGATAACCTGACCTCGAGTGTGTCTCACCACTTACCACTTTAATTTTGGTCAGGCAGAAAATACATATAATTCAAATCTCCATACATACAACGTCACTAAAAGGAGACAAAGACCCTGTCGTCAATTTGTCGGAATTTAGCCCGGAATCGCGTGAAGACCGACGGGTAGACTTCGGGTGTATCGTTCTGGAATTCGGTGGCTTGCCAACTGCGAAGAACACCGATCACCGAACACTACCCGTGTTCGACGGTTTTTATTGACGAACAGAACGACACGACTCCAAGACAACGGACTTAAACCTAAAAGGCATATCTGGCGTCCGTAGTGACTTCTGTAGGGGGAAAAAACTACTAGATTAATTCGATGATTTTCCATTTAATAATATCGTGTACATAATAAAAACATCAAACACAAGTGAAGAACAGCTTGTTGTATTATATGTCTGATGTGTTTTATAATTATAACAAAAATTGTTTCCATAAAAATATTTTTGTAGTTCTAAAAAAGGTGGTCAATTTCCGAAGCTGTCATAATAGTCTTTTTTATTTCCGATTTTTATATACGCTACCCAATGTATGCCTGCACTATTTTCAATATCTAAGTTAATTACTGCAGATTCTTTATATTTAGGACAATGTTGTAGCCCGTCTCTTGAAAATATCCCGATGACATGAAGTATTTTCAACATGCGCTCATGTTTCATAACTTCATAATCATTTAACGCTCTATTAGGTAACGTAGAAATTATTTTTTTAGTGTTTTTTATCATACATATTTTCATATCAATAACGATCTTGACTACGTTCGCAATTCTATCCGTGAGTGCACCTAGTGCAGATAAGCTCGCGAATATCGATATTAACAGTCACACAAAACCCTTTCTCGGTAACAGTATTACTTTGGGGTTTTTAATATTTAAAATTCGGTATCGATTATTTGGCTGCCACGACACACGATCTACTAAACAAAATATCAATTATAATGGAACAAATTAAATGCATTTGTTAAGTAAATTTTGGTCAGAAAGAAAATTGAACGTTTTAAAATCCCATCGTAACATATCCTTGACAACGAAATAATAAAACAAACAACGGCGTTTTTCGAAATAAGAATATTAGTCGTTCGCCCGTTCTCGATAGTGAACGAACGAATCTTCTAATCGGAAAACAAATCCGAAACACACAGGTAAAAAAATATAATCGATAGTTATATTATTGTTTGGTTTTAGCGTTAAAATGGTTTTGTCGGACGTCATTGTAATTTGCGACCACGAGGTCGTAAAATCGAAAACGTTCGGAAAATTGTGTGTGAAATGCGCGGGATGCGGTTCTCACAAAAAATGGCCGTGGACAAAGATGGTGAAATGTCACCGTGAGTATAATGACATCGCCTTTTTGCTACTTCTACTTTTGTTAAACTTCGATGTATATTAATGTCTATTGCCACAGACTGTAAAAGACTGTGGCACCGACTATGCACCCCGTCGTCGCGATCATTGCCGCATGTTACCGAAGATCCGGGCAACCGCGATGCTGGCGACAAGCCAATCGTGGTCGTCGTGGAACCTTCTGAACGAGAATTCGTCCAGCCAATAAACGCGGTCGAATTCCCGTTATGTAACGCACGTGAACGAGCACAGGTAAGATCCAACAACTATTAGAAAACGATCTCGAGTATCATTTATCGTCTACCGTCCGCGAGACCACGGCGGCCGGATAGGGCTGTGTGGAAGGGTCCGATTCGCGTTCAGTTGCCCGTCGACAGCATATTAGTTAATGATATAGCCACGTTTGCACGCACTTCAGACTATCCGAAGTCAACATTTTCGACGGGTTCTCATTCAATTTCTCAAAACCCGATAAACCTTTTTGTCGATACTTTTCTGTACAACGGAAGACGATGAATATTCGGGTCACAATGAATATCTAACGTAATTATACTGATTTAAAGCCGGAAACAGTCGGCGTCGATCGACCGGCAAATGTAGAGGTCGATTCGTTGCCAACGACCGGTCTGCCGATCACGACTACACCAAATGGTCCAAGTTCCTGGTCGATTCATTATGTAGCGCAACTCCTACTGCAAATCGAACAATACACGGAGAGGTCGCTGCGCTCGTTGTCGGGAAACGACGGACCAACCGTCGCTTTATCACTGTACCTCGGTCTATTCCATACAAATTTCGCGACGTCGCGACCATTGCCGTGTGTCACCGAGGGTCCGCGTGACCGTGATGCTGGCTACAATCACGCAGTTGTCGTCGCACAACCCTCCGTAAGACGTTCCGTCCGGCCGAATGACGCGCAACGATCCTCGTCACGTATCGTTCCTCGGACGATGTTGGCCATTGAACGAGCACAGGTAAGAGATCCAATAACCGATGGAAAACGATCTCGAGTATATACGGTGGTTTTTACGTGTTTTTCAGTCGGAAACATCGACGGCGTTCCCGTCAACAATCGTAGCTGAAAATATTGTGTCGGTTAGGAGAAACGAACGCTGGCGAACTTTGTCGACCGCGTTGCAGACTGTGGAAGCTGAGACCGGTTCGATAGTACCGGAATCGCAACGTCGGCCGCGACAAAACACGGTGTGGGCACCACGCAACTCGCCACAAAACACCGGATTGATCTTCGTCGAACTTTCACGTTGCGGCCTTGTCGGCCGACTTGGTGCGAACGTCACACCGTCGCGACCTTTGCAGCGTACTGTCGAGTGTTCGCCGACAAGAGTCGCAGAGAGCCGACAAGGTTTCGACTCGCCGCAGTGTGCAATGCCTTCACAGCCTACGGTCTGCTTAAATCAATCACAGGTACATTGATTGGACTGCTAAACAACAAAACTAAAGACCGAGACTGGTTTTTTATTGATAATACACTTGTATCCGTTGAGTTCGACTTGAATAGATCTTGAGAACCACCTGAAATTAACATTTCACTTTACCCGTCACACCTTATTTTTACAAACTCGAGTACGGTTAGCGGTTGTTAAGTCTAGTATTGGATATACCCGGAATGTTAACAACGTTTTCCATTATTTGCTTTGTATCATAGAAAACGATACATTTGGCTTCAAATAAATATATGACGTAAACATTTTTTTTTCAGTCGGAAAATTCAACATCAAATGTGACCAAAAGTACCGTGTCAGTGACTGTAAGGAATGAATACGGCTTGAGGCAAACAATTGTAGAAGTGATAGTGCGTCCGAAAATGCATTTTCTCTAAGATCTGCTTAGCAAAATCAGTACGTTGAATCCAAACGAAAGATAATATATATGATGTTTTTGTTCTATGTTTCTACCTAATAATAATAATTATGTGTATCGCCCGATTTCAACTTCATAATATTAATAACAAAAAAAAAACGGATTAATTTAATAGATGTTTTATGATTTATTATGAATTATTGTTACAGACGATTGTCAGAGCACAGTTATAGTATTCGTGAATGACATCGTATGTGCTGATAGGGTTGCAGCGTTACTAAATGCTTATAAATATCCGGCATCAAGCATACACAGAGGAAAAAAAAATTACGAGAATCGAATCATAACCAATCTCAATAATAAAGTTATACGAATATTGGTAGCTACAGACGGTTATTCAAGATTAATAGGTAAAATTTGAATTATATTCATACTCTTAGTGTTATATTTATATTCAAATAATTACGTGTGGATACTAGAGGTGTATCATTGGTTCTATTATCAAAAAATATCTATAATTAACATGATCAATTATTATTATTCATTATAATTATTTTGTATATATTTTCACTGTTATTCACGGTTATCAAACAATTTATCGATAGACATTGTTAAAACTTTGAATTCATTAGTTTTAATTATTTTTCGTTTTTTTTTTTTTATAACACAGACAGGACAAACGCCAAGCTGGTGGTAAATTATGATTTGACGACGATTCATGAGTACACGTTGAGAATTAAACATTTAAGTAATCAGAGAATCGAGTCGGATGTAGAAGTAGTATCGTTCTTTTTGCGATGTAACGACGAAAACTTGGCTCCCGCTTTAGTACGAACTCTCCGACGGGTATGCTACATTTTCGCGAACTTAATGTCACGTATAATCGAAACGTTAACAAATATTAAAATACTAATTTGTGTCGTTTCTTTTTCAGAGTAATCAATTAATTCCACCGTTTTTATTAAGAGATGAATGATCCTTGAAATTACTGAAATGACGTACGACAAATCACAATGTACTCATGACGATATATTACTAGCTATGAAAAACGTGTTGAAAATTTTACATCGAAAATTACGTACTATACATACAATGCGTGTTTATCCTTTAAAATTAATGTCGAAAATAAAAATATATATTTGTTGTGTTTCATAATTATATATTCTTTAAATTGTTCTTTAACAGGGGTCGGCAACCTTTTTTGACGGAAGAGCTAAAAGTTACAATATACAAACTTTTCCAGATTTTAAAGAGCCGCTAAAAGTTTTCGTAATTTTTTAAATATTTTTTTATTTTTAAATTTTAATAGCAATAATTATAAAATACTAAAGATATTAAATAATAAAGGGTTACATTAATGGGAGCATTGGCTTTGCGTATCTTTTGAAGGTTTTGTTAAATCTATATATTAGATAATATTAATTATAAAAAATATTATAAAGATGTGATTTAATAACACATAAATAATAATAATAAAAATAATGAATAATAAAAAACAATATTAAGAAAAGATTTATTTAATTATCATCAAAAAGCAGTGGACATAAATTTTGTACACCTCTTTTGTATTTCCATTCCTGACAGACTACGTTAGCTACTCGAATTCCTCCATCATTTTCATGATGCATGTAGTGACCTTGGAATGATCGAGAATCTTTGTAACAGATAAGCACCACAAAATACATTTATGCACGAAGGTTCTAGATCATTTTATTTATATAACAAAGGAAGAATTGTAGAACGTTCTAGAAGCTTCGGTGGTATAATATATAGTGGCGCAACAACACCGTAACAAACAGTTGTAGTTGGAGCACAGTACATTTAGTGTGAATTGCGTTATTTTGTAAAGTGTAAATATTAGTTTAAATACTAAATAAATTCAACCAAATAAATATTCTTTCATTTTTTGTTTAAACATTTCTCTGTGTTTTTATTGTATTTAATTAATAACGACCCCACCAAAGTGGTGACCTCGACACACGAGAAATGGACAACCAAGGAATACCCGAAACACTAAGATGCACTTCTTTGGCTTGACCTATTCATCATTGGAAAATTTGTCTTCTCGCACCATAGCCACTGTTCCTACTTTGATTGGTGAGCCTTTGATAATTTTCCATTTCTGTCGCTCCTGTAGTTGGTTTAAATAATCTCTTTGCCAGTATGTTGAAGTAGTCTAAGTGTAATGATGTAATAAATGTAAGTAATTTAATGATATCGGTAATGTTATCATCAACTTTTATTTCAATTAAAACTGCATTATTATCCACATTCACGTGTACCCAACACGAAAATTTTTAAATCACAAATGCTTAGATTTTTATATTTTATTATTTCAGGTATTATTTAAAATTTTATCTACATAGTCGATTAAATCGATTAGTTGTTGAGGGGATTGCATACAGTATAAGCTGTAGCCAAGCAGTAGTGTCGAATACGGGGTTCAGGTGAAGTCATGATCAGACTATAATTTAGGGGTGGTGGTGGTGGTGGTATATATAATGTCATATAATTTTTATATATAATTTTTTTCTAAAAAAGTTCAATACATATTTTTTGCCCATTTCTGTTTTTTAAAGTGGTTCTCATTGATGGAAAATTGTACACAAATGACCTTTTATTTTTTCTCTTCAATTTTTTTTCCTGACTGTGAATTAAATTGGATGATGGATGAAGTAGGTTTTGTAATTTGACTAGACCATTAAAAATGAACAAAATGAAATACATCTCTGCTTCCAAGCAATCATTGATTTCATGATTTCAAAACTATTGAATAATGCGCCTTGTAGTTCAGTATTTTTGAATAATTGTGACCTCATGATATGCGTACGCTGTTCAAAGAGGTGTTTTTGCATATTAATTATACAAACATTTAGTATCGAAATTTTACATATTTTACTATATTAACATAAACATATATCGAACTTTGTAACATATGAATATTCGAAATAATTATATTATACACACAATAAATGTTTGACAACACATAATGCTTTATAATTATCAAAGTACGAAATCATTAATATTGTTTATCGGTCATCTCGATACATAAAATACGCATATATTGCAGTGTGTGCATTATGAATATAATACAAACTGAGATTACGTAACACATATATATGTTTTTAATGTTTTAAAAATTTCAAAAATCATTGTTCTTAGTTTTTCCCATTTTAAGCGTTTTAATATCGTAATACTACAATAAATTAAACTGAGTTTCGTTCCGAGCCTTATTATTATTATTTTAAATGTATTCGCTACTTCTGAACAGAATGGATGGAAAGACGAAATGTACGCGAGATCAATAAATATTTCCCTTTTGGGCATTTTGCATGTTTTATGAAAAATAAAACAAAATCGCAATGAATCGTCGTGTTAGAATGCTTAATAATAATCGCTGGCGAAATCGATCAATGCTATTCGCGGGCATATTGTTATATAGTGGTATAGTATTATATAGTATATTATAATTATAAGTCATCGTATTTTAAGCGAGTGGCGTACGTGACCACGGGATACATTAATAAAAGTATTTAAGTTATTTCTAATCCTTTTTGCAAATCACATCCCAAACAACGATTTATAACGCGTCGGTACACATCAATATGCAGTGGCATACAAAAGATTTGTTCTATAGTAGGAAGGGCGGATTTATAAAATAAAATATTTGCAAGTTGCAAAATGTAAAATATTGTAATAAAATGTGTCATTTAACGGACAATTCCAAATAATTGATTTGATTGTAATAATACTCGCATAAATCATAATAGATGTTCGAATCTCATTTTGTTGTTTTGATTCCTTAAAATACCTAATTTTATAATGTTTATAATAAAATGTTAATAATATGGTTGCATTTAATCTGAATTTTCACCGCTGTGGATATTTTTATGGTTTATCGATATTTTTTCAATGTTTAGGTTTTCTCACAGACATCACACGAGTACCGTTTTTCTCCGCAGTGGATCTTTTTATGGTTTGACCAACAACGTTATTACGAAAACTGTTTCATGGATCTAGAAATTAGCAGGCACATAATCGATAATTATTCTTGACTACGACTTAGTCATAATATACTGCCTAAGCATGCGTTTAAAATGGTGTTAAACGACAGTTCAGCCTGCATTTTTTCTAATTGTTTGTGCTATTCATGTGACTTTGACCATCTTCTTTCACACTGTCCGGCTATTATCAATGAAAGTGAGACTTTACGTGATATTTGTGCATCCTTTCATGTCGATATGTCCTCCCATAATTTATTACTATCTAATAATACTAGCATCATTAAAGCCGTAATAAATTTTATTTTATACTCTGGGCTTCAGATATAAACTTGAATTTTGTATATATATCCTATGTATTTTATCTATTTATTATATCTATTTATATATCTGTTATTTTATTATCTCTAAAACTTAGTTGTGTATAAATTGTTTAAGCCTTAGATCCGTAATTGTAGAAATGTATAACTTATTGTTAAAATTTCAATTTTTTTTTCCAATAAAAAAAAAACGACGTTATTTGCGTATAGGTTTCCTCACAGACTTCACATGAATACGGGTTTTCTCTTGTGTGGGTCTTTACGTGCACCGTTGTTTCTTTGTGATTCGTCACCTGTATCATATCGTTACGCATGTCGTTATAATCCTGTCACCAAATATTCAACAATAAACACGCGATGTACTCTAATGGCTTACCTTAAATATATTCAAAATATATTTTGATGTTTATAATTCAAATTACTAAATTACGTCGCAAGCATCCATAATTTTATTTATTTTGTTTATTTCATCGTAGTTAACACGACAAAATATGAATAGATCATGTGTTTTGTCTTATATAATTTAATTTAATAGTTTTGAAACATTTTGTTATTTATTTCTATGGTATAGTTCAGGGGTGGCTAGCGAGAAAACACTCGCGAGCCGCGCAATGTATTAATAAATATTGTAGAGCCGAAATGAAAAAAAAGGTCACATTAATATAGATAATAAATAAGATAAGATATCAAATGTAACAAAATGTATAGAATGCGGGACAATATAATAACGTACAATAATGTCAAGTTAAATTTTATCTTAATTTTGTCTTTACAAATTCATAAATATAATAAATACACATGGATATGTCTTCATAGAGCTGTTCGACGTCGTGAGTGTATCATCATAATATTAATAAAATAATCATCATGTCTAAGAAATGCAAGTATGAAGAAGAACATAGAGAATTCAAATTACACTATGAAGAAGAGTTCTTTTTCATAGAACGAAACAGTAAACCATTTTGTCTCATCTGTCAATCCCAACTATCACAACTTAAAGTTAGTAACTTAAAACGCCATTACGAAAGAAATCACAGTTCGTTTAGTAACGAATTTTCTACTAGTTCTGATTTAAGAAAAAATAAATTAAGCACAATGAAAATAAAATTAAATAAACAATGTCATGTCGGTATTTTCCAAGGAAACCGATATAACTACTGAAGCGAGTTTTTGTATGGCGTTTAATATTGCTCGAGCAAAGCGCCCATACACTGATGGGGTATATTTAGCAAAAAACATTTTAGATGTTATTTCCATTTTAAAACCGGAAGATAAAAAATTACTAAATATGGTTGAAAATATTTCGAAAAGTAGACATACTATAAAAAGACGTATTTCAGTGATAAGTTCAGATATTTTCTCTAATTTACAAAATGAAATTACTAATTGTTCTGCATTAAGTTTACCGTTAGATGAATCTACTGACATTTAGGATAAACTACAGTTAGCTATTTTTGTACGTTATGTGACGATGAATATGGAAGTGAACGAAGAATTATTAAATCTTATAGCTCTCAAAAAAACCACTAGATGTTGTGATATTAAGGATGTTCTTGACGTAGTACTTCGTAAAGCAGAAGTACCTATCGCAAAAATTGTTAGCGTCTCAACTTATGGTACAACTAGTATGACAGATTGTAAAAATGGATTGATAGGTATATTAAAAAGTGATACTAATTTTCCAGACTTTATTCCAATTCACTGCATTATTCATAGAGAAAACCTAACGACTAAATATTTTAAATATGAACATGTGATGAGTGTTGTTCTTAAAATTGTAAGTTACGTACGTTCAGGTTCAAAGATACATCGCCAATTTAAAAACTTTGTTAAAAGTTTAGAGGATGATATTCCAAATGATATTCCATGGTATTGTTTAGTTCGATGATTATCGGTAAATAACAATTTAACAAAATTTTTCAATTTATTTGAACCTATTAAAACATTTTTAAAAGAAAAAGATAAAAACTTTCCACAACTTTCGGACCCACAATGGTTAAGAGATATGTCATTTTGTACTGATGCTGTGCATCACTTAGCAACATTAAACATGTCTCTTCAAGGTCAAAATAAATTCATAAATAATCTGGTTCAAGACATTTTTAGTTTTCAAAATAAGCTTAAACTTTTCAAAAAGACTTAAGAATAAATAATTTAAACCATTTACGGTACTTAAAAAAAATTGAGGATTGTTTGGTCGGAATAGCAACAAAATTTATTTGTGAAGATTATGTACATAAATTAGAATTTTTATCAACTGACTTTGAAGATCGATTTAAAGACTTGAAATTACTTAAACCTTCGATTGCATTTTTAGAAAGTCCCATTGTAATTAATGTTATTGAAAATGGATGCCCAATATTAAAACCGATTTCAATGGATACAGCAGCTTTAGAAATTAAACTCTTAAAATTATTGGAAGACAAAGGACTGAAACAGTTCAAATAAAGTTGTCATTCTTTGTTGAAATTTTGGAAACATGTGCCCGTTATTAAATATCCAAAAACTTAATAAAATTAATTCAATCCAGAAATTCTAAACAGCATCGAAAATTTTAGTCCGACTATAATCGAAATTTGTCATTGTGTTCACACAAACAACACCCGTTTTCAATTTATTTATAAGTATATATAATTGTATTAAATATTAAACGATCATAATAGTATTGCATTAATACAATTCATCTTAAAACAAGGCTAAAAAATGTAATCTCGAATTTGGAAAATTTAGATCTTATATAAATGGTAAATTTGATAAAATATAACATCTTATAGACAATTTAAAGAATATATAATTATGAAACACAACAAATATATATTTTTATACCACAAACAAAAAGTTATAGCAAAGTACTACAACGGTGTATGGTTTCGACATTAATAAGTATATACACGAATTGTATGTATAGTACGTAATTTTCTATGTAAAATTTTCAACACGTTTTTCATAGCTAGTAATATATCGTCATGAGTACATTGTGATTTGTCGTACGTCATTTCAGTAATTTCAAGGATCATTCATCTCTTAATAAAAACGGTGGAATTATTTGATTACTCTGAAAAAGAAACGACACAAATTAGTATTTTAATATTTGTTAACGTTTCGATTATACGTGACATTAAGTTCGCGAAAATGTAGCATACCCGTCGGAGAGTTCGTACTAAAGCGGGAGCCAAGTTTTCGTCGTTACATCGCAAAAAGAACGATACTACTTCTACATCCGACTCGATTCTCTGATTACTTAAATGTTTAATTCTCAACGTGTACTCATGAATCGTCGTCAAATCATAATTTACCACCAGCTTGGCGTTTGTCCTGTCTGTGTTATAAAAAAAAAAAAATGAAAAATAATTAAAACTAATGAATTCAAAGTTTTAACAATGTCTATCGATAAATTGTTTGATAACCGTGAATAACAGTGAAAATATATACAAAATAATTATAATGAATAATAATAATTGATCATGTTAATTATAGATATTTTTTGATAATAGAACCAATGATACACCTCTAGTATCCACACGTAATTATTTGAATATAAATATAACACTAAGAGTATGAATATAATTCAAATTTTACCTATTAATCTTGAATAACCGTCTGTAGCTACCAATATTCGTATAACTTTATTATTGAGATTGGTTATGATTCGATTCTCGTAATTTTTTTTTCCTCTGTGTATGCTTGCTGCCGGATATTTATAAGCATTTAGTAACGCTGCAACCCTATCAGCACATACGATGTCATTCACGAATACTATAACTCTGCTGTGACAATCGTCTGTAACAATAATTCATAATAAATCATAAAACATCTATTAAATTAATCCGTTTTTTTTTGTTATTAATATTATGAAGTTGAAATCGGGCGGTACACATAATAATTATTATTAGGTAGAAACATAGAACAAAAACATCATATATTTTATCTTTCGTTTGGATTCAACGTACTGATTTTGCTAAGCAGATCTAAGAGAAAATGCATTTTCGGACGCACTATCACTTCTACAATTGTTTGCCTCAAGCCGTATTCATTCCTTACAGTCACTGACACGGTACTTTTGGTCACATTTGATGTTGAATTTTCCGACTGAAAAAAAAATGTTTACGTCATATATTTATTTGAAGCCAAATGTATCGTTTTCTATGATACAAAGCAAATAATGGAAAACATTGTTAACATTCCGGGTATATCCAATACTAGACTTAACAACCGCTAACCGTACTCGAGTTTGTAGAAATAATGTGTGACGGGTAAAGTGAAATGTTAATTTCAGGTGGTTCTCAAGATCTATTCAAGTCGAACTCAACGGATACAAGTGTATTATCAATAAAAAACCAGTCTCGGTCTTTAGTTTTGTTGTTTAGCAGTCCAATCAATGTACCTGTGATTGATTTAAGCAGACCGTAGGCTGTGAAGGCATTGCACACTGCGGCGAGTCGAAACCTTGTCGGCTCTCTGCGACTCTTGTCGGCGAACACTCGACAGTACGCTGCAAAGGTCGCGACGGTGTGACGTTCGCACCAAGTCGGCCGACAAGGCCGCAACGTGAAAGTTCGACGAAGATCAATCCGGTGTTTTGTGGCGAGTTGCGTGGTGCCCACACCGTGTTTTGTCGCGGCCGACGTTGCGATTCCGGTACTATCGAACCGGTCTCAGCTTCCACAGTCTGCAACGCGGTCGACAAAGTTCGCCAGCGTTCGTTTCTCCTAACCGACACAATATTTTCAGCTACGATTGTTGACGGGAACGCCGTCGATGTTTCCGACTGAAAAACACGTAAAAACCACCGTATATACTCGAGATCGTTTTCCATCGGTTATTGGATCTCTTACCTGTGCTCGTTCAATGGCCAACATCGTCCGAGGAACGATACGTGACGAGGATCGTTGCGCGTCATTCGGCCGGACGGAACGTCTTACGGAGGGTTGTGCGACGACAACTGCGTGATTGTAGCCAGCATCACGGTCACGCGGACCCTCGGTGACACACGGCAATGGTCGCGACGTCGCGAAATTTGTATGGAATAGACCGAGGTACAGTGATAAAGCGACGGTTGGTCCGTCGTTTCCCGACAACGAGCGCAGCGACCTCTCCGTGTCTTGTTCGATTTGCAGTAGGAGTTGCGCTACATAATGAATCGACCAGGAACTTGGACCATTTGGTGTAGTCGTGATCGGCAGACCGGTCGTTGGCAACGAATCGACCTCTACATTTGCCGGTCGATCGACGCCGACTGTTTCCGGCTTTAAATCAGTATAATTACGTTAGATATTCATTGTGACCCGAATATTCATCGTCTTCCGTTGTACAGAAAAGTATCGACAAAAAGGTTTATCGGGTTTTGAGAAATTGAATGAGAACCCGTCGAAAATGTTGACTTCGGATAGTCTGAAGTGCGTGCAAACGTGGCTATATCATTAACTAATATGCTGTCGACGGGCAACTGAACGCGAATCGGACCCTTCCACACAGCCCTATCCGGCCGCCGTGGTCTCGCGGACGGTAGACGATAAATGATACTCGAGATCGTTTTCTAATAGTTGTTGGATCTTACCTGTGCTCGTTCACGTGCGTTACATAACGGGAATTCGACCGCGTTTATTGGCTGGACGAATTCTCGTTCAGAAGGTTCCACGACGACCACGATTGGCTTGTCGCCAGCATCGCGGTTGCCCGGATCTTCGGTAACATGCGGCAATGATCGCGACGACGGGGTGCATAGTCGGTGCCACAGTCTTTTACAGTCTGTGGCAATAGACATTAATATACATCGAAGTTTAACAAAAGTAGAAGTAGCAAAAAGGCGATGTCATTATACTCACGGTGACATTTCACCATCTTTGTCCACGGCCATTTTTTGTGAGAACCGCATCCCGCGCATTTCACACACAATTTTCCGAACGTTTTCGATTTTACGACCTCGTGGTCGCAAATTACAATGACGTCCGACAAAACCATTTTAACGCTAAAACCAAACAATAATATAACTATCGATTATATTTTTTTACCTGTGTGTTTCGGATTTGTTTTCCGATTAGAAGATTCGTTCGTTCACTATCGAGAACGGGCGAACGACTAATATTCTTATTTCGAAAAACGCCGTTGTTTGTTTTATTATTTCGTTGTCAAGGATATGTTACGATGGGATTTTAAAACGTTCAATTTTCTTTCTGACCAAAATTTACTTAACAAATGCATTTAATTTGTTCCATTATAATTGATATTTTGTTTAGTAGATCGTGTGTCGTGGCAGCCAAATAATCGATACCGAATTTTAAATATTAAAAACCCCAAAGTAATACTGTTACCGAGAAAGGGTTTTGTGTGACTGTTAATATCGATATTCGCGAGCTTATCTGCACTAGGTGCACTCACGGATAGAATTGCGAACGTAGTCAAGATCGTTATTGATATGAAATATAGTAGAAATACACCTGTTAATTATGTAAAGACATAAATAACGGCCTACAGATGTGAATCGTATAAATATATAAAAAATAATGGATTGTATCTTGCGCCTTATTAAAAATATGTATTATAAAAAACACTAAAAAATAATTTCCACGTTACCTAAAAGAGCGTTAAATGATTATGAAGTTATGAAACATGAGCGCATGTTGAAAATACTTCATGTCATCGGGATATTTTCAAGAGACGGGCTACAAAATTGTCCTAAATATAAAGAATCTGCAGTAATTAACTTAGATATTGAAAATAGTGCAGGCATACATTGGGTAGCGTATATAAAAATCGGAAATAAAAAAGACTATTATGACAGCTTCGGAAATTGACCACCTCTTTTAGAACTACAAAAATATTTTTATGGAAACAATTTTTGTTATAATTATAAAACACATCAGACATATAATATAACAAGCTGTTCTTCACTTGTGTTTGATGTTTTTATTATGTACACGATATTATTAAATGGAAAATCATCGAATTAATCTAGTAGTTTTTTCCCCCTACAGAAGTCACTACGGACGCCAGATATGCCTTTTAGGTTTAAGTCCGTTGTCTTGGAGTCGTGTCGTTCTGTTCGTCAATAAAAACCGTCGAACACTGGTAGTGTTCGGTGATCGGTGTTCTTCGCAGTTGGCAAGCCACCGAATTCCAGAACGATACACCCGGAAGTCTACCCGTCGGTCTTCACGCGATTCCGGGCTAAATTCCGACAAATTGACGACAGGGTCCTTGTCTCCTTTTAGTGACGTTGTATGTATGGAGATTTGAATTATATGTATTGTGTGTCATTGTAGTATGTAGTTTTTTATTATAATTCCGAATAAATACAAGTGTCATCTTTTTATTAGGACTCGTAGTTGTTGTTATTTACTATATATATTTATACTATATATACCCAAGCCCGTGTATGTAAAACCGTACCAAATACTGTACGAGTCATCGTCGAGACCTCATCAGATAGGTAAGGCCGGCGACAGCGCAAACAATTATGGTGAGTAGATTTTTTTATTACAAATATATTTAATATATTAATAAAATAAATATTATTTATTTAAATAAATTGTTAATTGTATGCAATCGACCATCTAATATAAATTGCCAACCTTTTTAGTAATTATAGAAATAAAAATTGATTTTCAATCGTAAATAGTATCATTTGACATTCATTTCCTGCGTTACAATTAGTTATTCAAATGTCATGGAATCCTCATAATATGCATTTTTATTTTCTCTTTCTTCTGTTTAAAAATCCTATGTTACTATGCATTTTAACGCATTTAAAAGAACCACAAATGACTATACAGAGTATAAAGAAAGAATTGATATCTAATTTCATTATATTATGAACCAGTTATTTTATTTTGATTTTAATAAATTGACTGTTGTTGTGGTAAACTCGTTTTCATGAATTTAATACCCGACCGTATGATAAAGAAATGTTATGCCATTGGTCATAGATTCTCGTGTAAACTATGTCATTTTTATTTTTCCTTTACTTAAATTAATTTCATTCCATCTACATTTAGACTGACATGAGAATTTTTAGAGAAAATGATTAAAACAGTTTCATCAAGAACCATTTAATTTTTATTATAATACGACAAATGTACACTTT
Source organism: Schlechtendalia chinensis (assembly GCA_019022885.1). Lineage (NCBI taxonomy): Eukaryota > Metazoa > Arthropoda > Insecta > Hemiptera > Aphididae > Schlechtendalia > Schlechtendalia chinensis. The sequence continues at coordinate 26,424,965 of CM032339.1, read as the reverse complement.
TGTACATTGTGTTCCGTACAACAACTGTTGGTCTGTATAACCTAAGTACACACGCATAAGCAATTGATTAAGGAACAATAATCAACACATTTAACAAGTATAGCACAGTCACGACTATACGATTTTACGATATTACAGTTTTACAAAGTTCTTTTTCTAAAACTTTATTTATTACAGCGAATAAAATATTTTGTATTATGTTACTCATCCTAAATCGCGTGAGTATATATTACTTATAAAAAAATCATTAATTTTTAGACCACATGAATAATCGGTTTATTATTATTACAGGATAATACGTAAACAGAAATAGTAACAAATAACAATGAATATAAAGAAATAATTAGGAATTAATTTTATTTCCCAAAAAATTCTTGATACATAATATAATTTGAAAAGAAATGTCATTGTAAGGACCCAAATTATAAATTACACGACTCACAAAGAACCAAAAACTAAAATCACTTTTACATTACATTCTTATTTTTTTTTAGTTAATCTACTCTAACCTTCATTCATCAAAAATAACGAAAATTCTCCTTCTTCGTCTTCTGCATTTCTGCGAGGATTATAGAATGCTAAGGATCTATAAAATCTATCTTTTTTTAATATGGATATGTCCATCGTTATTGTTTCACTCCACATGATTTGAATTGATTCAGCTCTAATCATAAATCCATATACCAAATTATTATTAATATAATTAATGTATTGCTCATGAAACATGACACTATCAATTTCACAGAATAATCGTAATTTTTTTCTGAATAGAGACTTGTATATAGTTAAAAAAGTAAAAAATGTTTAGCAAACTTTTTTTAAAACATTTATACAGTCGATGTTTATTACGAAAACTTTAAAATATTATACAAAAAGGCGATTCATGTTAGTAGTACTTATGTTTTCAAATAAATAATTCTACAATAAGTCAATACTTCAGGTATATTGCTTACGCAAATAAGTAAATTACGATCATTAAGTCAATATTGTGAGACAAGTGAACTTGCTTGCAAGCACTTATATATATTTATTAGTTGACCGCGTTTATACTCTTTCCCAAATGTATCATGGACGACCTACTAGGAGAAAATAAATGATTTTTCATTTATTCGGTATAGAATGTCTCTGAGGAAGTTAATATTATATTAGTGTACAATTTCTATTAGGCTTAACAATAAACTGCTATTTAAATCGATGTCTGACGATATTTGGTATTTGTAAAGTAAATAAATGTAATTTATTAAATAAGTCACTTGTTTGTCACGTTCAAGTTCTGGTAACCCGTGTTCAATTCGGGCTTCATTATGTAAATCCACAATATATTTTTCAAATATTTTTACGTCTAAACTAAAATTGTTTGAAAATTTTATTACATATCAGTAAATATAAGACGTCCATGAAGTTGGCCCACCGACTTTGCCAAAACCTTTCCAAAAATATATCAAAATTTTGCGAGTAATTTGCTAGAATTTGCGAGTCCATTCCCAGAATTTGCTAGTCATTATTTCCCCTACTATTCAAGGGTGGGCCAACTTCAGGCAGCCCACCCATCTTACACAAATCCATCGAAAATGGTACCAAAATCTTCCCCTCAATTTGCTAGAATTTGCGAGTCCATTCCCAGAATTTGCTAGTCCTCCAAAGCTGAGATATGAGCTTTCAAAGTTCTGAAGTTGGCCCACCGACTTTATGCGATAGGGACGAAAATGGTACCAAAATCTCCCTCTGAATTTGCTAGAATTTGCGAGTCCATTCCCAGAATTTGCTAGTCCTCCAAAGCTGAGATATGAGCTTTCAATGTTCTGAAGTTGGCCCACCGACTTTATGCGATAGGTATGAAAACGGTACCAAAATTTTTAAATCTTATAATATATTATAATATCGACTAAAGTTGGAACCATTTTACTCTATTTTTACTTATTTTTATATTCTTGTGTTTTTTATTTATTATTATTAAATAGTATATTACACTAAATATTGGAAATTCATCTGTCATCACATACGAGTAAGTATTATAATTTATTAATATTATTATTTTAGATTAATTAAATTAAAATAAATAGATATATAATATAAATATAATCAGTCATTAATTCATGTGATACTTTTTCGGATTTTATTATTTTTACGGAATAACAGGCTACAATACAATCGTAATATATTTATAAAATCGGAAAATCCCCAAAATTTCCATATCGTACATAATTATGATTAAATTATTTATTGATACGGAAATCTCTCAACTACAAAAATTGTTTAACCGAACTGAAATATTTGGATTTCATAAGTTATAAAAAGATCAAAAACTGTAAACCGTCAATTAGGACCTGTGGTTAAGCAAATTCTAACTAACTAACTAAATGTAAAATAACTATCAAGATTTGAAATTTCTAGGACAAAATGTTTTCTAGGACTGTCATCAATTTGAACTCCAAATTAAAAATAAATTGTATTTAAATTGTAAATAGTTTAAATTAATAAATTGTAGTGAGTATTGCAGTATTTTAATATATCATTATTTTATTTTTGGTTAACTGGTAAATTTAATAATTCATATTAAAGTATAGCATAAACATAACGACGTGCCTAAATTTAAAAATATATATTTTCAATATTCTTGGATTTATATACCATCTTCAGAACATTGAAAGCTCATATCTCAGCTTTGGAGGACTAGCAAATTCTGGGAATGGACTCGCAAATTCTAGTAAATTCAGAGGGAGATTTTGGTACCATTTTCGTCCCTATCGCATAAAGTCGGTGGGCCAACTTCAGAACTTGGAAAGCTCATATCTCAGCTTTGGAGGACTATCAAATTCTGGGAATGGACTCGCAAATTCTAGCAAATTGAGGGGAAGATTTTGGTACCATTTTCGATGGATTTGTGTAAGATGGGTGGGCTGCCTGAAGTTGGCCCACCCTTGAATAGTAGGGGAAATAATGACTAGCAAATTCTGGGAATGGACTCGCAAATTCTAGCAAATTACTCGCAAAATTTTGATATGTTTTTGGAAAGGTTTTGGCAAAGTCGGTGGGCCAACTTCATGGACGTAAATATAAGTTCAAAAAAAAATTCCACTAGAAAAACTATGCGAATTTTCATGATATTTACGATTAATAATGTTATTAATACACGTTAATCGAAAGTATCACAACATCACTGACTGGCTGTTTCAATTTAATTAAAACAATTTTACTAGTGTTATGGTAACATTGGCTTCACAAAAATATTGTACCCTCTTATGATAAAATAGAATTGTACTATTGACCACAAGTTCACGTGAAAATTTTGCAATTTCTTGCTTTAAATGTTAAATCTTTTTTCTATTAGTTTTTTTTTAAACATATAATAACTATTTATAATCAACCGAAAAAATAATAATCAAAAATAACTATAATCAAAAAATATTTGAGAATTTATGTTTGTTCTTATAAAATGCTTTATACAAAATATGATATGTCATTATGATATGTAGTATGATATCTCATTAATGATATGTAGGTATATGCATTATTAAGAAATGTCACAGTAAGAACAATATTTAATTATAGAAATTAAACTATTCACTAGGAATTCAAAAACCAAAATAACGTTTACGATATATTTTTAACAAAAAAAATGTAATCACTGTTATTGTATATACGCCGATTCAAAAAAAGAACTATCACTATCAAAGATAATTGGACGCTGAAAGACAATGTTTTCAAATTGTTCACGTTTTACTATTGTTTTGGTAATAAATACCAAATAACGTTCCACCGTTTTCATTTTGAAGCTTAAGCATTAAGACAATAATCGCGAATAGACGATGTACTCTACCCTTATTGTAACATCCAAACAAATATCGCACATGTAAGCGCTTCTCATTGGATGTCTAACGTAGTTCGTTTACAACTTTTAAGTACACACACCTCAATAATCATTATTCGCTGACAAAGAAAATAATCACGACTTCTTGAAATCGTAAGGCTACGCAATTCGTTATTTTAACGCATATTTTATTATTGTTATCAACATATTTATAATCATTTGTTGGTAATCGGGAATAGATCGGTTTCAGAAGACTTTAAATGGTGATTTTTTTTGCAATTAATTATCATCAAAAATATTTCAAAAATTATTTATATGCTCTTTTTCTGAAAGGAAACAGTGTTCATTATATATTAAATTGAAAAGAAATTTCGATTTTTCAATGTAATTTGTTTATAGGATTTAAAAAACTACCATGAAAATAGCAACAATAAATAGACTTGTAGAATAATCGAGGCATTCATTATGGATACGTAAATTAATTTTTCTTGATAGGTAACCTAACTGTAGCAATATTTGAATTGTCAAATGCAATTTAGCAAATTGTTTCCAAAAATAAAAATTATTTATACTAGTTTTGGGGTATTGTTTAAAAATTCTTTAACAAAATAAACAGAATTTTTCTTAAAATTTGTAACTTATTTTATTATTATTATTATTTTTTTTTTTTAATGAAACACTACAAATCTATACATAATGAATATAATAACTGAGTCTGATGGTCATTAGGTTTATTGGTTATTATTGAGTTACATTAACGTTGATGAAATGCTCCCAGCAGTACCACCTAAGTAGATTAATTTTGATTAATAGATAATAATAATATAATAATAATAATCGTTACCTAGAACGTGTTAAACAAAATGGACCGTAAAAAAGGAAATTCTTAAACTGAAATTTTTGGACATATAAACTCAAATCACGAGTTTACTATTTTGGTATGAGAAATTTACTACTAAAAAACAAACGATTAGGGCACAACTTGATTACTGGCCGGTATAGAGACTCTTAACAAACTATATATATATATATATAAAAGTATAAGAAAATAAAACAACCCGTTTTTCGACGACAATCGGAACGGTGATTCGATAGAATAAATCGTAAAGCCTATCAATAAAGCAGCCATCTGCGTACGATATCCTTTCAGCAAAATAACATGCTATTAATATTCGGAATACCATTGACAACAATTTACGGTTATTCGATAAGAAAAAGTAACAATTTCATACTGCCTTAAAATTACTGATTTTCAGAGAATGGATCGTTGTCCGTAACCATACGATATTCAGTAGTGAACCGTCGTAATATGTACTCATGCGATTTACAAAGTCCAATATAATATCAACATCAAACAGATTTTGATGATTGCAAGAAATGGCGCATTAAATCAAGAACATTTTAATACC